>PVIW01001178.1:0-329886 GCA_004026585.1 Noctilio leporinus
AAAAAAAAAAAAAGATAATTTGTAACATGAATAATTTGAAAATAAGGTTTGCAGAAAGACCAAGTGTTTTGTAGATTTCACTCAATGTTCAAGATTTCTGTTCAGCTGAAGCTTGCTATCATCTGGGAAGGATGCACTTAGGTGAGTTACTGATGGTTTTTTGCCAGGAACTAAGAAAAGTCACTTTGTTCTGTTACCTTAAGGGTCCCCATTAACAGAAAAATGCCAGGGAAGGAAGCCTCCAAAGAATGATGCCCTATTTCAGATAAGAGGAGGTACGATCCACTCTTCTGCTAAAACAAAAGATTGGGGTTCCCCTTTGCTAGAGCCACTAGCGAGGACCCAGGGAAGTGAAAACTGACCTGCTGTTAAGTGGGCTGCGTGGACAAGGACTTGGATCCCGGGTTTCAGCTCAAAGTGCACCGCGTTTTGGTTGAGCTTGCGGATCAGTAGTTCTGATATCTGAAAGGAGAAGTGTCATACTGAGTGCCACCAAAATTGCCACACTGATTAGAGCAGCTGTGCTGAGAAATATTTATTGTATTTACCAAGGCATTCCCAACAGTATGCCTGTGAATTATATGAGTTTTAATAGGATTTATTGCAGCATTATTCCGAGATTATTTTCAAGCATGCCCTGACTTTATATCCTAAATACTACAATAAAGGACAATTAGTAAATCAAATCATTTTTACTATTAAAAATGATCTTGTGTTAGCTTAGAAAAGTCACCCCCAGTCTTTCTGAGTTTGTTATACACAAAGCTTAAAAGAAGTGGAAATGAACAATTTATATATCGTGGTGAGATTCCCATACATTTACCTCATTTCCTGATATACTGTCCCTTATTCCTCTCAAGGCCTCCCACCCAGCCTGTGGCTTTCACAAAACAGACACTTTATGAATATTTGTTGAATGGCAGGTATTATTCTTCTAAGATAATAAACTATACAATTGAAACAAAGTGCAGTCACAACTTACGTAATGAATTAGCTGACCCTTGTTTCATGTTTGAAGGCATCGACTGACTCACTACTTGGGCTGACACACATACTAGAGACAGACGCAGGGAATTCTAGGCTACAGAATTCTTAACCCCAACGTGGGGCAAAGAACCTTGCTTGGGTAGTAAGGGTAGAAGGTAAGCTTTACAGAACAAGGTAAAGCTCTACTGGCTTGTCTAAAGTAGAAAACCTAGCTCAATTTGCTCAGTTTCAGTTTTTCTTTCTTTTAGCAAATTCTGAAAAGCTATCCCCACAATCCTATTCTTTTTATCTGGTCTCTTTGCTTTATTTTTAATATTTTAATCATTAATTTGGTATTTCTTTTATTTTACTTATAAGTCTAATTAGGTGCTTCCTGGCCATGATTCTGCTAAATTCTTTTTTCCCCCCTTTTATAGTTGTTGAGTTTCATTTAGTCCACTGAGTAGGAGAAATGACATCTTTGATCCTTTTTATCAGCTAGGCAGAGTCAGAGGGCTTTAGTTTGAAGCACAGTCCTTTCCTGAAGCCCCTGCTTGGTAATAGAGCTGCACTGCCCTGCAGATGACCTTCTTTGCTTAACAGCAGGGACTTGGGACAACTGTCAGTGACCTCGGCTTGAGCATCTGGGATGGAGTGCAAGCTCAGCCACTTTAATGCCTTCATTTGGCAAGTCATGCAGAAAAACAAGATGATACAAAAATTATGTGGAAAACAGTTATATCCTCTAGATTAGGCTGTTCTTTTTCCTGGGTACTGGAAATTTCATAATGCTCCTTCCAAGTTCATATTCTTCTAGCTTCTCTACATTTTTGCAATACATGAGTCCCTATTCTACCTATTCTTACTGTTTCATTGGTAAGGTTCTTACAGGAATCTGACCCTGGATTTTTAGTGGAAGTCAATCAGAAAAGTTTTGGTTATGAAATACACTCATGCACGTATATGGAAATGCATAAATATATAATCATGCATGTCTATGTTTATCTATAATGTAGGTGTGTACCTATACACACTTGTATTTACAGAAAAAAAAAAAACGCTTCAGCTCAAATAGGCAAGAGTTGCCAGAAGTAATAAAGAAACTTATTTCTTTAAACCCTGTGGCAGGGTTTATCACTAGGCTAAGGGAATATGTACTTGCCAAGGGAAGACCTTTCTTTTTCAACCAGCTGAAGTGACATATTTCATTCCCCTGAGAATTTTTTTTTTTTTTTTTTTACCTCAAGTGAGAGATATAAATAACTAAATCAGAAAAGGGAGTTCATCAGAACAATGTACTGCTAATTTCTAATCTCCAGGAGAGAATATAATTAATTATAAATAATAAATGAATATAATCTCCCTTGCAAATATAATTAACGTCCCAGGTTTGTTTTCATTTATAACATTGATTCATTGAGTTTATCTATATCATTTACAAAATTAAGCAGCTATGAAAAAATAATCCAGCAGCAGAAAGTATGTTTCACGTATTTAACTTGTATCCAAGGACATGCAATAAAGAACATATAGTTTGTGGGAAAGGTATTCTGCACAGAAGTAAAACTAAATAAAATTTACATTGTATACAAGAATAATCTCAATTAGAACCATATATTTCTCTGCTCAAATAAATGAGTGTGAAACTGTTGACAGACTTTGACACTGTTTTAAATGTTTTCCACTTGCAGAACTATTTATTGTATACTATTTTTATCAGCTCAGTATGTTTTAAGTATATTATCTACGCACTGAACACTCCATACTGGTAAAGTTGCATATTTCCTATTGTTTTTTCTAACTCAGAATATTTTAGGTGTGACTGTTGGTATCTCTTTAGAAAAGGAACATGGTGCTTAAAGGATATACCTACATTTACCCACCTGGTTTGAAGAATTATTACTATACTGCAATAAAATTGTTTGACTCCTAATCCTAGGGTATTTCCATCAAAATTATTTTCCTTTAACCAGATGACAAAGAAAGAAAGCAAGATATTCAGGAAGAGGTTGGGCAAAGTAGGTTTAGGAGGTGTAAAAAAATGCATGATACTGTATTCATCTGCGAAGCACATGACTTGTAATGCTAGTCCCATGTCACCTGACCAATATGCACTACGGGAGTAGGCAACCCCCAGCACTATCCCCAGGACTGATCGCCAGAGCCCGTTCACCAGGTCAGATGATGGGTGACAGGCGGCAGCATCTTCGTCGATGAAAGGATTAAAGTGGAACCCACAGAAGAGTGTGGAGGCAGCAAAAATGAGAAGGACAAAACCCTGCATGATGAAGAATCAAGTGAGACAATGCGGCTTGCTGGGAGATTGGATCTGCTGAAGCAAGTTGGATTTATTTTTCTTTTCTGTCCAGTGAAAGTGTATTATCTTAGCAAATTTCATTTATCCTTTGTACTGTCAACCCTCTTCAGTGGCTCTCCTCCACAACCCACTCTCGGTCCTCCTTCAGCTAAATAATCATGACCAAAGAAACAACATATTATTTTTGGCATCTGCCAAATGGTGGAATAGGCCTGTGAGTCAAACATAGCTCACACGTCACTGAAAGTACCACTTAAAAAGACAGTGGGGACTCAATGAAAATACGTGGAAATCAACCATCAACAAGATGCAGTGTTGGGGGGAGGCGGACCTGCTCCAGGGAAAGCACCATTTCTCTTCCTTACCTTTCTCACCAAGTGTGAAGTTTAAGTGCAGGAACGAGTGTGAGAGAGGTGAGGCTGCAGCCACAAGGTTAACATCTCGGGCCCGAAACACTGTAGTTACAGTTCTGGCTCAAACTGTAGGCAGGCAATGGTGGGGGCCGCGTGTGATCACACAGAGACATAGGCTGGTGAAGCAGCGGCCTCAAATGTTTCATTCACCCTGCCCAAGGAGGGCAAAGGGGCTCTCTGGGGTTTGCAGGTGACATTTGGATGCTTCAGCTTGGAGGTGTCACTTATCACTCCTGTTCCCAAGCCACTGGCCAGAATTAGTCACATGGGTCTGCCCACAGAATAGAATTATGGGCACAACCCTACCCTGCATCCCGAAGGCTGTAAGCTGAAATATGTAATCAACATGGGACAAGGCACATACTCAACATCTAAACAATTTTTAATAGAATAATAGGGGGAAAACACATGCCCAGGTTATTAGAAGGGCAGTATCAAATGTTAAAAAATGAAAAAAGAAACCTATAAGGATAACAGAGCAGCTGATAAATTTATACAACACATACACACGGCAAAATCTAGGTGGATGTCTCCGAAGCAGGTAGAAGGAATGCAAAGCCTACTAAATATAAATAGCAATCTGGGGCCATGTTTAGAGACTTGCCTGGATTGACCTTGCAGCTGACCTCGTCAATCAATCCAGATCATGTGATATTATGAAGGTCCCTCCAAATTGCAGCTGAAGAATCCTCCTTTTGGAATAGACAGAGGAAGATCTTCCCCAATGTATATAATTTGTAGGGGGGGCCATGGAGTCAAGTACTGATTCTAGTTAACACTAGCCCACCTAATTTCACTCTTTCTTAGTCCCAAAGAATCAGCTTAAGGTGTGTAAGAAGTTTTAGAATTTTTCCAGGTGACATGATGAATAAACACATTGGCCACACACCCTTCCTCCCCTTATGTTCCCCATCACCAGCTCTAAGTTCTGCCTCCTGCCTTATTATTGGTCCAACTCTCCTTTTAGTTATAGTTTCTTGCTTTAATGACCTCCAGAATATTTCTATGGCTCAGCCCCCCATGTTCACACCTCTAGACAGAGTAGACTACGTGGGCAAAAAAAAAAAAAAAAAAAAAACTAGCCTGAGATTATCAATTATATTCCAGAATAAATGTTTAGGTCCCGAAAATGCTGTCAATAGACGGTTCCATTTTCGAAGGCCCCTTTCCCGTGCCCGAATCTTGGATTCTGCGTCCGATATTAAGTGTATATGGAATACAAACAACTCAGGAGGAAATACATTGTAGGGGGTTGACATTTTCCATAGTCCTTTCATTCCTTTTAAGTGTTTTTTCATGACTTTTAAGGATTCTGCAAGACAACCTGTAGGCTTCCTATCTCCCCAGCACAGCATCGCAAACCAACCTGAGAGAGCAGGATGGTCTTTCCTTCCTCTAGGGAAGCCAGAAGCAAATCTGCTTACTCTGACACTCAGAGAGGAAAGGAGTGCTGGGTGGGGGGAGGGGCTGCTCCACATCTGAGCAGCTGGCCTCAGGGTGGCAGGATGTGCTACCCTTGATGAGGCCAGCAAAGGGCAAGCCAGCCTCTTCTCACTCACTGGAAATCTAAGATAAAGGCTGGCGGAACATTCCCAGACAGAGGTCACTTGATTAACCCAGCCCACTTTACTTGATAACAAGGTCAAGTACTTCTCGCTGGGAGGGATTTTCAATTTATTTCACAGACAAGATAGCTAGGTCTAAGCCAGCACACCTGTCCCCTGGGAATGCTCTTAGTGGAAGCTCAAGGCGAGCCCAGAGCCCTTTGCCAGGGCCCGGCCGGCACAGCCTCCAGGGTCCTGCCAGCCAGGGTCCCACTTCTTCCCCTGCTGGGGGTCCCATGTTATCAGAAAGAGAGGCCAGGGGGTAAACAGTGGGGATATGATCAGCCCTTCCCAAGTTCCACCTGGGATTCAGAGTACAGCCTTCAAACGGGGGTGGGGGTGTTGTGTTTCCATTGTTTGGTGTTGCTTTGAGTTCTGTGTAAGTTATATTAAAAAAGTCAGCTGTTTTGGCCTGCACAGCATTCCTTTTCTCCATCATTTTCTTCAGAGAATGATGCCCTTTTGCTTAAATCTCAGTACATTGGATCTAGGAGGGGCCCCCTACGTCCTTGGCCCAGGGAGGGTGTAACGCATCAGGCTGACACATTCTCCCTCTGACGATGGCTAGTTAAGAGATGTCTATTTCCTCCAAGTAGGGCAAGGGGGGATTGCCGATTTGGAACTCTTCTGATGCCATCAGGGGGAGGCATTGTCCTTAGGACGGGATTGGCAGGCTGACTAAATAAAGCTGGGACTTCTTGTGGCTGTTTTTGCTTTCCTAGGTGCTGGCTTCATTCTCAGGCAGTCTTCCCATGTGGAAGCAAAGGAAAAACAGTAAATACTAGAGGGTGAAGAAGAAGATGGGGGAGTAATTTGATGATCCTTTTGAGTGGCCATGAATTCAGCCATGCCTGAACTATATATATCCCTAGATTTCTCAACAGAATGAGCTCAGACCTTCACGTTTTTCCTTAAATGTGCCTGAACTGGAGAGCTACTGATTGCATCAGGAACACACACTCATGCAAAACAAGGTAAAACACTTTTCCATCATTTCCCAGGACAGCACTTAGTATTTTGGGGTTCTGGTTTAAAGGAAGTAAAGTGGCATCCACGTCGCTATCTGCAGTGTGGCGGGGGGGGCAAGAGGGTGGAACTGGAGGGCCAGGCTTGAGCCAGTTGCAGAAAGAGAACTAGAATCTCATCTTCCCCAAAGACTTGTTTCCCCTCAAGGGGGCTCACATCAGGACCTCAGACCTCAGGGCCTGCATTCCTTCCTTTTACATTGACTAACTCGGAGGAGAAGGATAAAACGACCCCTCTTTGGAGGCCAGCTACAGGTTTCTGAGGGGCCGCCCATGTTTTGCAGGCGCCCGATGTTGATTTTGTTACTGTAGTTTTTAGGCAGGGTAATGATATTCTTCTCAACCAGCATACTGATCGTACGTGCTCTGTTCGGCATTTGTTTGGTCACTGTATTTGGTTTCATTTGAGACCTGAATAAGGTGGATACACTGGCCAATTCCTTAAACAAGAGTTACGATCTTTAGCGTAGTACTTTGTTTTCCTTGAATGCTACAAATCTGCATGATGACTTAGATGTGTCATCCTCACTCCAGTATAGTCATCCATATGCGTTCTTTCTGTTTCCGGCTGACCTTGTTCTTTCATGTAATTTCATTCATTAATCTTTCCCCCACTCATTCTCACCATCCTCTCTCTTCTAGTACATGCCCTTGACTAGATCAAACACTCTTAAATTATTTTTGCATCTTCCACATTTTCTCCACCTAAATGGCCATAAATCTAACCATTATCCACGTACCATTTATCAGGCATCCACTGTGGTACTTTATTGTCTCATTTCTTTAAGATACCTCAAACACCCTATGAAACAGGTATTATAGATTATGGGCCTTTGGCTAAATTTTTAACTTTCTTGGTCTATTTTCTTCATCTATAACACAGACACAATGAATATCAGAGCAGAAACTAGAAACCTGGTTCCTATTTCTCCAAACATGTGCTGGATTCCCTATATGTGTACCCAATGCAAAGTCACATAGCCTTTGAAGAAGTCCAATGACATGAGGTCTCTGATTAATGGTTTATCAATTCCTGGTACCATGCTACTTTGGACAGTCAGCCCTCTGAGAACGCCTTTGTAGGAAGTACTCAGACAAGACAGAGAATAAAGAAAAACAAGACCTCCAGAGAAAACAGACAAAGCAAGATACACCCCTGCACACACAAAAGAAGTTTCAAGGAACAATAACCTTCTTCTTTCTATATTTCCTCTCAAACAAACACCTAGAATGCATGACCTTTTTTATGGAAAAATGGGAAGCATGAGACAGTGACGCACAGAGGATGGTATGGTGGCTAGGCCATCTGCTAGCTCTATGGCTGGACAGTTCTATACTTGCAAAGATTATGATCTGGATTTCGTGGACGATCAGTAAGACTTCCAGAGGAGGGAACTAAAGACCTTGGATAAAGTAGCTTCTCTCTAGGTTCTCATCAGCCACGTTGCAATAAAAAAGAATTCATTGTTCCCCCTGCTAAATTGCAAGTGCAGATAATAATCTGTAGATGATCACAGGATGCTGAGTGGCCGTGCTGAGCAAGGTCAGATGCAACTCGGACAGGTTACCTGCTGCAGGTCCCTGGGAAGGGGGCTTCAATGAAGCTTTCCCTGACAGCTCTGTTGTTTATTACTTGTGCATGGAGAAAATGACAGCGGTGAGTGTTCTGCCAAGGGAGACCACAACTGCTGAAAGAAGGGTGTGTGAAAGAAGGAGGTCGGTCATACTGTCATTTGGGGCTGCTGTTAAACAGGCTGATAAAGGAGTCTCTTGAGCCATCTTGGAAGACTACAGATCATAGGACTAGATGATTGCTTTAGTCTAAGTGAATTGAAAAGCTCTACATGTTGGAGGACAAAAGGCCAATATTGTTAGTGCCCCAGACAATCCTATTTTTATTCTATTTGCCAGAAAGAGTGAAGAAACTGGGATGATATAGTTTCTAATGCGATAACCAGACAAAGACTGATCATTTGGATACAGTGGATGGAGAAGAACTAGAAAAACAACAACATAATAATAATCCTCACTACAAAGATTAGAGAGACTTTTGAAGTTAAAAGGAGGTGGGGAGAGGGAAAAAGAGGGCAGGTGGGAGATATACACGCACGCACATGCATGCCCACAGCGATACTGTAATGGAAATGAGGAGAAAGTAGACCCCCAAATAGCCAGTGGAAATTCCTTGGAGCCAATATGACTCACTGATTATAACTTCACATAAGGTCACCTTAACAAGGTGGTGAGAAGGAGGATTCATGTCTTGTACAAAATCATGCTTCTTATAAAAGGTGTCATGCACATATCACTCAACACTCATGACATTCATGTGCTGAAATTAAGTCACGTAAGGTATCAATGTATTCAACCTCTACATTTTGTTCACCCACTTGCCTTTCTCCCACTTAGTATCTTGGACAGTTCATCATGTCAATATGCTTAGACTTGCTTAATTCATTGTAAACACTGCAGAGTCTTCCACAGTGTGGATGTACTCCGAGTAACTTAGCCACTGCCTACAGCATGCTTGATTGTTTTTTTTGTTCCATGAAGCTATACTTAGAATCAGCCTATTAGGAAAAGAAATCGAAGACCAGGAAGTCCAAGGCTCCACAGACATCTGGTGCCCTCGCTCTCAGGCCGAGACCCCTCAGAGCCGCTACTCTGGTGGTTGGACCCCAGTGGGACTGTGGATTGGTTCGGACCCCAGGGAGAAGCTGCAATGCCTCCTGAGAGACTCACCTGCTCCAGATCCTCAGCGGACCTTCTGTGTCCTCCTGCTGGGTCCTGATATGGCAGAACAAAGAGCTCGGCCGTTGTGGGTAAGCCAGGGAGCACAGCCACCAAGATGTGGGGGCCGGGCACCCCAGTGGCCTGAGGGAGAGACACAGAAGAACATGTAAGTGCTGCAGGAAAGAGGAAGAGAAGGGGTGAGTATTCAGCAAGGGGGGATGGGGGTGGGAGTGGTAAGAAGACAGGAGGAGGTGGGGTGGGGTGCCCTTCCATTCCTTCCAACAGAAAGTGGGGATACTGGTAGCACATACAGAAGGGTGGTTTTGAGAACTGAATACATTGCACATAAAGCACTTGTAGTAGGGCTGGCATTCAAATATTAGCTCATTTTCCTACTGTCTGCCCCTCATGCCTCAACTCTTTTTAACCTAGCCCCCTCCTTTGTGACAGCCTGGAGATACTACTCCTTCAAACTGACCCATCAAATCTTAATGGCTCAACCTAGTACAACTGCCCCACAGCACAGCCCTCAGGCCCCTGCTGATGTCTCCCTGTCGCCAGAACCAACCCAATGACCAGCCCGTTTCATGAAGCTCACTGAGCCCTTTCCTTTGCTGTGCTGAATCATCCGCTAAAATTACAGTTGTCACTGAAGGGCTTCCTCTTTGTCTCCTCAGTTCACCTGCTCTCTTTTGAGTTTATAGCCCAGGGTTTCCCCTGAGTCCATGTCCTAGATGGTTCTAGAATTAATAGCTACAATCCCAGCTTTTCTCTTCAGTGGCCAGTCAAACATCATTCATTGTGTTGCTTGACTAGGACTGCCAACAAACATGTCAGAAAGGACCTTCTCATGCTCAGCTGTAAAATATTCATTCTACATTTGGATGACCCAAGGTTCTTTTCCCAGTTACTCTGGTTTGCAGCCTTTCATTTGCTTTTGACATGACATTCCCTTTCCTGTCTTATATCTAATCTAAGAGACCTTGACAAGTCCACCTCCAGAGCATTGATCCTACTCCATCCTTCCTGTTTAAATATCCATTGTTAATAGTCCGATTCAGCACTTATGTTTGCTCCCCTCAAATTGGACAATAGTCCCCCATTTCCAGGAGACAGGCCACTACTTCCAGATTTCAGTCCAGCTAAGCTTGTGTGTTTCTGTCCACATTGTTGCAACGATTCCCGCTCCCAACCAATGGGATATCCATCCAAAGCCTTTTCCTGTGTGGCCCTGCCCTTCCTCTCCAAATTCCTCACAACTCAACCCCATCATTTTATGCTCCAGCCAGATGGTATTGTGGACAATTTCTCAACAGTCCAGCCTTTTCTTGAAAATATTTTTGTGTGTTCAATCTCCCCCAGAATGTGTTTTCTCTATACTTGCTGCTAAAACCCTACTTTCCTGTGTGAGCTTTCCTTCTTTGATCCACTTGTTTCCATATATTTTTCATGACTTCCAAACTTGGTGTTTTATTTTTTGTTGTTTGTTTCTGAACTCCACCTTCTTCACAGCCCTAAGACATTCCATTTATGGGGCCCTTGCCTGCGTCTGGCATTGTGCTAAGCTCTTATTAATGTTCTGTAATGCAACCTCCCACAAGAGCTCTTTGATGCGATTATCCTTATGCCACTCTTTGCTGGTGAAGACATGTCACAGGTTGGGGTCCTCAGGAAGCAGATCTGAGTTTTACATTGGGGGTGTTTATTAAGGGTGTTTGGGGGATCAACAGCTAAGGGGGTGAAGAGAAGGAAGCAAGCATGAGCAGAGGGAGAAGCCAGTGGTGATGAAGGCCCATAGCAGCCTCAGGAGACCTTTTTGAGAGTGAAAGCAATGCTTCAGGTGGGTCTGAGGTTAAGTGGAAACCTTTATATATTAACTGCATCAGTTAACCACTGGATGGGAGCACAGCGGCTAAGATAAGTCCTTCCCTGCATGGGATCTGGGCAATGCATCTCTTTCACAGGACAGATGGTACAGGGTGGAAAGTTAAACAATGGCTCAAGGCCATTTAGGTAGGGGGGTGGGGCTAGTCTGGGTCTTTGGTCTGACCATGAAACCTCTGTTCTTAACCGGTGCCCTACTGCCTCCCTTCCCGTGATAGTGGTCACAGAGCAGCTGCTATCACAGCCCATCTCATGCTGTTGTGTGGCCCTGCTAGATTTTTTCCATGAATGACCCTCAGTGAAAGATTCCATGATGAAATATTAACAACAAATCCCCATTTGATGAGGAAAAAAAGCAATATTTTATCCAAACCTGTCACGTACTGAATAGGAAAAGTACAAGTAAGTTGACTCCACTGTTGTACCTCTTTTAGAGTTTATTAAGGTGAACTTGGCAGGGTGGTGCTTCAGGACATAAGGCCATGGTCAATGGTAACGTAGGGTACCAGCTACAGCTGCCTCTTAGGACTCTTTGTATCCATCACTGCTGGACCTGGGGATACTGAGCCTGTTTATTGTGCGTTGGGGTGATTAGGCTGTAAGCCAGCCTAGAAATATTGATGAGCAGTCATTTCTAGCCCACTGGACAGCTGGTGGAAAGGTGTCAGGCCGGGGGCATCTGATCCCCAGACAGTCAGTCTGGAAAATGAGGCACTGCTAATGCCTGTTTGATAAATCAGGTGGGGGCCACTGGGCAGCTACCTGGCAAATGTAGAGGGACATGGATTCCTAGAATTCCACAGGCTGAAGGGGTGGGTAGTGGGGTCATTGAAGGGTGTAAGTCACCTCTCTGGGACCACAGAGAAGAGAAACCAGTGGCCACATCAGAGCCGCACAGCTCCAAGGGCAGAAGGAACTATTTCAGTGGGCCCTTCTAGTAACGGCACCCCTGGTGACCATGTCTAGCCACCTATTATGTCAGGGATGCTGAAAGTCCTGAAAACACAGGTGAGAGGGCATGTACCCAGAGGTGCATGAAAATACTCCTTCTCCACCCCACTGTTCCATGTTTCCCTGTTTTTCCATATAATAAGGCAAAGGATGGCGGTACAGCAGAGTGGTTACAAAACTGTGAAATTAAGACTCAAACTTTGATAGTTTGACTCCTGAATTTGAACTGTATGACCTTGAACATACAGGTTCTTCTTTAAGTTCAGGTTCCTCCCTGCAACATGGGAATGCTCATACGATCTACATTATAAGCTAGTTTTTTAAGTCATTAAATGTGTTCAAAATGCAAAGCACTGAGAAGAGTTTCTGGAATATCTGAAGTGCCAAATAAAAACAAAAATAATGGCATGAATGTGGGGAAGGCCAGCTCTTTGCTAGAAGGGTGGATATAAGACCTTTTTTATCTGAGCAGGGGTTACCTGAATGCCTTTCTTGCATATCATTTTGTGTTATGAGGCACCATGTACTGGGGGCAGGAAAGAATGTGCAAAAAAAGAACAAAGCAAAAAAACACTATGGTGACTCTCCTTTGGGGCTAAGAATATACCTTCAGGAAAAGTCTCTCATCTCCAACTCTCTGTTTTTGTGCAATAAATCCAAGCAGTGCCATGAGCAGACGTTCCTGTTCGGATCATTCATTAAAGTGGAGTGTGGGCAGGAACAGTGTGTCTAAAAGAAGGTGCCTTCTCAAAATGTCAGTGACATTTACTCAGAGAGGGATAAATCGCATCACCTTGCTGTTTTCCCAGTGACCCCAGGGAGCTGTGTGTCACATGCAAAAACCCAGTCCTTGGACTCAGGACCTTCCATTCCATTTTATACCTTCACCCCTGATTAGCCTTGAGGCATCAGGCAAGTTATTTAACCTCTCTGAATCTCAGGTGCTCCATCTGCAAAATGAGGATAGTAATACCATCCTGTCAGGGCTGCTGCAGGTGACAAATGCCTTTAAAAGACCCGGACAAAGGATGACAGACCATCATGTTCCAAGTGCTGACTGTGCTGTTCATGCTCCCCACTTGTGGACTCACACTGTGTCTTTCAGTGGTGTGCACAGAAGCTGATTTTATGCTTCCTAATGGCTCACCAGAAACTGCTATAGCACTGCCAGGAACTTCCCTGTTCTTCTCTAAGCAGAGTAAAGAGAGTCACAGGTTTGTTTACAGTTTCACTGCCCCCAAAGTATTTATGATGTGACTGCAAGTGAGGAGCTCAGCTTAGTAGACATTAGACAGATGTCCCACAGGCTCTGGCTTTTTCCTGCCATTTCCTTGCACAAGGATCCCCTCACCACGAGGTGCCCTCACCACGAAGCCCTTCAAAGATAGTGAAGAAATGTGTGCCTGGGCCAGAGCGGGGACTGTCTGCACTCACTTCCACGAGGGACTTTTTGATGACACGGCTGATGTCCCTCCTCCACTCGGGGATGTCCGGATTGTAGTCATCCAGGTTTGGAGAAAAGGACAGGCGAAGAGATCGAAATTCCTCTGTGGATACAAGAGGATGGTAATGACAATAAGTCACATAGTTCTCCCAAGAAGTTAGTCATGCATGGTATTTTATGCAAAGCCCTAATGGAGGATCCTTTCCCTTCACATTTACCTGAAAGACCCTCCTAGAAGGATTCAACATCCCATCCCTATTAGTTTCCAGCTTCTCATTTTCCAGACCGAAGACCTAGTCCCTGGCCCCTGCTGAGCTCAGCAGCCTTTGCCCATTGTCCCTAGTTCTTCATTCTGCACTCTGCACTCCCGACACTAAATGACCGAGAATGCCCTGAATGCATTTCAGGTTTATGACCCTGGTCCTTCGCACACTACCCCTTGCCTAGAATGCCCTGTCCTTCCCACCTTCTCTGCACAAAATTTTCAAGTTCTAGTTGGAGCATTTAGGAACTGAATACCTTCTCTCACTATGTTTTGATTTTCCTTTTAATGGTGCAACTGTATTATGCACATACTTTCATTATTATTACATGATTGTACAATAATAATGATTCTATCATTACATCATTATAATTATTATTTTGTTGCTATTTTGTGCTTGCATGAAACTTTTACTTGACGGAATTTAAAGCTTCTTAGTTAAAGGGCTTTGTTAGTTGTGTCCGTGGTCCCTGAGTTAGTCCCAATCCTCCAGGAAGTACATGAGGTTCCAAAAGCAAGGGTTTTATGAGGAGAATCATTCATAAAAGAAATGGAGAGAAAGCCAGAGGAACTTAGAGCACTTTAGACTGTAACACATACATGACATTGTAGTGGAAGAAGGAAGGAAGGATGGGGACTCCTTATCCATCTGAGGGAGGTTCAGAAAGACAGCCAAGGAGTCTTCTAGCCAAAGGCAGACAGAGGACTCCCCTGTATCCATCCCAGGGATGGATCTGTCTCACTCAGTCCCTGGCTGCCATCAGGCTGTGGAAGGTATGGTGCTGGCCCTGGCCTGGTGCTGGGTTTCAGAGCATAGCCCTAGGGATCTTAGCTCACCATTTGGCACATGGCCTCGTGCTGCATTTAGAATAAAATTCAGATTCACCCCAGTACTGACTCTCCCTGCTGCCTCATGTCCTGAGGCTTCCCCACTCCAGGGCCCTGTCCTTTTCTTGCTATTTAAATGATTTTGTTTTTATTATTTGTCTCCCACTAGGCGTATTGTGTTTTTGGCCCAATGAAATAGTCCCTGGTTTATGGTAGCTATTCAATTCCTATCTTTAAGCCATTTAATTAACATAGTTTTTTTGTTGTGACCCTGGCCAGATAACTCGGTTTAGTTAGAACATTGTCCCAATATGCCAAGATTGCAGGTTCAATTCCTGGTCAGGGTGCATACAAGAATCAACCAATGAATGCATGAATAAGTGGAACAACAAATGGATGTTTCTCTCTCCCTTTTTCTCCCTCTCTATAATCAATAAAATTAAAAATGAAAAAGAAATAAAGCTTTCTGTTGAATAAATACATAAATCATTGAGCAGGCTCTCTGCAATTCCAGCATTTACTATTTAACAAACATTTCTCTCTTGTCTTAAGCAGATCCTATGGTTCAATGTGGTTCAGCAACACCAGCAATGCTGCTTACACATCTGTGACCCTAAAGGCCACTTGCATTTCCTAACAATGCTAAAGACCCTCAAACACAGGCATTGATGACTCTCACATTATAAGATGTGTGTTAATAGTGGAAGCCTCTTCCAAAGATGTATTTTTTCCTTTTTTTCATTGAATTGATTGGGATGACATAAGTTAACAAAATTGTATAGGTTTTAGGTGTACAATTCTCTAATATATCATCTGTATACTGTATAGTTCACCAACTCAAGTTATCTCCTTCTATCACCTTTATTGCCCCTTTATCCTCTCCTTCCTCTTTCACCCCTGTTTTCTCCTGACAAACACCATACTGTTGTCAGTGGAAAGACATATTTCTGAAAGCTTGCCTGTTTTATGAGTCACTGGTTACCTACACGAACATCATCTCTTAGTGCTTAGGATGAATAACAAAATGCATACTTAATTAGTAACGTAGTCTTTGGCAGCAGCACAAAGTTACCCACTGAGTCCTAGCTCCGTTTTCACTTCAAACACATAAGTTTAAGTCATTTTTACTTTCCCAGAGCCTCTTATCAAACTGTAGAAACTTCATCTAAAAGGGAAGACATGTATCTTAATCAAAGGACACAAATGAGAAAAATGATGAGGCTCTGTAATTACTTAGCATGCAAAGCTGCGAAGTGGGGAGGGAAGATGCCTGGGAAATGTTACCCTAAGTTTATTCAACAAATGGGGGTGTATGTGGTCGGACTGAAAAGGGTAAGCACCAATGATATATACATACATATATATATACACATATGCATACACATATACATACATATATATAGTAACTGCTTGGAGAGAAAAATTCTACATGTACATATTAATATTCTTTTTGTATTAAAAGTAAATCTGTGCCCTGAAATAAATTAAGGGAAATGATGCAAATACGATTTTCATTCCTCTGATCTACTGTGTGGCTTTGAGTGGATAATCATTCCTCTGTCAACCTCCCAAATATGATGCATCCTTCAACCTGACTGTAATGGCCCTACTGTTTCCCTCAACTTGATTACATCTTAGACAGCCTTCTTCCTTACTATACATAGGTCCCTCACCTCCCTTTTCTTAGGGCATTTTCTTTGGAAAACTTGGAAGTTTAAGTTGTTTCTTTTGTCACTTTGAGATTCAACTCTTTTATTAACCAGGGGTAGCTTTCTCAAAGACCTGGGAGCCATCTCTTCGAAATGTAATCATAAAAAAAGGCAAGGAACACCATTTCTGGGAGGGTAAGAACCTTACTTTGGTCAGTAGCAGTCAGCAAACACAAATGACCTAAATGCAACACGGTGATATCCCCGCACCCCAAAGTCCTCCAGTACTTCTCCCCTAGCTCATCCCAGAGCTCAAAAATCTTCCTGCCTTTTTAATTTTTACTTGTTCAATCTTGCCTAATGCCCTGTGCTGCAATTTGCTTTTAATATGTCACAAACATCATTAAAATTTTCTAGTCATAGATATGCAACTCTGGACGATTCATCTGACTAAAGACAAACTAAGGATGTTTGATGGTTTAGGAACTGGTTAGAAGAGGAACTACTTCCCTTGCTCGTGTGCTTTATAAAAAGGTCCTTGAAATGAAGATGACCCATTTGATGGAGCAAGTTCCTTTAGGTTGAGGACTTTCAAGGGATTTTTGGAAATGAAAATTCAGCCTTTTCCATTGGAAAAAAAAAAAAAAAAAACTTCTGCTCTGCAAAAGGCACTGTTAAGAGAATGAAATGATAAGCCAGAGACTGAAAGAAAATCTGTAAAACACATAGTTGATAAAGGACTGTCTCCAAAATATACAAAAATGCAATCTTAAAACTTAACAACGTGAATACAATCCAGTTAAAAAGTGAGCAAAGGATCTGAGCATACACCTCACCATAGAAGATCTGCAAATGGCAGATGAGCAGATGAAAGGTCCAAAATAATAGGTCATTAGAAATTACAAATTAAAACAACAGAGGGACAACCGCTATACACCTATCAGAATGGTTGAAATCCAAAACACTGACAACATCAAATGCTGACAAGGATATGAAGCAACAGAAACTCTTGTTCATTGATTACTGATGGGAATGCAACATGGTGCAGCCACTTTGGAGGACAGTTTGGTAATTTCTTTCAAAGCTAAATGTAACCTTACCACATGATCCAGCAATCATATTTGCCCAAATAAACCTGTCAGAAGATGTTCATAGGAGCTTTATTCATTAATTACCAAAAATCAAAAGCAAGCAAGATGTCCCTCAAGAGGTGACTAGATCAACAAATCAGTACACCTATACAATAGAACGTTATTTATTGATGAGGAGAAATGAGCTTTGAGCCACAAAAAGACATCAAGGAAACATGAATGGATATAGCTAAGTGAAGAAACCTTTCTGGAAAGGCTGCCTACTATATGGTTGCACCTATGTGATATCCTGGAAAAGGCAAACCTACAGAGAGAAGCAAAAAGATCAGTGGTTGCAGGGGTTGTGGGGAGGGAACGATGGATGGACAGTAGAACACTGGGGGCTTTTAGGGCAGTGAAATTATTCTGAATGATACTGTAAGAGTGAATAGATGCTCCTGAAACATCAATTTAGAAGAATCTATGCACCCCTATGTTTATAGCAGTGCTATTTACAATAGCCAAGTGCTGGAAACAGGCCTAAGTGCCCATCAGTGGATGAATGGATCAAAAGACTGTGTGGTACATTTACACAATGGCATATTATGCAGCAGAAAGAAAGAAGAAACTCCTACCTTTTGCAATAGCATGGATGGAACTAGAGAGTATTAGGCTTAGTGAAATAACCCAGGTGACAAAAGTAAAATACCATATGACCTCACCTAATACAGGATACTAATAAACAAAGCAAATAAATAAACAAAATAGAACCAGAGGTATGGAAACAAGGAACAGACTGACAGTGATTAGAAGGGGGAGAAAGGGAGGAAAAAAGGGGTAAGAGTCTACTCAGGGAACTAGTATGAATGAACCATGGACATGAACACCAGGGTGGGGACTGACCATGGGAGAAGGGGAGGTTAGGCGGGACAGGGGAGAGCAATGGGGAAAAAAGGGGCACCAGTATAATATGGTAACAATAAATCAATAAAATATTAAAAGTAGTGAATCCATGGCATTATGCTCTTGGCCAAACTCGCAGGATTATATGATGCCAAAAGTGAACCCTAATGTAAACTAGAAACTTATAAAGTTAATAATAACATGTAGGATAATCAATGGTAAAACATATACTCTACCAATGCAAGATTTTAGGAATGGGGGTCTCTGTGTTTTCTCATCAATGTTTCTGTAAATCTAAAATTGCTCTATGAGAAAAAAGATTTTAGGAAAAGGAAAACTTAAGAGCAGCACAGAGGTGGGACATGGTTAGAAATACTCCCAGAGTCTTAGGCTCAGTTTATGATACTTACCTCCTATTTTCTCACTTGTAAAGCAAGGATAATTATAGCATATGTCTTATAAGTCTGTTCGATACAACACTGTATGTATCAAATGCTTAGAACAGATGCTGGTAAGGGTTTCATCAACATTAATTACTGCCACTAGCATTCCCCTTATTATTATTGGACCTGTCACTGAACAGTACAGTAACCTTAAGCCATTAATTTCCCATTTCTGCATCCATCTGAACGTCTGCATGCAGAAAAATGGTTCCCCCAAGGAGATCAATTTGTATAAATCTCCCATTTTCAGTCTATACTTCCACCTTTCCAATTAAGTAAATTTTTATTCTACCTAATACTCTGACCATAGTCAATTTCCCCAGTAGATTACAAAATTGTTGGGTTACTACAACTTATTCAAACCAATATCCAGCCTATGATAATACAATGGCATCTGTTATGACCCTTCCCTCTCTTTCAATCTAGAAATTTCTTTAGATACAAGTTTTGGTAAAAGATGATGTTCAGAGTATTTAGGCATTGGTAGATATAGATTCCATTTAATAATTAAGATTTTTTGAAGTTAAACTTTACAAAAAGCTGCACTACAAACCATTTTCTTTTATAATTGGTTTTAGGTCTTCAGACACCACCAAAATACCAAAAAGCAAGAATATACCCTCTGCGGTCCTGTGACTACTAGTTTGCTGGTGACCCACATCTTCCCCAAAGGAGGAGACCAGACCAGACTCAGTTCTTCTGCAGCTACTGTCCTCTGTGCTCCAGTTAGAGGTTATAAGCTGGAGGACCTCTAGCACTGTGATACCAGGTAATCTTATCGGAGCAGGGGGGAAGCCAGAGTGCTCACCGTACACAGCGATGGTCTTGGTGTCCTGCAGGATGGCGTTCCCGGCGGACACCTGCACTGTGATGGTGTTCATCCCTTCGGAAGTGAACTTGAACGATATGCTTCCCTCCAAAGTGATCAGGGGCTAAAACAAACCAGGACACAGAGTGAGGAGGAAGTGCTTCCCTTACACATGAGACAGTGACCAGCGAGCTACTTCACTCAGGGGAGGCTCTTTCTGGGGACAAAAGACTCCCTCTACACCTCCCCATCATCTCAAGCTCAGGTCACAAAGGGACTGTCAGAGCCATGACCCCAAGAGGCTCTGTCTATTCCTTGTGAATTGGAGCTTTTCTCTTCGTCATGCTGACTGAGGGCCAGGAAGACTGATAGGTGTTGCTTCTTGGTGGGTTATGTCTCTCTTTACGGATGACCTAACCCCATTGAGCAGATTCTTCAACCCATGGAAACCTCCCAATCAGACCAAAATGGAGGGCTCCTATTAATCCAGATTTAAGCAGCAGTCACTGAAAATCTACAAGCTGCTAGGTGTTGATCTCCAGGATGTACTGTTCATAATAAATTATAATGGAATACGGCAACCGTAAACACCAAAATGGCAGCAGTTGGACAGCAGTGACCTGGTGTAGCTTAGCTTCCTCTGAGAAGCCCCATCAGCAGTTTTCTAGAAGCAGCTGCTATAGAAACAAGTACTAATTGAGCAGTGGTTTGAGGACTCAGAAAAAAAGATAAGATTTGGAGCAGTGCCTGTAATACAATCAGATGCCAGGGTCCTGGAGGGGAAGATTATTAGCCTATTGACCTCCCTCAATGTATTCTCTGCCATCATTTCCTTCCTGTTTTTCTTAATTAATTTTAAAATCAAAATTCATTTCATTCCCTGTATGGCAGAGGGAAAGCTAAAGGCAGACTAAGAAGTACACTCAACACGATCTGTTGAAAAGTCGGTCTTCTGCTAAAAGATAAATCATAGAAGACACAGAATACAGTTTTGTTTTGTTTTTTTTTAGGAATTTCACCCTCCTGTACTGGCTTTCAGGCCAATGATGTAGATGTTTGCTCTTCCACCGTTGTCATGGGACCCTTTGGGCTGAATTTGCATGGTTTCAGAAATAATTAAAAGGGGGCTTCCTTCTAGTTTAGTTATGTTAACTGTGGAGGTGAGAAATTCCTTCCACTGTCAGCTTGTGGCAGGTCTAGGTCTGGAGTTTTTCTCTCTGGGTTGTGCAAAATTCTGTCTTAAGCCAAAACTCAGCTCTAGGGTAGGAAAATATTTGCATTAAAATAATATGCATTGTATGGCAACAGGTAAGTCATGGACTGAAAGCACCTCTGCTGGAAGAAGATGGGTGTGTGTGTGTTTGTGTCTGTGTGTGGCTTCCAGGTCAGGACAATCTGTCCCAGTGCCCTATGGGAGGGATGCTCTGGGGCCTTCATCCTCCTGCCTAAATTTGGAAGCAAGTTTTAATTTCTGAGAGTGGCGCTGAGACAACTGGAACAGATCTGCAGATCTGTGTGAATAAAAATTCACGCAGGCTTCCGAGGGCCTCGGATCTGGCCTCAGCGTGAACTAGGTGGGTGAGGTTGGGACAGGGTACTTGGTCTGCCTCATCCTCACTTCCATCATGTGCAAAATGAAGGACCCGGAGAAAAGGAGGTGAAGGTGATGCTAGTTTTAAAATGCCTGCTGACTTGATCTCAGGGAATGTTTTGGGAAAACAGACAGGGAAAAGCTGACCTCAGGAAGTGGCTGTGTCTGATGCAGGACCAGGTGGCCATTTCGGGGGCCTGGGAGGTAAACAGCACCTGCTGCTATCACCTGGCCCCTATCCATGCGCCTCTTTTCCCTTTGGGGGTCATTCCCTCCCTCACCTTGGCCCATATGCTTCTCTTTCTGCCCCCGCACCGAGACCAAGTCCTGGCTGATCATACTCCACCCTAGGACTGCTGTTAGAACTTTGGGGAAAAAGAGCTTATTTTCCCTGCTAAGCTGACAGCGGGGCTCAGGGTGCTGTTCAGGGTCATTGCCAAGGGACCCTGTTGAGATGGGCAATAACACAGAGGCAAGAAATGGGGGGTGAAGAAGTGAGAGAAACTGACATAGGCAGGGAAATGGAGGGGCGATGAGGCAGAAGAACACTGATGAGAGTACTGGTGCACTGAGAGCCCCCCAGCTCCGGAGTTCCATAAGCCGCCTCGTTCCTTTCTTGCATCAGCCACTGTGGTTGGGCTGCCCCCCGCCCCCACGTGTGCTTCTCCACCAGGACCCACCTCCGTGTTGTTCCCGTACCACCACACATAAGTGAGGGTGCCCACTTGGCTGGGCCACAGCACCGCAGTTGCGTTGACCTCTTTGTTCTTCGTGGTGACAAAGGGAAGGGACAGGTGTACGTGCTCCAGGGGACCTGAGGCACAAGAGAAGAGAGGAGGCATAGAGCAGGAAGAGCTTTCCCTGTTCCACCTTCTTGGCCCTGGGGAGAACCCACACCCCATCTAGAAGCCTGGAAACATACGTCATTATAATCTGACCAAAGCACTCAGGTGCTTCCTCTGCTTTAGAGGAAAGGATATAGTGTGAATAATTACGTCTCAACATTGTCCATTTACCAACCTTCTTCCAGGCCTAAACCCTGAGTCACTTATGTGCCAAAGTTTAAAAATGGGTAAGTAATTTATGAAGTCCTTCAATGAACAGGCATAATACTGGATTTTGCAAGGAAAGGCAAAGTCTTCCCAAGAGGTGACTGGCCTCAGCGGTAAACCAGGATGGTGAAAATCCACAGAATCCACGTGGGGTGGTGAGGGTGGGAAGTGTCATTATTGTCTAGTACTGACTGGATTGTAAGATCTGTGTGTAAATGTATGTGCTTGTGTGAGTATGGCTGTGCATGTGCTTGCCTGCAAAGCCACCTGGGTAGGTGTGTATGGAACAAGCTATGTTTGGGGCTGACTGAAGTCTGCCTACGACAAAGGTGCACACAAGTGGGTAGAGGGCACTGTGCTTCTCAGAGTCCCAGGATGTGCTTAACCCAAAAAGCAAAAATTCTATCTATGAAGGCCCATTAGACCGGAAACCTTAATCCGAGAAACAAGCTCACAAAGATACAAACATCCTCCCCGTAGAGAACTGCCAGGACCTTTCCTATAACCATGATCTTCTCTTTGAGCCACTGTTCCCATTTCCTCTGAGGTGAACATGACAGAAATCTATCACCCCAGCATTATTCCACAAGGCGGAGAAGGAGGGGGTACTTGTGGCCTTCCCATCCACTCTGCCACTGCCTCTTCTGTGGGACCTTTACATGCATTTCCTAGGATGCTGTCTTTGGCCTTTTCTCCCTCCTTATAACCTTCTGTTGTGTCCTGTCATCCACACTCCAACCAGCAACTGTCAGCTTCATGCTACGGGTTCCAAATCCATCTTCCTGGCTCCAGGCTCAATTGCAAACCCATGATTTCTCTGCTTTCTGTGGTCTCCATTTTTAAAGAATAAAACCACTGTTTTTACCCAGGGAAGCAACCCAGAAGCAGAAAGGCAATCTACTGTAGATGGCTTATGTCTTACTACCTACATCCATTTCAGAAACCACTGATTTGGTTTCAGGAACATCTCTCAGAGTCCTCCTCACCCACCCCGAGCCTGCCATGGTCCATACAATGCACATCCCCCTCCCCTGGACCATCACAACTCTCTTAGTGGTCTCCCTGCCTCTAACCTATCCCTGCCCTGATTCACCTGCTGCTTTGCATGCCCAATGCCTGCTTCCCTCAATAATACATAAGCTGCACCAACTGCCAGGTGTCCCAGTGCCTGAAATAAAATAATATGCTCCAGGGTGAGGGTACAGTGCACAGACAGATCTTGATGGGGTGGTGGGTCTCTGTGTGTTTATTGAATGGCAAGAAAACCCAAACAGCTGCAGTGCAGAGAGAGGACAGGAGTGGAAGCCTGTGAAATCTAGGAGGCTTTCAGGACACACAGCATGCCATCCTTGCAGGTCCTTGAATGCATACATGTGTTTGTGTAGCTTCATCCTTGCATGTGTATACATTATACATTGACCCAGTGAACGGCTACAACTGTGAACCTTCTCACCCTCCAGATTGTCCTGAATTTTCCTAGAAAGCCTAGGGGATCATGCTACCCACTAGCTCAAAATGAACATCCTCATTACCTAATTATGAATACAACGGCAGCGGAACACATATTGATCTAGAATCGGTGAGCCAGAGAACACAGGCTGCCAACTCTGGGAGGAGGAGAGGCTTCTGTATTTCTCAATATTGATAAGGCTAGCATAGCTTGTGAGACACAGCGGATCCTCCAACAATGGTGGGGCAATAAATGATATCACTTCCTGCCTGCTTTCCTGCATGCTTCTCGTTCTTTATAGAATGTGAGGCTCCCTGACCAGCATACCGAATAGAACCCATTTTCTGGCTTATAAGCCATGTGATAGAAAGGAGCCTGGTCCCAGGTCAGAATGGTACAATGAGGCAAGAAGAGGGCAACATTACTGAGTGATGACTCTGTACTGCGTATCCCGCTAATGACTTTCTATGTTCTTTTAATCCTCACAACCACCTCATGAAGCAGGCACTACTAGTGTCCCCATCTAGGCCTGAACAGAGAAAAGTGACCTTCCTCAATTCCAGGATGTGAACTAAAGCAGTCTGATTCCAGAGCCCAAGTGCTGGCCAGTGGAAATGCTCGATTAAGACTTTCCCGTTTTAACAAAAGAGCTAGGAAAAGTCACTCTATTGAAAACATAAATACAGTTCTGGGCACTGGAAAATGAACTCGACACATCCCCTCATGTAGTGTGTGGCTTCGGCTAGTCCCCTATTTGTTCCTGCAGATCATGCCTCATCCCACCCCAAGGTCCCTTTCTTACAGCACCTGTAAAATGTCAAATTTCAATTGCAGAGTCCCCTCTGTGTGACCGTTCTCCTGAACCCCAGACCTGAGTTAAATCCATTCAAACGCAAGAACTAGATCACCACTGTTAGTTTCATTCTAGAAGGTTCATTGTCTTGGTCTCTGTCATCTGTGAGCATTTAACAATTTTTTTTTTAACAATTTTTTGTACAAGTCAGAACATCGAAGTAAGGATGATCTTCGGAGAGGTGCCTGCAATGCCCAAAAGGAACGGGAGGTGGCACTGTATCACTCCAGATGAATCTTCCTGGCCAGGTGGCTAAGGGGAGTGAGGAATTGCTGCTGTGAATGAGGTTTCCCAGCTCTTTTCTTGGCTGGTGGTCCTGTGCTGCAGGAAACAGCTGACTGACCATCGAGTGTGTGTGTATGTGCATGTGTGTATGTGTGTGTGTCCATGTGCACATATACCCTGATTGTTCTAGCCTTCCTATATACCTCCCCTGACCACCAAATTAAATACTGTGCACACATCATAGTGCTGCTTGTCTGAAACACTGAAACATCCGAAGAAACACTGAAGAGACAAGCACATCAGGTATAAAGATTAGGTTCTGAAACAGAGCTCCTTAGACTTTAGTGTGCGTAAGGATCATTCTAACCTATTTAAGGCAGATGACGGAGCCACACGCCCAGGAGTTCTAATTTAGCAGGTGTGGGATGCGCCCAGGACACCACATTTTTATCATGTAATTCCAGGGCAGGAGACTCCTTAACCCACACTTTCCAAAACCCAAGTAGGACATTTGCTGGCCAAAACAATGGTCCTGTGAAAAGTTGGAAAGCTAGCCAGGATCTCAGGAAACAGACTGCTTTACCCTAAGATGGACACAGAATGACATCTGCAAACACCCAAGTAAGGATGATACCCATGTATCCTGTTAAGGACAAACACTGTAAGGAGGCAGTTGAAGACAGAGGTTTGGGAAGGACTAGAAAATCCACTTCGGTTTTTGTTTTTTTTTTTTACCTTCCATTCTGCAAATGTGCAGTTTTCAGTGATTTTTTTTCCCTGCAAGACTGGCTTAGATAGGGCAGCTTTCTAAGCAGAAATCGGCAAGTCCCCTGAACTCCCTGGCAACAATGGCTGCAGCGTGGGGAACCCCTTAGTTTGAAACAAGCAGCGCACAGTGAAGTTTCCCTCAGGGGGGTCCCACGGACTGGCTGCCACAGGTTACCCAGGGCCTGGTGAGAGCCGCCAGCCGTCTCCTAGAGACCTTACCATGGGAGTATCCTCTCCGTTTGCTTCTGAGGACCTTTGCAAACGGGTGTGAAAAGCCTCTGAGTTGGAATCAGACCACCTTGCTGAACGGGGAAGCGGAGGGAGTGTGTTCAAGGCAGGCAGCCGGGGCCAGTCCAAGGCAGAGGGGAGAGCGCTGGCTGGGAGGGGCGGGCAGGCCTGGCTAGTTGAGCTGAGGCTGCTGCTTAGAACCCATGAGGTACAAGCACGTCTACTGCTTTGTGATGGTGGAAAATCAAGCTCTGCTAGCGGACCCAGCGTATTACGTTCAACAGAAAGAACCTTTCAGAAACAACACGGCGAAGAGAGAAATCTAGGCTCAAAGAAATAGGGTGACTGGGTGAGGATTTAAGGCCAGTACCTGGATCTTCCAACTCCCAACTAGTCCAGTGCTCAGTTTTTGCTTGTTGTTGTTGTTGTTGTTGTTGTTTTTAATGCTATACCCTCCCTCCCCTGCACCACATCCTGGTACTGTGGTACTGATAATGGACCAGATGCCCTTCAAGTCCAAGATCTGGGGACGTGTGAATCAATTAGGGTCTTGCCCTGACTTCCTGCTACTATAAAAGGTGCCCAAGTCACAGTACCTTTTCAATCCTCGCTTTCCCCAGCGGAAAGATGTGCCGGGTGAGTGGAGGGGAAGTAACACATGATGGGACCTCACTGTTCTTTGCTAACAGGGTTTCTGAGAGTGCCTACTTCACGGGTTGTTTTGAGGACTGAGATTAGACATGTAGGAAGTCTGTTTAGCATAAAACTTGGCACACAGTGAGAATTTTTTAAATTGAGCTGAAACGAAGAGCGTGGAGTTGACAGACTGAGAATCTTGTAAAACTTTGTTTAGACCCAAAGGCGGCAGAGTGTTTCTTCAAAGCACCTCCATCATGAGTGTCCAGGAGCGTAAGATCAAGAGCTGCTGATGTAGCAGGATTCTTCAGAAGCCAAATGATCTCTTGGGGGGCACTTAATTGTGTGTCCTGCCCCCTGGACCACAGCCACTTAAAAATATTTTAGTTAGCACATTCTGTGCTCAGTTTGGTTCAAGCTGAGTGGCATGGGAAGTTGCCCAGCCTTAATACTCTTGGCCTATGACTCGGAATTAATTTGAAAAAGGCCATTCATATCAAGGAGCTACCTTCATTTTAAAGTCAACTATTTCTCTAGCAACTTAAGCAAGTCCTATGCTTATTTGGGACACTCCCAAGCCCACTGTAAAAGACGTTCATGGCACCATTATCACTCAACCTAACTTCATACACCTATAAACTCCTTCATGGGGAAAGCTTTCACATTTCTTGGAACTATTTCCTAGCGTAGCTTCCTTAACATAGTTTACACTCTTTCCCTCTCTACCACCTTCTCTCTCCCAACAAATCATCTCCAGATAAAGCCCAGGAAACACATTGAAAAAAAAAAAAAAAGAGAGAGAGAGGGCATAAATCTAAAAAATAAATATGAATAGTAAGACATAATATGGAAGAATAATCAGATGGGGGGAAATCCCTTGACTGATGCTAATGTTCAATATGTTAGATTGGGTCATGTATGTGGCTTGTTTTCAAACATTTCTGAAAAAAAATTCAAACAAACAAACAACAACAACAAAGATGACAAATTCATAGTCAATAGCTTGGTAAGTTGCTCAGGCCTGGCCTCCAGACACAGGTTTCGTATTTCAGGTGCTCAGGTGCCTGGAAGAGGCACAGTAAATGCAATGAAAAAAATTTGAAGTAAACCAGAGTTCAGGATTATCCCAATTTCACTCCCTGATTTTCTTCTTACTTTCTCCCCACTTGGCTCTCTGATCCTCCTTTTCCCTCCTGCTAAAAGGTAACTAACTAGCAAGCTTCCTCTAGATAGGACATCTTAGATTCTATTTTAAAATAACACACTATTTAAATTAGGCCATAAATCAACAACAGTAATAACATACAAGTTACATGTAAGTACAGGACGGCGCTGTCAGACCCGAGACTGTTGTCCACTTGCACGGTCACGCGGAAAATGCCCACGTTGTGATAGACGTGTTTGATCCCGTCTTCCATGGAGCTGAGGTTGACATAAGACACGGCAATGCCATCACCGAAGTCCACTTGGATGAATGTCCTCTGCACGTCACCCTGAAAAACAGCCAACATCAGAGGCCAGGGAGCCTGAGCCTGGCGGCTTCTGCTCCGGGCAGGGACCCATCCCAGCTGCTGGCTCAGGGACAAGGCAGCTCTGGCTGCCTCCTGCCTTTGGGAGATCTGCCTGCATTTGACAACTTCCCTGTGACAGTCCCTGGTAGACAGGCACTTACTAAGATGGATGCTCTCCAAATCTGAAGGGCACTGACTATCAAAGGCTTCCAGGTTTGAAAAATTATCAGCTCCAAGTGGATAATCTATTCCTCTGACGTCTTTACTTAGTCTTACCATCCATATGAATAAAATAAGCTGTGTACAACAGACACGGTCACAAACCACTCCCCAAGGGTTCAGAGCCTCCGAGCGCCCTTTTATTCTGGTTCCCTGACCATGCTGGCAAAAGGCTAAGAGACACTTTGCTGGACACCTGATTTGTCATTAGGGATCCGAGTCTGGTGACAAAAGTAGGCATTGTTCATCCATCTTACAGATGAAGACGCTTCAGTCAAGAGCCGTTTAATCATTCGCTCACGGTTAACAAAGCTCATTAGCAGCAGGCCTGGGATTTGAACCCAAACCTCCGGTTCCCTTTCCTTCATTATATGTGGGTAAAAAATTGATGGCTCCTCCAGGCCATCACCAGCTAGATGATTCCATGAATGTCATGCAGTCTCCTTTGGCTTAGGAAATGGTCATAATACCTCCCTGTCTTAAGCCAAAGGATTGTCATAAAAGACACATAATTGATAATCTATAAAACTCCATACCTAAACAAATGACTGCAAAAACAATATAACTTTAGAAGACCAGCAATACCCCTTTGAAAGCTTGCTCAGAATCCCAGAATTCTAAATTTCCCACTGGTAGGCAGGAGAAGATAAAGTCTGATTTATAAAATCCCAGACCTGTAAAAAATAAAGTAGGCTTTTGGAATTATAGTCAAGATTCTTATCAAATTTCTTAGACCCAGCTGAAAAACACCGCCTTCCTCTACACATAACCTATACTTTAATACACTTTTGTTTGTTTTGTTAGTTTTTCCCATTCTGGGGTAAAAACCAAACCAACAAACAAAAAAACATCTTTGAACTAGAGATGTATTTTTGATTAACTAAAGTTTATTTGGTAGTATATCTTTTGAAAAGGTCAAGTTTAAAATGCTGACATTTAAGATGAAGTCACAGGAAAAGGGGAGGCAGTTCAAATCCTAGGAATCTATGTGACCTATTCCGATCTGTGCCTGGCCAAGTGCTATGAGGTGGGACGTGACAGCTAACTCAGTGGGGACACGGGCAACAGTTTTTCCCTAGGGTAGGAAAAAGAAACTCCATTCAAAACTACGAAACAAACACTCACAAGCCTAGACATTGTACAATTACTTGAATTCCCTTCACTAATAAATATAAATGTCAGCCACTCTTGCTGACTTGTCCTTCATTTTGACAAACAACTTGGACTGATGGGGTTTTGATTATTGTTCTGGTCAGTTTCCATTCCCCTGATTTCTGAATTTTCCATAGAGTTGCTGCCAGCTGAGCCTAGAAGAAGAGCCTGTCTTTTAATATACTCACATTATTTGGGACAAGGGTCTCAGGGAGTAGCTAGAAATTCTTTTTTTTTTTTTTTTAAAGATTTTATTTATGCTTTAGAGAAAGGAGAAGGGAGGGAGAGAGACAGGGAGAGAAATCAGTTGGTTGCCTCTCACATGCCCCCAACCAGGGACCCGGCCCACAACCCAGGTATGTGCCCTGACTAGGAATCGAATCTGTGACCTTTTGCAGATTATTTTTGCAGGCTAGTGCTCGATCCATTGAGCCACACCAGCCAGGGTAGGAGTAGCTGGGATTAACCATGGAATAAAACAAGGAATATAGTTTCTGAGAGAGAGAGGAAGGGAGGAAAGAGAAGAGGAGTGAAAAGAGGAGAGAGGGAGGGAGGCAAGAAAGGAGGGAGAAAGGAAGAAAGGAGACCGGAAAGAAGGGAGGAAAAGAGAGACAGAAAGGGAGAGAAAGGGAGAAGTGATTTAGATTCTTTGTTGGGACAGAGTAGACATCAGGGCATCACTATTTGCAAGAAGATACATGGTCAGACCTCTGCAATGCTGGTTTTCTGTCTGAGGATGTTCCTAATTCTGCACCCATGACAATGTTCTTTATGTATTTAACAGGTGGTTAGAGGGATGTACACAATGTTTGGACTAGTGCATCCATAGAGCTGCCATTACAGAAGAGCTAGGATTTTAAAGTCTCAGGTCAGGTAATAGGAATGTGTGTGTGTGTGTGTGTGTGTGTGTGTGTGCGCATTAGGCTTTCTGCACAGCTGAGAGAGCCCCTACAAGGAAAGGCATGGAATCCCCTCATACATGTGAGATGCCCCAGAGCCTCCTGATGTGGGCACAGACCTCTGGGCCTGGTACTCTGCAGTAGAATACAGGAGCATCAAGGGGCTGAGTCAGACAGTTCATGGAAGCACATATCATCCCTGCTGTGGTGGCTTTGTCCACGAAAGTGAAACCAACAGGATCCCATGCCTTGACCTGCATGGGCTGTCAGGTGTTTGGTAAGCCTGGCACCACTGTAACACCAGGACTTTGGGGCTCACCTGACATCAGCTTCTGAATTCCTTGGACTGTAGTTACTATGTGAAGCAGAGACGACAACTCTTTTCAGAGAATAAGAAACAGAGCAAAGGGAAGACTGCTGGTGTCCTAGCTCACCATTTGATTAGGCAAGCCGTCCTGGCTTTACTTAGCTCTCTGGTCATCCATCCATCCATCCATCCAACCAACCAACCAACCAACCAACCAACCAACCAACCAACTGGCAGATACTTATTGAGTGTCCATATTGTGTCAGGTCCTAAACAAGGAAAAAAGATGTAACCAACTAAACACAACAGATGCAGTCTGGGTTTTTATGAGCACACCAACTAGTAGTGAGATGGATGAACTTTAAATAATCTCACAAATAAAAGTTATTATAGGGGGTAATAGGAAGGAACATTCATGGTATAATGAGCTTGTCCAATAGGGAGAGGTGGCATGCTGAAGATTTGATCTGATTGAGACCATGAAGGAAGGCTCTCCAGAAGAAGTGATATCTGAGCTGAGAAGGTCTAAAGCAAAGAAATAAATTAACCAAAGGACACAAGTGAATGTGATGGAAGTGAAGAGTCCATGCAATGAGGATACAGGAAACAGATATGCAAGGGCCCTGTGGCAGAAGTGGGTGGTAGAGTTGAGGAAGGCTGAGGAAATAGACACAATAGGAACATGTTATGAAATTAAGCCAGAGGCAAGAAAGTAACATTTCAGGACTTGGGCAAGTTCCTGATTTTTTCCTTTTTCCTAAGAGCAATGGGGCATCCTTAAAGTGTTTTAAGCAGGAGTTGGGGGGGTGGGGGGTGGCGGTAATGGCATGATGATATTTTTAATTAAAAAAATCACTCTGACTCCAATACGGAGGAGGAATTAATAAGAGGCCAGGATTCTGGAAACCCCATTAAGGTAGTTCAGGGCAGACGACAGTGCACTGAAATATGAGTTGCAACAGGAAATTACATGCACCTTCCTATCAAAATTAACTCCCATATTTTATTAGTTTTGAAATCAGTGCATCTCAGCCTTTGATATCAGCATCTCCTATAGAAACTGAAAGGAAAATGCTGATGTCCAGCTACCACCCAAAATCATCTCCTTCCTGGCTCAGAGCCCCTGGGAAGGATGCTGAGCCCTGCTATGGTCTGACAAGGTCCACAGCTGATGCTGGGCTGCACCAAGTGTTGAGGCCCTTGGGTTCAGATGCTTGAACATTAGGTGTTCTTGTGATTGACTTCATCTCAAGAGAAACATAGTCCAGGACAAGCTGATGTATCCTCATTTTATGTTGGTATGATGTTAAACTTTTCCCGGGATGTTTCAGGATGCCCAGTGCTAAGGGCCTATTAATAAGGCCAGGAATGGAGACCTGAACCCCCCCATCAGTGACTGGTTAATGATCACAAATAGAAGTCCCATAATCCAGCTCACTTCTCTAGGAAATGAGCTGCTGGATGAGATGAGGGTAGTTTGTGTAAACATCCAAGGGCTGAGATGTGTCCTCAATGGCCGTATCCTTGGCACCTAACACAGTGTCCACTGATGATTCTTTTTTGCTCCATACATTTGAAATACTGTGCATTTCTAATGCATTTGTTCATTCAAGTGCCTTCTTGCGTGTGACCTCCTTTGGTTGTTAGGGATTCTGGGCGACAGCAGGGCAGATGTTATTTCCATTTGCTACAACAGAAGGACTGGGCCACAGACAGGTTAAATAAGACGCTTAAAGTCCCACAGACTAAGAGCCTTCAAAAAGGGTTTAAGATGACCTGTGGTTTAATTTTGCCCATGCAGCTCAGACCTTGCTGGACTTCTTTAACTGAATGTTACTTGTGATACCTTGCAGAGTAACAGCCAGGGGGTGGCAAAGGTAGGGCATCACTTTCTGTTCCTGTTAGATGCTATTCCTGACAACATGTTTGCTTTCAAGTAGAAAGATGGGCTTTCGGAAACTCCATGCACCTTTCTTCTTTTTTTTTTCTTTTCTGAGAATGTGTATAAGAGTGTATTTAAGCCAAACCGAAAACAATCAGAGAAGCAAGGTCTCCAATGCTCTCTCCACACACCATTCTTGTCTTCCCTTAGTTGAAGCAATACCATGCTCAAGCCATAAAAAAGATAGAGAACATGGGAAAGAACAGGTATTTAGAATAAACAGTCAGGGAAAATCTTGTGTGTGACTGAATGACTTCAATCTAGTAAATCACTAGTCATCATTCTGGAAACAGAACCCAGGCTGGCAGACACCTAGACTGTCATAGAAAAATATTTAGACCCAATGCCATTTAGCTACATACCCTACTCCAGATATAGAACTGAGAATCCTACTAGCTCAAAAAGAATGCCCGAGAATGGTACAAAACCCAGATGAAAACCACATGGGGGTTCTCTAATGGCATCATTGACTCTGTAATAGAAAAACAAATATATCAAATGGCCACAAGAAGCCAAGATTAACCTGAGGAAGAAAGGCGTATGAACCTATCAGTTCCTGTTACATGGTTTCAGAGAAAAAAATGGGAAAACAAATGATGCAGTAATTCCACATGGACAGCTTCAGATGCAAATGAGACTCCAAACCACCCTTGATGGCATTAGGGGCCCACAGCAGGTGGATACTGAGCTCAAGTAGACCTGACTCAAGCGCCACTGAAATTCAGTCTTGGAAGGACCTTCAAGTTGATGCAGAAATAGCTACACTGTAAAGAAATGACTACAGTAGTACCTATTTTTGAGAAAGAAAAAAAGCAACCAATATCATAGCGTATATATTATAAGCCTGTGTGTGTTTGTATAGAGAAAGGTGCCTGCAAATATACCCAGCCTGTCACGGAGGGCAAAGAGAGGGGCAGGGACAGCAGCAGGGTGAAGAGAAATGGGAACAAGTGAGGGAAACAGAAAGACTTCACCAAGTTTTAAAAAGGAGTGGAATACAGTATAACACAAGAAGCAGTAAAAATAATCACTATTCTACGTCTACTATTACTGTCTGTATTTAAATACTTGTTACATAATGGGAACTAACCAGAAGGTGACTCACATATTGGTTAGAGCGGTGATGGGAGCCAGTTTCAGTTTTGGGTTTTTGTTGTTAATTTAAGCTCTTCTTCATTAAGTGGCATTCAATGACAGAAACAGAAGTCAGATTTTGCAGTCCATTCTCCTCATGACTACAGGTGTTTGAGCAGGGTGGACAGCACCATCGTCCTGCAAACCTGTCTTGAGGTAGGTTTAGACCCAGGTGAACAAGGTCTTGACAAGAAGAAAGGCGACAAGTATGGTGCAGTGTCCCCTGGCCTCCAAACAGGAGATTTAATGTAGACACGGAGCATAAGGAGAGAAACCCTACCTACTTCGTGACTTTTAATGTAAAGTGGGCAGGGAACATTATTCTAGAACATTCTCTGACAGTCACTAAAGGAAAAGAGAGAGGACATCTTGAAACTCTACTGTGTAAGAAGCAGTAACAACTGCTGTCTATTTAGTATCTCATTTACTCTTCAACCCTAGAAGACTCAGACTTAAAAGACTGTTGAAATCTGCGTAACACCCTGGCTGGTGGCACAGTGGATAAGGCGCTGGCCTGTGAACTCAAAGGTTGCTGGTTCGATTCCCAGCCAGGGCAACATAACCAGGTTGCAAACCAGGTTTCCAGCTAGATCTCTAGCTGGAGGCAGGTGAAAAGCAACCATACATTGATATCTCTTTCTCCCTCTCTGCCTCTCTCCCTTCCCCTCTAAGACTAATAAATAAAATCTTTTTTAAAAAATCGGCATTACATCACAAGGCTGGGTTGAACCGAGCTCTTCTTAGTTCACCATTGCTATTGCTCATTTACAGAAGACATTCCAACTACTTTATTGTGCTCATTCCCCGGTGGGCGATAAAGAGCAGAGTCACTCTCATGGGAAACCAGAGAGCTTCTGTAAGCTTCAGTAACCAAAGCCCTTTAGAGGAATGCCAACCTGCATCAAGTTCATCATTGAATAGTGATGTAAGAGGAGCCCAGTGGAATAGGCCAGGCTCTACAAAAGACCGCAGGTATGTAAGATGCACCTGCAAAGATCCCTGTCGATGTGAGCATTTGACAGAGAGTGAGATGACTCTCAACAGGAATCAACTGCTGTGCTGATATTGGAGCTGCCATTTTGTAATGGTGAACTGAGCCCTTCTAGCACAGGGAACAGCACTGTCTATGAGAAAAGGAAAGTGCATATGTATCTTCTCTTCCAAGTTCTGGCCCCCTTCGTTATCCCCTGCAACAGGTGCTAATGTTGCTGAAAGCAGAGGCTGCCTCACTAGATCAGTTGTGAGAGTCTTTCCTGGATGCCTGCTTCAAATCATGCTTGGGACTTGCCTGGCTATGCACGCATTTCTGGATCTAATGCTCAGACCAAGAACTTCCAACTGGAACATCGAAATGGTTTAAATCTCCACTTGCTAATAAGCCATAGCACTGTGTGTTTGAATGCCCAGCAAATTTCCAAAGTTCCTTTTTATGTCTTCTGTCCTTGGTGTCTGGCTAAGAATGGAACAGATGACTTACCATAAGGTGGGAGGAGCAGTTGGCTTGTATGAGCAGAAGAATGCCTACAAGGCAGACTCTACTCCATCTAGACATTGTGTTAGAGCAAGGTCAGAACCCTGACCTACTGTGTTTTGGAAACACTTTCTAGATGATAAAGGACATTGTATACGGATACTATTGCATCATGGCTTTAAGGATTACCTCAGTCGGCTACAGCAGGAAAACTATGGGGTTTGCCAAATGACTTAAAAAACACTCAGATGTGCAGTAAGAACAAAATTTACATTGTTTTAAGAAATAGTAGAAAGAAGGTTTCTTTAGGAATACGCCTATGTAATGAATTTTTTCCTAGTAGCAAAATATATAATAAAAATGTTAGTTTTATTAAAAAATAAAAGTGGAAAGAAAAATCATAATGTATTATTGAGAAAATGCAAACAATACATAAAATGAGGGGGAAAAAAATCACCCATAATCTCACCATCCCGAGATTACACTGTTAACAGACTGGTGAATACCACATTAACCAATGAGAACCACCACCATGGCAAAAACAACACTGGAATCATTATACTGCCTTATACTGTTAACATTTTAAAATAGCTTTCAAAGGCCCTGGCTGGTAGCACAATGGATAAAGCGCTGGACTGCAAACCCAAAGGTCGCTGGTTAGATTCCCCAGTCAGGGCACATAACCAGGTTGCAAGCCAGGTCTCCAGCCAGGTCCATGGCTGGAGGCAGGGGAAAGGCAACCATACATTGATGTTTCTCTTCCTCTCTGTCTCTCTTCATTCCCCTCTCTCTGGAAATAATAAGTAAAATCTTTTTAAAAAATAAAATGGCTTTCAAAACTTTTATATATAGCATTATCACTTGGCAGACTTAAATTAACCAAGCTATAAGATTCCATGTATGATGTTGATATGATTTCTTGGCCTAGATGTCACTTCATCACCTTTTCAAATTATTAGGATGTTGTAAGAGCTAAGTAACTTTATAGACATCTACAGAGGTACTCTATTGGAAGAGTTGTCCCCCAAAGTCAGATGATAACCTGTTAGGAGACTTGGTCACATGCCATTAGAAATGTTATTTTATATTTGGACCTCAATTTCTTTACCTGTAAATTAAAGATGGGCTAAATGATAATGATGCTGTCATTTCTAATTCACATAACCTTTCATGGCTTATCATTCTATTTTTCTTGTTATTGGTATTAGTGGACAGCCACCCATTCCAACACCCCTTTCAGTCTGTTGAAAAAAATCTCAGCTCTAAGTTGAAGATGCAGAATGAATTCCAGTGCTGTTGCCATGAAGTGAAGACTTTTTATTGCACATTAATGGTGAATTCCACTGAGGATAAAGCTGGTAAGGCAGGAGAGTCAAGGAATCATGGATGGTTGACCAAGTACAAAGCCAGAAGCCTGAGGAAGTTATACCCTTGAGCAAGAATTGCATGGTTCGATGAAGCCCTGCCTGACTCAGGATAGGTGGCCCCCTAACATGGATGAAGTGTAACATCCCTGTTTCAGGGCCTAAAGCAGACAGGCTGAGAGACTGAAAAATCCAAACTGAAGACTCTTTCATCATTCTACCCTGAGGATGTTCACCGAACTAAACTCTTGGTAACAAGAGAGATTTTCTCTTTGCTTTTGAAGGCAGACTAAAGTTCTTGGCAAACATCTACCCCCTGAAGCCCTAAAGAACAGCAATTCACCCAGGTATGTGCCCCAGGATGAAGGGGAAAGAAAAGTGGAGTCTTAGAAAGAGTTGTGAATCGATCCAACATGAACTTGAGACACCTTATGTCTCTGGTGAAAGACAATCTATATTACCTACTTCAGGTTCCTTTTTTCCTTTTTAACCCACTGTGGCAATAAGAGAGGAGAACTGAAGTGGCTCAATTACCTTGCTAGGGTCAAAGAGAATAAAGCTGAATAGAATAAGGAATAATACATGAGAAGGACCCTTAAATTCCCATTGCCCATTGAAATCGGCTCTGGCTCCTTTATGTGGAAGGAGAACACAACTGAGTTTCTCAGTCAGGTCTGAGTTGGCTTAGACACTAATACCTGCTGAGCCTAACTCTGTGTGTATCTCCATCAGCCCTGACTTTTCTTCAGGTGCAAAAGTAGGTCAAAGTTTTTCAGGAATTCAACACAAGAGCATCTTGCAGGAAATTTCAGCAGGTGTCATCCTCTCTACCATTGGATGGCAGGCAGGAACGTGCAATATTTATGAAGTGTTATTATTACATTACAGTTATTTCTATGCTGCCATAATTCTCTCATTGTGATGGGAAATTACAAAGTCTTAAAATCCATGTATTGGGCACCCAAACTTCCCATCTTGAAGCTAAACTGCACAGAAGAAGTGATATGCTAGAATTTTCCTTATTAAGTTCCAGTCTTTGTATGTAAATGGGAGTATTAAAACAATGAGATATAGATCAAAGTTTTCATTTCAGTCTCTTGCCTCAGATTTAATTTAAAAGTCTTACATTATGCAGCGCATTGCATCTCTTTATTCTCGAGACTGTTTAAAGTGTGTTTAATTATCTTCCTTAACATGCAGAGAGACTACTTCTGCCTAGCAGTCCTCTCAAGCGAACACCTTCCAAATCAGTTTTGTTCTTAAGAATAATTAGGCCCTTCACCATCCATCCTGTGCCTTCGGGGTCCTGCATTGGATTTCTCTGGGAAGCCAAGTTATCACTTTGAAAGTCTATAGGCTCATTAGGAGCTTGTTAGTGGTCCAGGGGATGTTCATCTTGCGCAAGTCTCCAGACAGCAAGGTGCCCCCTCTCATGCTCTGGTCTCAGAAAATACCTTTAATCAGCTTCCTCAAATTCAGATGTAATTTGGAAAAAGGCTTCTTAGACACAATTTCCTGGGCTCGTCCTCTAGGACTCACCTCTAGGTTAGTCCTTTGATCAACTATTGTTTTTTCCTTAAAGAAACAATGATGCATGAATTCATTGTGGTGTGTGTCTCGTTGTGTTTTCCTTTTGAGTCTAGAATGGATGCAAGATTGGCTCCTTTACCTTGTTGTGTCTCATGAAGATTCTCTCATTACAGCATATTGGAGAGAACCCCAAAAAGAGCAGGAGTGGAGTTCCTGACAATAGGGCCTTTTCATCAACATCAACAGTTATGTGGTTCCTGGAGTACCACACCAGGTAGGCCAAGCTATGGGATTTGAAGGAGTTGGGCCACAGAGTTATTTTTGTCACCTAGGTGTGGAGGGTGGCCTCATGCTATTTGCAGGAAGGGATTCTATGTATTTCTGGGGCATGTCAAAATCTGCAAATTTCCAACAGGTATGTATATTGTTCATGGACTTACAAGCTACCATCTGTGTGTCTAGCTTTTGCTTATCTTTTGTCAATAAGAACTTTTCTTCTTTGCTCAGGTTTTAGCAAGGTTTTCATTGATATTCTTGTTAGAATTAGGGCATACACTAGTATAGAATAAAGCAAGGGGTTTATGTTTCAAAGGAAGATATTAATAGGTTTTGGATGTTATTCAAATTTTATGAGTCTTTTCCTTTTAAGTTTGAGCTTTGTGACCACTGAAGGAGCCTATCAAAATCCACACACATTTATTGAGCTCCCGTTAATCTGTTAGGTGGAGTGAATAGAGATACTACAGCTATAACCAGGAATGGCATGACTCCTACTGTAATAATTACTTATAATTTATTGGAGAATGCTAAACATTATTACAATATGTTAGTAAATTAGTTTTTATTTTCAATGGATACACAATATTTAATATGTCCTATTTCACATGGTTAAGATCTTTATCTCAAAGTTGACATAGCACTGATCTTAGTTAACCCAAAACATGTATTTCCACAAACGGAACTATGTTTACTCATGAATGAAAAGTATGGGATTTAAAATGGAAACTCAGTAAAATATCTGTCGATGAACAAACAAACACACATGCAAATCTAACCCCTTGGTGCGACAGGTGATGGTTCAGGTTTCTAACGCTGTGTTAGACGGGCATGGAGAGGTTTGTTTGTATGCAGATAATGGGGGGAGGCAAAGAAAAGAGGGTAGCATCAATCTCCAGCCCAGCCGAACCCCACAGACAGAGACAAACCTGTAGGAGAAAGATAAACCATGAGTAAACCACAGAATTGTGCATTAATCACACCTTAAGTGTCAAATCTGAGTACAGGAGAGGCCTCTTGGTTCCTTGGTCCCTTGACGATCTGCTACTTTAGGGGCATCAGAAGCATGACATTAATATCCCTATTGTTGTGAAGAATTGGCAGTAGGTATGTGGGTATAAATCAGACATTATATTCAAAGTAATCTAAGGAGCATCAAATTCAAAAGAGAAATGGACTTTTAGAGATTTTGAGGAGACCTTAGAGACTCCATGTAATGCCAGTGGTTTCATTCAAATCTTGTTGTTTTTGTTCTAGGATAAATTTAAAAGATGTTGTAGCCTGAAAAGTTTGGTATACATGGATGGTAAAGTCCTTGATTTTCCTGCATTTTCTAATATTCTTTAGAATGGATAAAGCAGGGTCAGATACATAGTAGCTATTCAACAAAAGCGTGATTTTGCATAGAGGGGGAAACACAAGTGAGATTCTGACATCTCTCTTTGTTGAATTGATCTGAAACCATGACTATTCTCAGACAATCAGGGAGTATCTTGGTTTTTACATATTGACTAGAGTCTAAGAATATAGGAGCAGCCACAGGCCAGCCTGGCTGGGACATGGATAATTTGTCTCTTCTTTCTATTCCTTGATCTCTGTGACTACCTGCCCCCAGCCAAGCATTTCTAGGGTGCCTTAGCAAACACATCAAGTTCTTTCCCAGAAGATGGTTCTTTCCACCGTAGGAAAAGGATTGAAACACAAGATACCACCGAGCCTGGATTTGATTCCTGGCTCTACTATTTAGTCATTGTGTGGTCTTAGGTAAGTTAACTCTGCATTTCTGTGCTTCAGCTGGGCTATTCATAAAATGGCAGTGATGATAACCCCTACTCGCATGGGATTGCTGTGAAAGCTAAATGAGACAATCCATGAAAGCAGTCACAAACAACCCATCAGTGCTCAATAAATGAGGCATTTCTGAACTTTGTCAGTGTCATGTTTCAATACTCCTGAGCTATGCCAACATTCTGCTTTTTGTTTTTTAATTCTGCCCAACTCATCACATGCCCCATCCAAACCTCCATATATGATCCAGAGATTAACAGAGAAACAGGTTATTTCTTCAAGGGGAGCTTGTGCATCATCAGCACAGACACTCAAGTGTGAGGTCCCAAGGGCCTCCTGATGTGGGTGCAGGCCTCTGGGCTTGGCATCCTGAGCCAGGATACCGGAGCTTTAAGGGGCTGAATCTGACAGCCGCAGACAGCAGATTTCACCCCTGCAGTTGTAGCTTTGCCCACCCAAGTGGCATGAACAACCTGGTTGCTTTTCTTTTTCCCTCTCCTTGCACCCAGAGGCATGAACACACACATCACAGACCCAGATCCCCCAACCTGTCCACATCACTCAGCCAAGTGTGAGGCACCCAATGATCTTACACGGAGAGCCAAGTTGAGCCAAGGCAAGGACAGGCTCTGCTGCGCAAAGATGGAGCGGACCAGGGATGAGATCTTGTTTCAGATCTGGCTCTATGGTGTTCTTAGAAACAAAACAAAAATCTGAATTCTGAAGCCTGCTACAGTACCAACATCTGCTGCTTCCATAACTGATGCTCTTTTCCTTATGTCTCCGGGAAAGGGGCCCTGCCATGCACCATGCAGACAAATGCAGGGTGGAGAACCAGTCCATACAATGAATCTTTCCCTAAGAGTCCCCCAAAACACCTAGCTACAAAGCACTATATTTTATGTGGATTTACAAAATGATTACTAAGTATGCTTTTAGTTGAGCATAACACAGATAAAAACTTGCAAAATCTGAATATATAATAAATGTGAAAAGTGCATGGATCCATTAAAAAAATCACAAGAAATTAAAAATTGCTGGTACTTCACGAATGCCACCCTGTCACTTTCCTTTCAAAGGTGACAGTTATTCTCATTTATTTAAATTTTTTTGAAAGATTTTAGTTATTATTTCCAGAGAGAGGGGAAGGGAGAGAGGCAGAGAGAGAAAGAAACATCAATGTGTGATTGTCTTTCACCTGGCTCCAGCCATGGACCTGGCTTGCAACCTGGTTATGTGCCCTGGCTGGGAATTGAACCAGCGACCTTTGGGTTCACAGGCCGGTCATTTCTATCACCATAAAAGAGCTTTGCCTATTTTTGTAGTTTACTTAAACTGAGTCATGCAACATGATTTTTTTCAGTCTGATTTCTTTAGCTCAGTATGAGATATGAGAGTCATCCAAGTTTTTGTATATAGCAGTGCTTGTTTTGTTCATTGCTGTATGGTATTCTATGTTATAACTATACTTCAATTTATTTCTCCATTCTACTATAATAACTAGTTGTTTCCAGTTTTGAGGTCTTCTGAATACCTGTGTTCTACATGTGATTTTACATACATTTTAATGCATATTTGTATGCATTTGTCATATACATATTATATACTTAGGAGTGGGAATGTTGAATCATGGGCTTTACACACATTCAGCTAGCTATATGATGTATGCACAGGTATCCAATGAGGGGTACCAATCTACACTCAAAACAGTATTGTATGAATGACCCCATTGCCCCTATTCTCAACAATTCTTGATACTAGTAGTAATATTTTTAAATATAAATCTTCTGATGGGTACACTGTACTATCTGATCAAGCTATATTCCCTTGTTGAGTAGTGATGTTGAAAAATTTTCATATGCTTACTGGCTATTTGGTTACTTATTGGCTATTCAGTTACTTTCTTTGAAAAATAACTGCTTAAGTCATTTGTGCATTTTCTATTGCTCTCCTGGAATTAATTTGTAAGATTTATTTATATTTTTCTGGGTATGAGTCCTTTATTAAAATTATGTATTACACATACCTTCTTCCCTTCTAAGGCTTATCTTTTTATTTTATAAACAGTATCTTTTTCAGGAAAAATTCTTAATTTTAATGTAGTCTAATTAAACCATATTTTTCTTTAAACTTGGAGGGCTTTGTTTCCTGTTTTAAAAAATCTTTGTCTAATCCAATGTCATGAAGACACTCTTTTGCCTTTTCCTTTTGTTTTACTTTCAAAATCAAACTGACAATCAAATTAGAATTATTATTATTTTGTGTGTGTGTTAGCAGAGGTCAAACCTCATGCATTTCCACATGGATATTCAATGTTGTAGCATCATTTACTGAAAATATTGTACTTCAATGTCTCATTTGTCATAAATAAGTGGGTGTATATGCATAAATATATTTCTTGACTCTCTATTATATTTTCCTGGTCAGCTTGTGTGTATATATGTATACACCCATATACATATATATGTATTTGATTATACATGTGAGGTTATATATGTGCACACACACATATATAAAATCTCTTGTTATCATTATACTTTCTTAATTACTATAGCTTTATAATAAATCTTGATATCTTGGTATCTGGTAAAGTAAGCTATCCAATCATATTAATCATCTTCCAGATTATCTTTGCTATTCTTCAGTCCTTGAATATTTATGTAGGTTTTATAATAATCTTGTCAATTATTACCCACAAAAATTGCTAAAGATTTTTATTGTAATTGCATTTAATCTAAGAACAAAATGGAAAAGATCATCAATATCTTCTCATAATACTGCATCTTTTAATTTATGATCCTAATATATCCCTCTTTTCATTTATATTTTTCCAAATATGCTATAGTTTTCTGTATAGAGCTATTGAAAATATGTTGTTAAATTTGTCTGTTGGTATGAGCTGTATATGGATGTTATTATGAATTATACATGTGTGTATAGTACATATATGATTATCTATTTGTTTTGGAGGGTTTATATACCCAACTATCAAGATTTACTCTAAATCTAGAATACTTAAAATGTGCTTGAAATTAGCAATTAACACAGGTTTGAAAATCAGACCAATTTTACAGAATAAAGTATCTAGAAATAGACTTACAAATATATGGTCAATTAAAATATGACAAAAGCTCATAGCCACTAAGTATGAAAATAATTATGCTTTAATGGTGCTGGGTCAGATACGCATGTGGAAAAATATAAACATTGGCTCCTACTTGAAATAATCTTTTCAAGATGAATCATAAATATGAAAATTAAAGAACAAACCTGTGGTATAGCTTCATGGTCTTGGGTTAGGTTAGGTACAGACTTTTTAAGCAAGCCATGGAAATCGTTAATTAATTTATATTGTTACTGATAATATTTGGGTTACTAACTACATTTCAGTATTTGTCTTCTTTGTTTCAGTTATAATACATTCCATTTTCCCTCTTCCTTGGCTTATTTTAGATGAGGCATTTTTAATATTATTCCAGTTTTCCTATCAAACTTGATAGTTAAATGTTCCCTTAATATTCTTTTAGTTGTTACTCTAGATATTAACACAGGCATTCTGGACATGTTAGTGTTTAATATTAATTACTACTTTTACCTCTTCATGGACAGTTTCTGGAACTGAAAATATTTTGATTCCAACTAATTTCAGCTACATACTATATCATGTATTAATTTTGTATGTATTTTAAATTTCATAGCTGATTATCATTATTGATCTGAAAAGTTATTGATCTCAATTTACTCACATATATTATTCTTCATTCCTTCCATTATTTTTATGCTTTTGTCTGGGGTCATTTTCTTTATGCTTAAGAATTACCTTTAGTTTTTTTTAATTTTATTTTTCAATTATAGTTTACATTCAATATTATTTTATATTAGTTTCAGGTATACAACTTAGTGGTTAAATAATCATATACTTTACAAAGTATTCCTTTAGTATTTTTAATAGAAATCAGCTAATATGACTCACCTCAGTTTTTGTTCATCTAAAAAATATCTTTATTTTACCTTCACATTTTGGTATTTTCCCTAGCATTTCAAAAATGTCATTCCATTTTTCTTAAGGTTAATTGAAAGTTGCTTTGTTTTTAGAGTTTAGTCATTTGAATATGATACCTAAGCATGGTTCTTCTTGGTATATATCCTGGTTGGAATTGGGGATTCTCTTGAATCTAAGAGTTTGATAGGTTAATACCTCTTATCAATTTTAGAAAATTCTCAGACATTATCTCTTCAAAATGATTCTGGCTTTTTATCTTCCTCTTTCTTTCTGGGACTCCAATTACATCTGTGTTAGCTCTTTTCACCATTTTCTACTGAACTTTTATAATTCTTTTCTTTATTTTCTATCCATTTCTCCAATGCTACAGATGACATTATTTCCTACTGTCATTTCTTCCAGTTACCTGTTTCTCTATTCACCTGGGTTCAATTTCCTGGGAACCCGTTGAAATTCTTCATATAAGTTATTTCATCTTTATTTCTACAATTTCCACTTGATTACTGATTTCTGCTGATTACTGCTGAAGGGTAAAATTTCTCTCTTGTCCCATACTCACAAACCTATTAGTCATATTTCAGAAAACTGCTCTTTTAAACATCAATTGTACATCAGAAAACTAGTTCCTTTTCAATTGCTTCCCCACACCCTTGATCCTGCTTAATAGAGCCACAATTTATTTTTCAAAAACTAAATGCCCAACATTTTATATAAAACACATACAAGGTCTCTGTTTTATGTTATCTTCCTCTAAAGCAGATTTGTTTTCGCTGCTGACAGGTGTTTAGAGTACAGAATAATCACTCTGAAATATTCAGATACTGAAATACCTTCAGGTCAGATTTCAGTTTACAGAGAGCTTGGTCTACTTCTGGTCTGTCTGTACTCCTATAGTAGAATGTTCTAGGAGTTTCAGGAACCTAACATGGTCTTGTATTGTTTACCAAGGCTCTCCTCCTTGACAATATCTGAACTCAAATCTGTATGTCCTAAAAATGTAATACCTCTAAAACCTAAGCTTACCTTCTAATCCACTTGGTGGCCATTTTCTGTTTTGCCTCTGTCACTTAGATATTGTCAGATGACTCAAGGAGGAAAAAGGCACAGAATACTGTGCTGCTTCCTGTGTTTTCCTTCTCTCTGGGATATGACCTCATCTGTCGCAGATGCCTTGGTAAACCCCAACCAATGGTTATCCTTGTGAGTCCAGAAGACCTGTCTAGCCGACACTTTCTGTTTGGGCTTTCATGGGAAATCTGAAATCTAACCTCTCATACAGAGTGATGTATGAACTGGCAAAGTTCTTGAGGGAAATGGAGCTCAAATGGTTGGATTCAAACACTATGAAACTCCCATCTTTCAAGAAAGTAATTTCAAAGGGGAAGGGTTTAGTCAAGGAGATGGTATAAATGACCCATGGACATAGACAACAAGGTGGAGATTGACTGTGGGAGAGGGGATGGAGTTGGAGGGGCAGAGGCAATCAATGGGGGGTGGGGTGGAAATAGGACAACTGTAATAGAACAACAATAAATTAATAAAAAATAAAATAAATCTACATCAGACATGCTGGAAAAAAATAATTTCAGCTTCTCAAACCCTCTTGATGGTTCTCTTATGCTTGTCTTCCTCCTTCTGTCTGCTTCCCTCTTACTCTGACTTCTACTTCCCCTCCTGCACTTAATATATACATACATGTTTGGTTTGCTGCAAGCTAACCTGGCATAGCTTCAGGCAGAAGTTCCCAAAGATTTTATTTCTGTGAAATGCAAACAACTCCAACTGTCCTAAATGGGCCTTTATCTTTCCAGTTCCAACTGAAGAACAGGGGAAACCTTAGTGCTTAGAAAATTGGGTCTGGTTGAAAGGCTTTTGTTAAGGAGGTGACAGAAAGAAGTATTCAGTTAGAGCAGCAGTTCTCTAAGTGGCCCTTGGACCAGAAACACCAGCATCATCTGAGCCAGAGTTTCAAACTCATTTCACAGCTGTTTTTTGTGTGTCCTGCAGGAATTAAAACACTAATCATTTTAATCAAACCTAACACCACATTCTAATTACTTCAACTTTTACCCTTCAAGTCACATTACAGAGCCTTTCAGACTACTCCATTCTCCTTGACATTGCCCTATTTTTTCCCCCTTGAAGCACAATGTATATAACCTATGTCCTTGTTAAAAATTGCATATTTGGGGGCTTCATCCTAACCTAGTGAATCTTGGAGATGGGGGTCCAGAAAACTGTCTTAAGATGCTCTCCTGGTTCTTCTTATGTATGTTAAAGATGAAAAGCCACTGGACTCCCAGAAGAAAAAGCTGGAAGTCACTGTTGTAAATCTTAAACTTAGCGTCATCATTAACTTTTAAAATCCCTGTGTATTCCCAGGCCTGGAACAGTGCTGGCCATATTGCAATCCATCCACTGCACTAGACTAGGAACCATTACAGTCATATTTCAGAAAACATGCCTGGAACTAGCACTGTCTGCTTTAATAACTGAGGTCATTTAATGAAAGTGTTTATCTTTTAAAGACCATCTTCCTTACTTACAAGATGACAAAAATGCCTGTGTATGTCCTAGAATACATAGTACAAATCTCATCCATCATCTAAATATTCATAAATTTCAGATTACTGTAACTTGGCAAAAAATGATGTTCATAATAATATCTTCAAAGTCTTACAAAACTACAAATTCTCAACAGCCAGAGAAAGTATGCTTAATCATGTTTAGATTGTCTTCTGTTATATGTATCACCCAGTGTGTTGAAAGCTAAGACTTCAGGTTGAGAGAGGAAGAAGGCATTGGTATTTTTAAGTTAGTTGAGTATGTGTGTAAATTATTTTCAAAAAATATTCATGTATTCCAGGAAAACATTTTCCTAAAAGTGTCAATAAGGCAAGATTAAATCCAAAAAGAACCCCAAAGAAGCGAGATATTAACTGGAAGTGAAAAACACCTTCAGTGAAATAAAAGTAATTGAAAATTTGTGTGACGTGATTACAACAACAAAACAAGAAACTAAAATTAGAATGAAATAAAAATGTAAATAATAAAGTTAAAAAATACGTCAACCAAACCAAAATTTCTTAGGAAAAAAATCACTGGCTACAGAAGGTAGAGGGGAGGGGAGAAATGGTCCTACCTCTTCCAGCTGTACCATAAGCGTGACATTGTGCCCTTGTTCCGCTGTCAACTTTCCATCAGCAGTAACAATCCGGAGCCCCCGTGGGGCCTTCCCCGGACACTTCTGTGGTTTGGCAGTGTACTGCTCTCTCACTCCATCGGTGCAGTTGTTGGAAACCACCTTCCTATACCTAAATGAAGAGAAGGTCAAGTTGTAATCAGCTCATTATAATTTGGATCACTCCCAATTTTTTTAATTTAACCTACTGCCTAGTTCTAAGGGCTATCAATAACCACACTTCATGTAGCTCTGAGGATGACAGTTAATTCATATAAAGTACCCAACAGAAATAAAAACCATCATAATAACATGGTGTACCTATTACTAGCACTTTAATATACTTCTTTCATTCACTTAGTTGGTCAATGAATCATGTCACTTCAGACCTGTGGGAAATGCACAGTGGTAGAAGACATGGTCCTTGTCTTCATTAAGTTTATAATCTAGTTGAAGAGATCTATGTGGATAATCTAGGAGATACTTCAAGGGCTACATAATTAAGGGTTAGAATGAGCAATATATATTGAAAAGGAATTTGCAATTCCGAGAAAGAATAGATTATCATGGCTTGACATTAGAGCTCATAGAGGATGCTAGAGTAATGGCATAGTTCAGAAAGTTTGCTAAATTTCATTATTTCTACTCAATATTTCATGAGGGGGTTATATTGTCTAAGCCATTGAAATCTCATGTTAAGGAGACTTCAGTCTGCAGATTGAGTGAATCTTTCCTATCCTTTTGCCTATTTCTTCTTGTTTTAGCTTTAATAAAAAATGAATTATCCTACAAATTTACCCTATGCAGTTGATCAGATTCACAATAAATTAAATCTGTGGTTTTAAGATGACTAACCTTTCTAACCTTTAAGCTTTTGGAGGTTCCATGTGTCTGTGTATGGCCCAGTTATACTTTATAAATTCATATATTTGATTTTCCAAGACTATCTATAATTAGCGATAGAGCTCAAACTAGAAGCAAAGCCCAAAATCTTCCCATTCTTCTAGATCAGGGTTGGCAAGCTTTCTATATAAGGGACCAGACAGTGAATGCTTTAGCTTTGTGATCTATATGGTCTTTGTGGCAAGTGTTCAACTCTGGCTGTAAAGCACAAATGGACATAAACAATATGCAAAGAATGAATGTAGCTGCATTCCAATAAAACTTTATTTACAAACACTGGCAGTGTCCTAGATTTAGCTGCAGGCTGTTGTTTCCCAACCCCTTCAAATTTAGCCAGGGTCCTGTCCTCTGTTCCTGGGTCTCAGAATTGATTACCACATTCATGGTTGAGAAAGTCAAACTAAATACAGAGAAAGTACTCTGAACACTAGGAATCACTACGAGGTCAGTTTTTAATCTTTAACTCACCTTGTAGGGTAGTTGTATGGGTTAATGTACACAAGAATACTTAAAACCACCCTGACAATTAGGAATTAGTGCTTATAGAATGTTACCAATGATATTTTATTTAATATTATTATTTCTCCTACCTGTTAACAATATTCATGTCTTCCAAATGTCCTTAGGATAAGTCACAAATCCAATTACCTTGTGCAGAAAGCCCTCCACAAGCTAACTTCATTCTACTTTTCCGAACTCTTTCTCCCATATTAGCTCATTCTGCTCTAGCAACACATACTTTAAGCACTGTTGAAAGTATTAATTTTGTTTTGCTTTTTCTGCCTCTATGTCCTCCTGTATGCTCCATAGATGCCTGCTTTCAGTTACAGCTTACCACCTGTCTTTTCCTGACTATGATAGTAAAATAGTATGATAGTAAGAACTTCATTGCGTTCTTACTGTGTTTTAGTTTAGTCATTGTGTTAAGTTCTTAATGATACTTTTCTCATTCACCTTCAAAATATCCCTAATAAGGCAGGTATTCTTATTCTTAATATACTGGTAAATAAATTTAGATTCAAAACAGTTAACTAGTTTTCTCAAGATGACACAATCAGGACCCTAGACATTTTACCTCTAGAACACATCTGCTTTTTAACACTATACTGTATGACTATTTAAATGGAGACATTTCATCCTCCTCTAAACTCTTAAAGAAATCCTTACAATTGATTTGCTGGGGATCATTTATGCCTTATAGGACTGTCTGCCCGTGTGTGACTGACTGTAAACTTGAAGCTCCTTGAGGGCATCCTTGAGCCCTGGATATGCAAGATTGATACGTGCAAGGTCCACCCGGGATGGCTGCACCATGTTAAAAGCTGAAATATCTGCAAAGCAGTTGGTTATCACCACTGTCCCAATCCCCTAAAGCCCCTCACCCACCAACCCAGCTGCACTAACCCCTATCTTTGGAATCCCTGCTTCTCCTTATAACCTGGCAGCTAAAGGGTTAATGCCTGCTAGCGCAAGCAGGCAGCCCCTAGACCCCTGCTCCTGCACTAAGACCCTTAACCTTTCTGATTGGTCACTGTCACATCTGAGCATTTCTAATATCACTTTGTTGGATAGTTAAAGCCATTGGATGTGCTTATGAGTATGCGCTGAGTAGAAGAGAAATGAATGGCAGGTGGGAGGAGAAAGAACAAAGGAAGCTGCTGACATTGGGCAATGGTGACATTCTGGTACCAGCAATGGTAGCAGGAAAATGAGCATCAGTGTCACAGTAACTATGGTACCTCAGTCAATTTAACTGTGCATCAGAGACCGTACATTTCTGAGTCAAGGCACCAGACCAACAAAAAGGCAGATGATTTTGAATCACTTAGCATCCAGGCACACCTGGGACTCTGTGTTGGCTAGCCACAACAGAGGCCTGGGCTCACCATCACCACTGTCATCATCATCAGCTTGTTTGTCATTGCCTCAGGCTCACCCAAATCCTGTGGCAGCAACACGGTGGTGCTTAAATCCAAAGCACTGATCAATCCCCTGGGGATTCTGCCACACAGAAGACTGTTGGTAATTTTTTAAAATGCTCATTAAAAACCATTCTGAAACCATTTTATTCCCTGGATGAAAATGGCATCACATTAGCCCTACCAGACCTGCCCCTTAAAATCAGGAGAAAATTGTGTGGAAATACAAAGTTAATTTACTCAACTAAGCATGCACCTGCTTTCTGCATTACAGAATGCCCCTATTTTCACACCAGCAGCTGTCCCTGGGTCTGCATTACATAAATGAATAATGCATTGATATGTTATTAAATGGGGCTGCTACCTCCACAATAACAAGGCAACTTGTGATTAAGTTGGACTTAGGCTCTGCATTACTGGGGTGCATTTAATGGGTAAGGCATTCTTCAATTTACCAAGGAGAAGCGTGATCCGTAAAGGCAAGAGAGTCTTTGTACAATTATTCCAAAGGAAACATTCCGCAAATGTGCCTCTGATATTATCAGCCACTCATTAGTACATAGTGTCTTATTACTTTAGTAACCTCGATTACTTCCTTCCCATCTCTTCCTTCCCATCTGGATATTCCTGTCACCCTTTCCTTTTTACCCCTATCTACTTTGATTTTGCTTCTGTATTGTCTGCCAGTCTAAAAAAAGGTAAAGGCCATAGATTTTCTTTGTCAGAGTGCAACTGTTCTTTTACTAGTTAGTAGTTTTTTAATCTTGTGATTTGGGGTGGAACACAGATGTTTATGACTAGAGTCTGTGTTAAGGTGACAGCACAGTCAGGCTCAGCAGCTGAAAACCATACCTGCTCTTCAGGATTGCTGGGAGGCATTTTTAAAATAAATGGATGTCAAGACCCCATCACCAGGAGTTATGACTAAGCTGAGAATTCGGGTTTGTTTCCACTTTTGTTTGAAGTTACCCTGGTGACTCTAGCATGCATACAGGATCACCTGTGCCTTGGTCGTTAAAACTAACAGAGGATCTAATTACCTCAGTTTAAATTCAGACACTTACATACTATATGAACTTGGGCAGTTTACCCAGCCTTTCTCTAATATGTGGGTTTTCTGCTCATAAAATAGGGAAAATCACAGGATCTTTTCATAATGCTCTTGGGATGATTAAGTGAGATAATAAATTCAAAAGGGCTTAGAATAGAGTCTGGCACATTGTAAGAACTTAATGAAATTAGACTATCCAAGGTTAGTGAAAATAATATTATTTAAATAATCCAACATTAACTTGCTCCTACCCAGCAAATTCCAGGGAAATAGAATCTATACTCTTATTGCCAAAACCAGTGTAAGATCAAACCTGTCCATGTCCATTCCTTCCTTAAAGTCATCAAAACTCACTGTGGGCTTATGGTTCAGGTTTCAAGTAGAGGTCTGGCCTCAGTGTCTACTTCCAGCTTCAGCTGTTTCCCCTGCCCAGCACACTTCCCGAGCTCAGGCCACATTGAAGTCTACTAGCCTTTTGCCTTTGCTGTTCACTCAACCCAGAATGCTCATCCCTCCTGCTGAGCTCCTACACATTCTTTAAAAATAACCTGAGAAGTCATGTTTTTCTGTAAAGTCATCTCTTCCCATTTTTCACAGTACTTATCACATGCAATGACCATAGTAGAGCGGGATGAAACTCTAGGTCTTCTTGTAGCCCAGGTCAGTCTTATTGACACTGAGCTGTGGAGTCCCTCACTTGAGCTCACAAAACAATGTGGTGACTGCTAGGGGAAAGGGGTAGAAGGGGACTAAATGGTAATGGAAAAAATACAATAAAGATTACATTTTAAAAAGGAATTTATATAGTTTAATATTTTTGGATTGTACTATATGCCTTTGTTTTCCAGGATAAACAACTTTGTTATAATGACATTCAACTTAATGGAACAAGAAATGGAATAAGCCTTGGGGAGGTGGAAGGGGGCTAAGTCCTGGAAACAGTGTAGGGCGAAGACTTAAAGTCTTCCTAAACTCATCATACCCATGTTTAGCAATGATCTTACATGGTAGGCACAATATCATCATTTAGGAAGAACTGGGGTTTCATGGCTGGCTAAGCAAGTTGTTCAAGTTTTTCTCCTCAAGCAATAGTTCTCAGGATTTTCCCCTTAAACTCAGTAAGCAGATGTTAGAATTAGGGGATTGTCCAGAAATGGTCCCAAATGGAGGGAAGAAAATCTTTTTGCAGGAAGAGGATGGAAGCATATTTCATTTAATTTCAACAGCAAATGGAATGTGACTTTGTTTTAACTGCCAACTTGATGGGCTGGGACATACAGCAATGCTAAACAAAATGACTTAAAATCGAGAATCATGATAACGATTCATGGAATCCACTATCTGAGTCAACTAGTTGTACAACTAATTTATATAGATATTTTGCCTTCTTTTGAGCACCTGCAGTCTAAGGAATCCTAATAATCATTTCAATTTAAATATGATCATGTCAGAGCCTAAAGGAATCTCAAAGATCATCCAATACCACCCCATCCCTTTGCACAAAAGGGGAAGGAGATAGAATATAGTGAGTTTCCTAAGGTCACACAGGGTTCTAGTAGCAGTTTGGCCTCTGGATGGAGTTTGGTGCTCTCTTGCCACTCTCTGTGCCATACCACTTGGTTGAGAATTGGTCATTTCAACACCATTCATATGGGCAAGAACAGCTACGTGAGAAACAAGGTCTCTACATACAGTGACATTCACCTTCTTCATTTCCCAGCCCCAATACCATCCATGAAAATACGGAAAACTGCATCTAAGAGTCAACTTTGTGGCTACAATTACTGAGTCTGCTGTGAGCTTGTCCTGTGCTTTGCTAGAAAACAGCCAGATGAGCCATCCCTGTCCTGTGGTGTTGAGTCTGTAAATAATGCAACTGATGTCCCTTCTGCGGACTTGACAAACACCTGCAACACCATTAAGACCAATTATTCTCCATAATATACACATTGATAAATCTTGCTGATATGATCAGACTGAATCTCAAAATCCCCTCCAAGTGCAGAATGTACAGGGTGCGTGTGATAAATTGGTAAAATTTTAGTAAAATAAACAACATACCACAAAATGTTCTATTTCTAAATAAATTTATTCTTATGTGTAATTACATAAACATAGTCGTCATTTTTTGGTTAAAAAAGTCTCCATTTGCTGCAATAATAGACTAAATTTGATTTTGGAATCTTGAGCATGCTTTAGTTAACTTTTCTTTATCCGTGGACATCATCATATTTTCAATCTTAGCTTTAATAGCCTCTTTGTTGGAATGAGGTTGTTTATTAACTTCTCTCTCACAAATGCTCCATACATAATGGTCTAAAGGATTTGCATCTGGTGAACTAGGCAGCCAGATTTCCTTGGAACAGAATTCAGGAATATTGACACTGAGAAAGTCTTGTATCTTTTTGACGTTATGTGTTGGTGCACCATCTTGTTGGAAGGTAAAACGATGTCCATTTGCAACTTGCTTCATCCACGGTACAACTAATTCTCTCAATACATCAAGGTAAACATCAGCAGTCACTTTTAAGCCTTGTGGGAAAAAATGCGGGGTCATGATATCTCCTTCATTGTTGACAACACCTAACACCATCACTGTAACAGGAAATTTCATTTTCATGACAACTGGGACTTCATTAAGATTCTCACAGAGCCACCTGTTGTTTCTTCTGTTGACCACTTGTTCCTGCTAAAACTTCGTTTCATCAGAGAAGGAAATCAGAGGGTTTTTTTCTTTGGGATTTTTCCATTTTGTTAGCAGTTTCCTTGCTTTTTCAAAGCACCTTTCCTTTGTCTGCTGTGTCATCAAGTGGCCTCTTCTAAGAACATACAATCTGTATCTGATATCTTCATCAATAATCTCGTGGACCATTGCATCCCACATCTACACTCCTCTTGTTATGGAGCACATGGACTTTTTTGGACCTTCATTTATGATCTCCTGGATTTTGTGTACAATATCTGGACTTGTGTGATCCTTGCATACCTTACACATTTTCCTTGTTGGTGTGGTGATATCAGGATCAGCATCATACACCTTCTTCACACTGTAAACTGTACATAAAGGGATGTTACTGAAGTTCGCAATTTTCTTAGCAGTTCACCCTGCACGCAGTCCGGAAATGATGGTTGCTCTCTAACATCATATTCCTTTGATGTGACAGTTTCTTTCAGAATTTAATACTTTATATCTGAAACAATTATGTTAAATTGTAACCTTAGAAACATAGCTTTTCAAAATTAATAAGAAGCATGTGAAATAAGAAGATGCAAAATTATTGTCCATTTATTGCACACGCCCTGCACATAGCTAGAAGAAAACCACAGCCCCTAAAGACCCTGGAAACAGCAATGCCAGGGCAATGGCAGGTTATCCAGGGTTAACTGTTTCTGTAGATGATGTACAGAGGAATATGTTTATAGAAAGCATTTGAAGATGTTCCAAATGTATATTGACAGCATGAAGACTGCTATTGTGCTAAAAATATATATATCTCTATATATCTATATTTCCTGGACCCACTAAATGTTATTATATATACTAAATTAATGCTATTTTAAAATCATCTTTTAAGATTCTTGAGTAAATATCCCTGTTGTATATGGAGAAACTAACCCTGAGGAACAATAAACTCTATCATTTACATTCATCCAGGAGGAATTAATGGCTCTTCTAAAGGAACGCCACAGGCAGAAATTTCTGTGCATGCTTTTCTTTTTAAACACATCTAGAATATCTTTAGCTTAGTAGGAAGAAAAAAAAAAAATCTTTCCCTTGAGAAGATTATTTTGGTTTCTTAGAATAAACCAGCCCAATGCCCACTTTATTTTATATTGACAGAATTTTTTATGGTTGGCATGAAACCAGCAATGTCCTTGTTAATTTAGCAGCTTAAATTTGCAGCACGTTACCTGGATCCCAAACAGTATAAACAAGCTATAACCACGTATAAGTATAACTAAATAAGCTTGTGTGTGTGTGTGTGTGTGTGTGTGTGGGAGGTGGGGCACAAACTGAGATATATACAGACACTGATGGAGAAACAGCGAGAAATATGAATTATTTTCAGCACTAACATGCAAGAATATACACAAATGAACACTGATACCATTTTATTTCAACGAAAGGATCTCATTCACTAGTCAGATAAAGGCGCTTTCTATTTTGAGTGGTACTGGGGGCCAGACGAGAGTTTGGGTATACAATGGTCTCTATGTGACTTTGTAAGTCTATGCAGGTTCTTATTTCTGTTTTACAGAAAAGATAACAAAGGCCTAGATTAAGTATGTCCTGGACCTCAATATTGCAGTAGCTATTAGGTATTAAATAAATGGCGAATTATAGACACATAATAAAGAGAATGTTTCCCCCTCTTTTTTCCTTTATTTCAGAGGAGCCCTTAGCTGATGACTATTGGTAGCGGTATGTGCATTTTCTAAAGTGATAACTGTCTGTTAGGCATTTTGTTATATGTTTCATATATATTTCATATTAGATTTACTCCCAAAAGCAAAGAACAACATTTTACAGATTAGGAAAGGAAGGCTCAAAGAAAGGAAATCGCTTGCTAAGGTACGGTAAATGGCAGAGGTTGGATTCAAACCCTTATTTGTTTCATTTTAAAATGACTGTTTTTGACCAAACAGCATGTCCCCCATTATAAGGTTTCATTATCTATCCATAGCAAGCTGAGGCCACAGCACCAGCAGCCTTGCTTTCCAAGGAAGGGCTTATGGAAGGTGCGAGAGCAAAGGGTGAACACAGGCAGGGAGCTCACCGTGGAGGACGCAGCAGAACTGTGCTTACACACTGTTCCATGGACTAAGTAAGGACAGGTGGCCACAGCCACCTGGAAGGGCATTCTGCGTCCATTTCACCCCTTATTCCAAATAGCATTTTTAAGTCCTAGCCAAGAATTGAAACAAAAATTGCCCAACCATTCTGCACAGTGAAGCTGATACATATTTTGGCATCCCCTTAAAATAGCATTTCTACCGGGCATCATATGAACTTACGCTAGGGTGTTTCCATCATGGTGAAATGGGTGAATGGGAGAACACTGCTCTTCATTCAGGGTAATAAGCTAACTGGGAAAGCAAGCAAAACTATTTATAAAGCAGGAAAAGGAAGAGGAAGGTTCACCTGCATGCTTTCAGCTCAAGTTGCAGAAAGGTGATGTTGGAAAATTTGCTTGTCTGACTTGACTGACAAGAAATGACTGTTTCCCACACCCCATTCCATTCCAATTCTGACTGCATGGCCACACATGTGTTCTGCTACGAGGCTGACCTTGCACGTAGGATGCCTCCATGCTTCACCCTAGCCTGAAGCTAATAGATTCTGTGCTGACCAAGCGGGCGGTGCCCGTAGATGGGCTGAAACTGGCACTAGAGAGACTTAGGGGCACTGTGGCTCCTGAATTCTATAGGCTTCCAGACACTAACACCAAAGGTTGATCTTGAGAAAAATGCCATGGTGGCCCTTTCATCCAGGCCATGTTACCGTCTTCCTCCTGTTCATTTGGGAAATGCTACTTACCCTTCCTCTGGGCTTTGTCTTGCAGAATCCACTGACATTCATATTTTAAAGGAGAAGTGAGTGTCTCAGGTGTAGGACTTGGAAGAAGGTGTGTGAGCAGGAAGCTAGTATTTTAACCCTTCTGGAGAGCTATCTGACAAAGCCTGGATGGATTGGATACACATGTCTAAGAAGCAACCAGATAGATAGCTGGGTGGAAATCACTGGAAACACTTCTGATTGCCAAAGAGACTAATTATTGTAGTATGCTTTTAATAATAATTATTGTGGTGTGAGGATGTTAATTGCAGCATTGTTTATAGTGGCAGAAAATGGGAAATAAACCAAATGTCCATAAATAGGGGATGGCTTAAGAAACCCAGGTGCTTCCATACCGTAGAATGAAAAGTAAATCGATAGAAAATAACTTGGAAGGATATAGAAGATATGTTCTCAAGTGAAAAAGAAAAAAAGAATAATACATCTAGTAGAAAATCCTATATAAAAACAACCACCCCAATTAATCTTGTATAATTTTTCCTGGCATAATAATTCAGGCAAATGAAAGGTGTCCAATAGCACGCATATAACTAAATTACAGTTGTGTGGAACAGAGTGTAGGATTGGGTGATGACTTAAATGGACTTTAAAATATAGGAAACCTACATATGCATTTCTTTCATAATTAAATATTTTTAAGTAAAAAGCTTAATGGCAGCACTATATTAAATACTGAATCAGTGTTTATATGCCAATGAATCAACACAGGGCTAATGACATCTGGGATGAGAGGCCAGAGTGACATTAAAAAAGTTCTTTTTTAATTCCATCTACATTTTGCCTCTTGCCAACTCTTCAAGTGGTTACAGACCCTGAAAATGGGAAATTGATGGTTTGAGGCCTTTTTGAAGACCATTTCTGACCCCTGTCTGAACTGCAGGTCTTCTTGTTCCTAATGCAAAATGCAATGTATTTAGACAATGCACTGACAAGCGAGATTATTATTGTCACCTCTCCACACACACTTTGTTTAGCCCACTGGTCTCTCTGTGGGTGGTTAGTGCTTCACCTGTGAGCATCTTACACTTGAGAGCAGGGCATTTATCACACCTACTGATGGCTGGTATTTATCATATGCTCTCTTTACACAAGCTCATACACTGATGCTGATGCTTTTTCGCAAAAAGTCTGCATGGAATGGATGAAACCAGTAGCTATGGTAACTTAAAGATCCTTTAGGGTCAGATGCTATCATGCAAAACCCATTAATGTGAACACACCTCTGAGAGTGAAGGTTGAATCTGAGGAAGTAATGCTTGTGATTTTGTGATTAATAAACACAACTGCATTGACAAACATTTATATAACTGGACACTGATCACTGAATCTCATTTTTCAACTTAAGTTTACTTGAGTAGGGAATAGATGAAAAATCCCATTCAATAGAACACTATAATTTAAGTATCTCTTATGCTTCATTTTATATATGTCAGGATTTATTGAGATTTCATATACTGAGTTTGCCAAAGGACTGGTGCAACCTATTTAGAAGTAGCTTACAAATGTTTGTGTGTATGTATGTGTATATGTTCACTCTGCCTATTCTAATGACTTGAGCAGCATTTGAAACAATGTAGAGCCCTCTTTTCTCATCAATACTAAAGAGATAGTAATAGAACTTTCCTGACTGATTGAGGTAGTGAAAAAAAATCCATTCTGAAATTAGCTTTAGCAGTTTCCAATGCCTGTTATAAGGTCTAAACATCTGGTACATGCAAGTAATAAAAGCTTTAAGTTATTAAGTTCTAACTTAGTTATAACATTAAGCTTATCTATTCCATCAGCCCTTTCATTTTTTCCCACAGTATTAGATATTAGAGACCTCACTGACCCATTGCTGTAAAAGTGTGTCTTTTTCTATTTTCCTTAGATTTTGTCTTACGGATCAAAGAAATCACAACTTTTTTCTTCATTCAAAGGTTCTAAGAATCCATGACATCAGTGAAAATTGTATCTGAGGTACTTCTCTGTGTTTTTCTCCCTTCCTTTTGAAGAGCAGTATATATAATTTTCGTAATTTTTTCTTAATTAAAAAGAAACTTTAAAAAATTAAAAAATTTCAAATACAGGGAAGCACATAAGTGAACCCTTGGAAGTCCTCAGCCCTGTACTACAGCTGGCATGAGAAATGAGCAAAGAAATTGTCAAATAGGATTGGCCTCAAATTTTAAAATATGCACAAATGTGAAAAAATAGTCTAATAAATCCCCTTGCCTCCACTAATATCTTCAAATATTAACAATAATATTTCCTTTTTTCACATTAAAAAATCTCACCTATTATGTAGCTTTAAAAGATAAAGTTTCTTTATTCCTAGGCCCAAGAAAACTACAATGATTATACCTAAGTATAGAACTGTAGTTTGTTAATATGCAAGGTCTGTCCGGACAAAGTCTAGCCATTGTTAATATAATGAGAATGGTTGGTACAACACTGATGTAACCTGGCAGCCAAGGAGAGTGAACTGGGATGTGTATCTGTAAATAATGACAACTTCACTGTACTAGTTAGTGAGGGCAGTAGACACCATTGAGTGAGCATGTGTACTGTGTGGCTGTCACATTCAAAATGACTGAGCAAGTAGAGCAACAAATTTGCATCAGATTTTTCATTAAGTTGGAACATTTCTCCATGGAAATTACTCAGATGATTTAGAAGGCCAAAGCTATGGGCAACTGGTGACAGGCAGCTTCACCACGACAACATGCCCAAATCATGCATCGTGTCACATGCAGAGTTTTCTGCTGAAAGAACAAATCAAATCACCCAGGTGACTCAGCCCCAACTATAGCCCAGATGTGGCACCCTGTGATTTTATGGCATTTTCCAAAACAAAAATCACCTTTGAAAGGGAAGAGATTTCAGACCATTGATGAGATTCAGGAAAATACAAGAGTGCAGCTGATGGTGACTGAGAGAACTGTGTGAGGTCCCAAGGTGCCTACTTTGAAGGGGACTGAGCCTATGTACAATGTTTCTTGTATTTTGTATGTTCTTCAATAAATGCCTCTATTTTCATAGTACCTGGCTGGATACTTTTTGGACAGACATAATAATATCATAAATATACATATAAATTTACATATATTTATAGATTTAGATTTAGATGTAACCTAATGTCACCTGAGATGTTTAATTTCATTTGTCATCTTAACTAAGCCATGGGGTGTCCAGATATTTGACCAGACATTATTCTGAGTGTTTCTGTGAGGGTGGTTTTGGGTGAAATCAACATTTAAATCAGTAGACTAAGAAAAGCAGATTGTGCTTCCCAATATGGGTGGGCCTCATCCAACCAGTTGAAAGTCTGAATAAAATATAAAAGTTGACTCTCTCCAGAGAATAAGAGAATTCTCCTTTCTGAAGGCCTTCACCTAAACATCAACTTTCTTCTGCCTTTATACACAGATGGAAGCATGGGCTCTCTCTGGATTTTGAGCCTTTAACTAGAAACAAAATGGTCAGCTCTCCTGGTTCTCTTGCTTTCAGGCAAAGACTGGAAACATACCATTGGTTCTACACACCATTCCCATTTACCCTGCAAATCTTGGAATGTGCACTTGCCCACCTCCATAATTTTTATGTGATGTAATTCCTCATAAAAATTATGTATCTATCTATCCCTGTAATCTACCTATCAGCTATATCTCTGGAAAACCCTGATACATCCCTTAATCAGCAGTCCATATTCAATGTCTTCAAATGGCTAAAAAAATGCCTTTCCACAGATTGAATTAGAATCCAAATAAGTTATGGACTTATTAGAATCCAAACAGTTATGCCCTGTTTGCTAAGTCTATAAACATCAGTTACACCTGTGGAAAAGTGATGGCATGTTTTTCCTTTTTTGTTATGTATTAAATAATACTGGATACACTTCACAACACAGAACATTACACCCAAAACTTCAGAATCTGATTCCAGGTTTATAAAGATCTGAATGCATGCCTTAGATGTGTCAAAATTGGACCCAGAAAATGAAACACATTCCTACTAACACTAGTATATTCTCTTGGAAAGTCCATGAGCTTCTTTACTGGCTCTAGGGTCCATATTTATATCACAGGAAACCCAGATATGAAATATTTATTTGGCCTCCTCTCAGGGGTGCAGTTAATGGTTAAAGATAGGCCTGATGAAAGAGTTCTAAAATGAAGTATCAAAAAAAGAAAATGAAGCACTTTATATATTATCACTGTCATCTTCAAACCTGTTTTATTCCTTTATTTACCACTGAGCTTTTATTCTCAGATGAAATCTGCACTATTAATGGACATCTGTGCTCCATTATTAAAAAGAACAAAAGCAAATAAACTGTGCTGTACTGGAAGAGGCCTGGCTTGTGATCAGAGGTAATTCTGTATGTTTAACACACGCTGAGGAGCAGTCAAGGGTGACCTTTCAGGGTCGAAAATCAAACACTCACCCAGTACTATTGAGGTAACTCTGTCCCAAGCTGCAATCTTTCGACAGAGAAGACGGATTGAACCAAAATGCTGGCAGGCACTGACCATTGCTGTGTCGCTCATAACCATAGTCACTGTTGGGGAAAGAGCCAAGGGAAACCTTTCAGTAGGTGGCAAAATTACTGAGAACAATTTCATGTGAGTCCACAGCCAACTTCAACTTTAATCAAATGAGTCAAAAACAGGTATTCACTGAATCAATGCCGTCCCAAACATGGATATTTTCCCCATGGGATATCTATCAATTACTCATCAAAAAATCCCATAGAACCCATTTTCAGAAGCACTGACTTGGAGGTGAGAGGGATATCTATGTAGAAATGCAGACTCAATGTCTAATTAATCCAAGTAAATCTCTTGAAGCTGAGAGAGTAGATTATGTTCCCAGTAGGGGGAGACACAAGACTGATTGTGATTGGTCCAGAGAAAACTATATTATTAGTAAACAGGCTCTGGTGGAAACTCAGCCCACAGCGTAAGAGTGTAGCAGATCAACATGTGGCATGCTCTTCATTACTGTTGATGTCTTTGAGGTGCTCTTCCAAGACATCTGGATCCACCAAGCAGTGCCGAGCCAGATCTGTCTGTGCACAGGCCATATGCTTCAAAGTCACAGCAGCAAAGAAAATGTCCTTCAGGAGTGTTGTGAGCATTCCCCCAAGGAAAAGTTCTGTCCTCATCAGTTAGCACTGCAAGTTAGGACCAAGTGCTTTAAATCTTGTCTCTAGTTTGGAAACAGTCAAAGCCTTTTCTCTTGGCCTCCTCCCATCCTTGCCTCCGGGGGCCTCCCAGTACCCTGCTCTTTTAGGCTTTTGGAAGATGAACCCAGGCACAGAGGATGGCAATGAATTGCATCTCCACATGCACCAATCAGCAATCAGCAAGCATTAGTACGAATTGGCCCATCTGTGTGTTGGAGGTGAGATGCTGGCACACAAGGGTCCAGAAGGGAGGAACAGGCTCAGCTAAGGGGCCTGTCACCCGGCAGCTGGCACTTAATATTCTGCAAATTCACCCTGGATTTGGTGCTGGTTCAACACAGCATGGGTAGGAAGATTCTGAATTGATGCCTGTAGGACACCCCGTGTTCATTTCAGAGAATTACTTTACAACTTCTGGAGAATGACAAGTAAGGTCAGCTGGGGGCTTGTCCAGGGGAGAGTCAAAGCAAGAGGAACATTCAATGACAACCACCTTTCATTTTGCTACAGTCAAGTGGAATCAATGAAGCTCTAGCTACTGGTAGAAGCTCCAAAAGGTCTCAGTTAGTCTTCCAAAATATTTTCAGAATTTTGCAGTTGCAAAAATCCCCTTGGGACAGAAAACCATACAATGACCTCATTCACAATTCATTTCCTACTTCGGAATGCAATGTATTTTAGTTACTGGGAAGAGTAGCAGATTCCAATCTCAAATGAATACAAGAACTGGGTCCAAACTAAGGACTGTGAGAAGTGGCAGGGAGGGGAGGAGAAACCTTATTGCTTGCTTTCCTCACCCTGTGTTCCCTTCCCTTTAGACTAGCTTAAAATTGAAAAAGGAAAACAAAAGGACAACAAAAGTCTAACTTATTTTGGAACGTCACAGAAAAGGTTCCCAAAGGAAGAAATATTTCCAGGAGAAATCAGGGAATTGGATAGAACCTCTCCTCTCACTTTTCCCCTTTGGTTTTCTATGAGAGGAAACATTTGTTCTTAGCACATGAATGACTATTGGTAAGGCTACAGTTAAACCATAAAGATAAAACATTAACCTCTTTTACAAATTCTCCTTGAATACAGTGGATGAAGGAGAAGTACTCTGGCTTCAGAAAGAGGGATGTGATGAATGACTTAAAAAACCCCAGGGACATTTTTCCTGTAAATGTATTTCAGGTGTCAATCCAGGGAGCTCCTATAGAATTCCTTGTGAGCTCTAATGTAACAAGCTCTGCTGCCCTCTGGCTGAGCCCAGAGATGGAGCAATAGCTCTTGACTTACCCGTCTACCAACAAGAGGGGAATAGCCTTGGGTTATCAGTCTGAGTGCTGGCAGCCAATTTTGTCAGGTCTGCTAGGTACCACTTACTCAGACAACATCTCCAGAGGTGTCCCCATGAGAGATGCTGTTCTTTCTCTAAGATAATATGATGCGTGAGTGTACTCAGTACCTCTCAGCCCAGTCATTGGTATTTTGATGATCAAGGATGTGACAAGAGATTGCTACACAGCTCAAAATAAATTGTTAAAGGAATGACTCTGATTTTCATGCACATAAGTTTCAATTGTTTAACAATAACCTCCATATTTAGCAACTGTATTCTCTAAATCAAAAACATATGAAGGAATATAAAAGAAAAAGAAAAAAAGGGGGAAACGAGCAGAAAGTGAAACATGATCAAGGGAATGCCCACCTACTCCTCCTCAATTATTTTTCAGCCTCAACCAGAATGCCGAACACTGACCTAGACCACCAAAGCAAGGGCCCCTCTGGCTCCATCAATGGCACTCCGAGTTTAGACAACATCTAAAGGCCTCCGCACTTTTCCAGTTAAACTAGCCTATTCCTGGTAAAGGAGGGCATCTCCTTTAACAAGGGGTCACAGAGCCATAGGATGGCGATACCACTCAATCCTTCCTTGCATTAAATTCAGAATTACCTTCCACGGCTCACATTAGCAGTAGCCAGCTAAGCCCAGATTGGAAACTTCCACAGAGAGAAAATTTACTGCTGTAGAAGGTCATTGGTTCACACCCAGGAATGCAGGATTCTAGAAAAATTAATTTTTTCAAAAGATTTTTTATTCATCATTTTCAGAGAAAAGGGCAGGATGGGAGGATGAAAGGGAGAGACGCATCAATGTATAGTTGCCTTTCATCTGCCTCCAGCTGGGGACCTGGCTGGAGACCTGGCTTGCAACCTGGTTATGTGCCTTGACTGGGAATCAAACCAGCGACCTTTGGGTTAGCAGGCTGCTGTCAATCCACTGAGCCACACCAGCCAGGGCTCAAAAATTTAACCTTGAGGATTAATACATTTGCTCTCTGAAAAGTGCAATTATTGTTTCCATTGTTGCTGTCTAAAGCAACTCAGGGTGGACCCTATCTCCTTTCTGTCCTGAGATCTACCATGTACATGAAGACAATTACCAGTCATCTTCTGAATCCTCTTTAAGCCTAAAGAAACTTCTGGCTTTTCCATACGCACGTGTACCAGCATGCCATGATGTCTCCAAAGGTAACATCATAAAACTAGGAGGCTTGTCACTTTGCTCTATGCTTGTCACAATTAGTTCAAACCTGCGCTTTCATTAAGACCCCCGCAGATCCCATACATGGAAGGGCTCCGTGGAAGCGACGCACAAGCTCACCAGTCAAAATCAGCCTCTGTGCAGACACAGGGTTCAGATTCCATTGCTCCTGCATATTTTCCTTGCATACACTTCCGCTCTGATTTCCGCTTCTTGTATATCCTTTTCGCTCCCATGATGCATGCTTCCCCCTGGAAAGGAGACGAGGATCTCATGCACTTGAGCACAACACAGTGGCCTTTCCTGCTCCTCCATCAGGCAGTTCAGGGAGATGTCCCCAAACCTTAGTGTAATCTGGATTTAGGTAATCTACTCCGTGCTGACAGCTTTTTCTTTGCAACCTCTACAGCCCTCTACAGTATAGAACATGACTAGTGCAGCAATCTGAGGAAGTTCTGAGGGTGTGTGTAAACATGTCTTTAACTCCTCAGGTATCCAGCAGAGCTTTCCTTGGCAAGGATTTAGGGGTAAACCTGTGAACAGGAATAGCCAAGACTCAGACCTATAACAAGAGCATTGCTAACGAATTTGTGATAGTTCAGTTCAGTTCTCCTATAAAAGAAGATTTATATACTTGGTCATTTATGAGCTATATGGAAGAAGAGCATCGCTAAGAAATGCAAAGATCCACTTTGCCCCAATTTATGATGCTTCTGCCCACACAATTTTATACACTGATTTTAAATCCATCTATCAGGCAAGCAAGATCACAGAATTCAGTCCTGCTTCTCTACAAAATAAATAAAAGCTTTGAGTCTTACGATGCTTCTGCCTCCTGGAGGGGAAAATACCAGCCATGTAAATGAGTGGTAATTCATTGCTGAGTCTCTGACCAGAGTGGGTGGTTCAGCAAATGCAACCCACACCACCAAACATGCTCTCTTTACATGTCTGAAGGATCAGAACGGAGTTTTGTCTGAGCTACTGTATAACCCATCTTTCTCGAGCAAGGTCACCTTCACTGGCTCCATTCCACATCTACGGGTATGTTTGTCACTGAGGCTGGGCTTGGGATAAATGACACATTGCTGCCTGAATACAGCGACGGCTTTGCAGCCAGGCCTTCTGTCACATCATTTGAGAGACCTGCAGAATGGCTCCTGCCTTGGGGAAGTCAAAAGAGAGCAGTTTCCACACAAGCGTTTTGATATGAGCTGAACTGCAACAAGGGGCCAAGAGGAAGGAAAGTTTCCTATCAACAATTCTGTATTCTTGCGTCACAAGTATCTTGGAAGAGGTGAGAAGGGCTACCTAATGCCAGGAAGCCACAGCTGTGGGTGGAGAGGAAGGACCTTCCTGGGACTGCTCACAGAGCACCCAGTTATTTTAGGTCTCTGCTGGCTCTTCTGCCCCTGAGCCCACCCTGCCTCCATAGGACAGGCTCACATAAATTATGTTTAGCTCCCTGTGCTGAGTTGGCATTGCATTTTACGTTGTTCGGCTAAGCCAAGCACATTTGAATTTTATCTCATTATATCTTTCTACAATAAAAACAGAAGTTACTTCACAACAAGCCATAAAGTGTAGTTTGTTCACTGCTGTGGAACACAAAATAGTTGATGAGTATTTTGGCCCAGAGAATCCTAATTCCTACACAGGATTGAGTAGCTTTCCCCTGACGCACACCATGCCCCTTGCTCAGCGCTCAACCTCCTGTCCTCCTCCTACCTGGCTGTGCAGCTGCCAAGGCCTGTAGTCCTCCTCCGCACACCGTCTGTCGAAGATGGACTTGTAGTCCACTTTCACCAGCTGCCATTCAGAGCGGTGGCTGAAGTGTCCAAACACTCTACAGAGTTCACAAGGATAAAAACGATTGCAGTCAGAGTCCTGGCTGGTGGCACAGTGGATAAGGCACTAGCCTGCCAACCCAAAGGTTGCTGGTTTGATTCCCAGCCAGGGCACATAACCAGGTTGCAAGCCAGGTCTCCAGCCAGGTCCGTAGCTGGAGGCAAGTGAAAGGCAACCATACATTGATGTCTCTCTCCCTCTCTGCCTCTCTCCCTTCCCTTCTCTCTAAAAATAATAAATAAAACCTTTAAAAAAAAAAAAAAAGAGTTTGGGAGTCTTCCTTCTACTAAAGAAAAAAAAAAAAAAAAGATCACAGTCATAACGATGCCAACAGTTGCAACTGCAACTAGCGTGTGCGGAATTTTTAGCATCGGTTCAACAAAATGCTAGGTATCTTGCATGGATCGTACCATTTCATACTCAAAATGTATTTATGAAGAGGATTACTGTTATTGGCTCCATTTTACAGATGGGCAACTTCAGGCCCAAAGTATTTTGTTAATTTGCAAAAACTAATGTCAAACCACTAAAGAACTGGTTGAGTCAGAACCCAGAGTTTTTGACTTAAAAGGCCACTTCTATATATGGTACCACTGAGTGGTTGACCAAAAGATATCAATTAATAATGGAGAAAACAATCAGAAATGCTGCATTCTGCATGGCCCAAGATTATACACCCAGGTTCACTAGCTAATGTACATGGTTTCCATGGTTTCCATGCTATTTTCCCACCAGTAGCTAGGGAAAGCGGGCAGCTGGGCCAAGTGGATACAATGGTTTCCGACACTGCACATTTTACTCCTCTTACTGAAAAAGCCTCAGATATTTAACGAGGTGTTGGAATCACAAACTGTAGTTAAGGATAAAAAACCACAAAGCAGCCTTTGCAGTCCAATTTTCTATCTGCATTTTGTAAATATAAAAATTAAATGGTGACAAATTATGAAATAAACCACTCATCTAGCTATGTTTACTATGGCCTAAAATGTAGCTATTAGGCATATTAAACATTTGTTGATCCTTTCTATCAAAAAAAAAAAAAAAAAAAAAAGCATGAGGGAAGACAAATTTTGAAAATGTACCAATACTTTACTTTGATTTTTTACATTTCCTTGGATGACAGGATCAACTACTTAAATACCTTCCTCCGTTTTCCCTGTCCAATTTTCTAGGGGAAGGAAAAAGCATAGTTTCATATTTTATATTCAAAGCTGATGTTTTGAACCCCATAGGCAGGCAAGTCATTAATCAAGTCTTTCACAAATTAATGATCATCTCTTCCCAGACAAGAATGAGAGCAAATGCAATTTCCCGAGAACAGATTGTTCTCAGGGTTTCCCTAATTTGCCTCACAATTGGGTTAGGGAAGGAGCCAGGGAAAAAACAGGAGCCTGTGTGGAGTTTTGTTCAAGCTCTGTGTTCTGCCTTAAAGGGAAACCGTCATTACATGCCTGTGATTCTCCACATATCGAGCTTATTATTAACATTTTAAACGTACAGCTTGATTTTCCATTGAAATAATCCCTTCTAATTTCCCTAAGCCCACTTAGTAGGGGAAGGAAGAAGCCAAGAAAATGCCCACTGGCATTTTTCTTTCCTCTTTGCTGGGGGATCATGAAATCGAATGACTGGCTGTGCTGGCAACCCTAAAGCTAACAGTCGCAAAGTGCACAAACTTAGCTATGAAACATGTCTCTGCATGAATAATCACACTAGAAGACATCATCGACTTCCACTTACGTCATGATTAGCGTCTCCTCCCCAGGCTCACCCAGGACCCCATCCACGAAAAGTGGAATAGATGTGAAACTGTATTTACTCCAAGATCTCCCTTCATCAAAACTCAACCTAATGACAGGAAAAAATAACAGTCATCAGATTGCAAAAGGAAAAAAAAAAAAACAAAAAACAAAAAAAAAAACAATCCTTTCAAAGGAAAGCTACCATCCACCAGGGGAGCATAGATTTTAAAAATACCTAAGGCACTGTCAAAGTGATCCTTGAGTAACTGTTCTTAATTTCATCAGGAGATAGAAATACAGTTACCCAAGCAATTTGGGTCCCTGGTGTGTTATACCATTAATAAGGGGAGAGCTGCAGGAAACAAGAATAATAATGAAGCTTTAATAGAATTTGTTTTGAAATGTTGATGTTTTATTAGATATTTGATCTCGATGTGATTCTTTCCAAAACTGCACTCCAGCAGCAAGCCTCACAGGTGATTCTGAAGAGCAATGGCCTCAGAGGACCTACCTGGATGGCCTTGAACTAGCCACCGCCAGGGCTCAGAGCCTTAGCAGAATCCCACTTACGTTGTTACAGATCCTGGTTGACTCACTGAGTGAAGGCATGGGTACAGAAGAACAGACTCCAGAGAGCAAGGAGAGAGAAGTCTGCAACTCTGAGGGTCACATGGGATGTTTCCTTTGCTCTGCTCTTCTCTATGGGTATATTCCCCCAAGCTAAGCCCCTGTTTCCCTTCGGTCACCAAAGTAACTCAGGGAAAATCAGGCTTTTGATTTTGAACAAGCTTGCATGTGGAGAGTCATTCAAAAACACACATGAGGGAATCTACTGGAAACCCCTTGCATGTCCATCTGTGGAAGACCTACAGGTAGAGTTGCTCAATGTTACTCCCAAGCAATGATGAAGTATGATCAGGAAATGAAGGTCATGGTCCCTGTACAGAACACACACCCTCCAAGGGGTATTATTTGGGAAAGGTGATGTAAGGAACTAAGCCACTCAGAGATTATATCACTCTATCCATGACAATGCTGAAAGAACAGGGCACTGGGGGGGGTACTCTCACATGTAAAAACTATAATGTGTGGATAAGGCACCAACCTGCGAACAAAAGGGTCACTGGTTCAATTCCCAGCCAGGGCACATAAGTAGGTTGCAAGCCAGGTCTCCAGCCAGCTCTATGCATTGATGTCTCTCTCCCTCTCTGCCTCTCTTTCTTTCCCTCTCTCTTAAAGTAATAAATAAAATCTTAAAAAGAAACTATAATGTGATTCCTTTTTCAGGGGCAGAATTTATTCTCATTTTCTCTCTCTTTCCCCCTTCTCCTCCATCCCTTCCTCCTTTCCTCTTTCTCTCACTATATCTCCTTTCCTCCTCTATTCTTATTTTAATAGAGCCAAGGTATAAATGATGTTCTAGTAGACTTTGATACGTTATAGCAAACAGTCTCAATCTGACAGCTGGACTCCTAGTCTTAGCAATGAGGAATGGTCAGGCGCACGACTCATGAGCAAGAGGTGCCTTTACCAGAGATGCCGAATTGGGAGAGACGTGTGCTTCATCGCAACCAGGACTCCACCTTGGTCCAGATACAGAACGCTGTGCTCTTCTTCAAAGATCTGAAAGAAGAAACAACAGCCACATAGAGACACGTCCATGGCCACACATGTCCCTGGCCACACACAGCCAGAGTTCAGAGAATTAGTCTTCAGATGAGGAGAAAAAATAAACCCTCCCATGATTGAACAAGGTTTCCCCATATCCTTGGGAAGACACAGTTATAAACAATGCTTTCCAAGGTGGGCTGCATGTACCACTGGAGTTACATAAAATTTCAGGTGCTCCACAAAACAAATTTAAAGAATTGATAGTTATGTATTTATGTTTATATTCCTATCTCTATGTGGCACAGTCCATGGATTCCCATTTATAATGATGTTTGAATATTGGATGACTGCCATATTAAGTAACGTTTTAAGATGGAAGAAACCTTAGGGATATTTTATACTCGTATTCACATGGTTACAGATAAAACCACTACAGTTTAGACAGTTGTGGAGATGTAACTAAGAGCATGTATGTAATGACTGATGGAACTGTGGCTTACAGCATTATGGTGACCTTTCCAGATATCGTTATTTCAAAATTTCCAAGTATTCTAGAAAAAGAGGTGTTCTTGTTCAATGAATAGATTCTCTACCAAGTCATAAAGAAGCTCTGATCAATATGGTATCATCATCTTTGGGTACACGTATCATTGGATCTTTCTCCAAATGTGGAGAAACAATGTGAAGTCAAATGGAGACAGGATGAAAACAATTTGAACCCTTTTGTAGAAGATGCATACTGTTTTCTCACAGCCACATTGTTAGTACAGCCTTGTCTGTGGTTACACTATAAACCTATGCAATGCTTTTTCCCTTGGTTTACTTCTACACAAGATATATCCTATCCCAGAACTATAGAAGCGGAGACTTCTTTTGCTTTGTTTAGGGTGTTGGAAGGAAGAAAACTGGGATCCTGGATCTCTAACTATGCTCCAAAGGAAGCTTGACCACCCATGTTCTTAAATACCTCTGAGATCAATAGCCCTGAGGTTTTCTGCTGAATTTCTTTCTTGCCCTGACCTTTTTAATACATGTGAATCACACCAAGGACTTATGAGAAGCCTGGAATTAGGAAATAGCAATTGGACTGTAGCACGGAGATCTTTGCCTAAAAAATGTAAAGCAGAGTATTCTCATCACTGGGTGAATACCTGTGCATTAGATTTCAATTTATGGTGCGAGTTATTGTATGATAATTAAATGTCAGTGGGTTATTAAAACATATTTATTGAAGGGTAACAACCATGCATTAGGCACATATCTTGTTATGATTGCTAAAGCTCATTAAACGCCTGTTTTATAAGCTATGGGTATCTAATTTTCATTTGGAAGAAAGTGAGGAAGCATTTAAGCTAAGCACATTCATTTAAAGTGATTCCATTTCTACTTTCTCTAACATATGCACTGTGATGGTTATGACTCTGTCTTTTTCACATGAGATTTAAACATCTCAGAACACCACCTGGGTAATGGTTATTTCTCTATCACTGCAATGCTCTCCATTCTGACTTGGAGGTAAGGGGAACTGATGGAGATAATGCAGCATTAGGTATATAATCTACCCTCCAGGCATCATGTTCTCTGTACGATGAATTCTTTGCGATTCTTATTTTCTTTTGTGGTAAAAATTCAGTCAGAACCAATTTGGCCTCATTGTCACTTATAAACTTTATTATATAGGCTCTGAATATGGGTCATTTTTATTGACCAGCAAATAAAAAAAAATCAAATTACAAAAAGATTCACTAACTCCAAAGACTTATTTAATACTACGTAAATGCACTGGCAAGCTTTAGGATTTATATGCAGTAGCTAAGTTGTTATTTGCAGTAGAATACAGTAAGTTCCCAGAATTGAATTCAGCTGGGCAAGTTTAACATCATTTAAACTTCAGCAACTTGATCCAGAATATTTTCTTACCTGCCTCCAAGTGTTCCCTGCATCTGAAGAGACAAACATGCTGATGTCACTGTCTGACAATTCAGAACCTATGTTACCTAGAAAGAGCACATTGCCATTAGTGAAGGAACTTTCTGCACCGGCTAACCAACTGTGAGCTATACTGGCAGTTGGCATTGTAGATGGCAAACATATCCGAACAGGGTTTTTCAGCATACTTGCTTCAGGGTCAGTGGTGTAGGTGCCGTTCAAAAATACCTTTAGGTTGCTCATTAAGTTCCAAGCAGAGATGTCCAGCTTACCTGAAGCTACTATGATGCTGGGAGCTGTGTCTCGGCTGGCAATGATCCCTGATGTGTAGGGATTCTCGGAGACCTTAAGGTGAAGGTGTAGTGAGCAATAAGGCTGAGAAGAGGAAAAATGAGTGTCATGGAAGCACACAATTTAAGTCGTCATTTTAATCTCATGTTCCGAGCATCCATCCAATAATCCCATCTATCCATCTATTCATGTACTCTTCCATTCACCCATCCTTCATGTCACAAGTATCTGGTCTGGTGTAATCTAAGCATAAGATTGCTGTCAAGCTGGTGAATGAGGGCATCTTCATTTTTAGTCTAATTCACTGCCTCAATTGTAGTTGGGCATTCACCAAACATGTTAGCACTTTACCTATAAAAGAATAGTTGTAGCTTATGAAAGAGTTACATTGACTCAGATTCCGGTTGACTCTCAAGGAGTATAGAACTAAAGATCTTTTGATTGCCATATGGAGAAAATATTTTAACAGCCATAAGATCAGTACAGACAAAATATGAGATTCTAGAGGGTGACCAGGTGATGTCCAACTTTGGATCAGGGAAGGCTTTCAGGAGAAAGTGGTGCCTTAGGCAAAGATGGCTAGTTTATGACATACAGATGAGATTCTGGGGTGCTGCGGGGGGCAACGGACATTTCAGGGCTGAGCAATACCAATAACAAAGACAAAAAGCAGGAGAATCGTATTATAATACAATATGGAGTCAACAAGACAGAGGAGGAGAGATGGGATATGAAGTCAGGAAAGAAGGTTGGGGAGGCCAGGGAGCTGCAAAGAAGTCAGATGGTTTTTCTTGGCCTCTCCCATTTGAGACCTTGGTAAATCTTTCCAAACATCCACCAGATAGTTGACAGTGTCTGTGTCAGTGTATTACCAGAATCAGTATTATTCAATAAAAAAGTCATAGTTGTAGACAAAATATACTAGTAGTAGCAATTTCGATGAAAATTTAAGGGACTTGTTTATTTGTGTGTGAAAAGTCTTGATCGAATTTTCTGATTAATGTATCAACAGTTTAAAAAGAATGCAATAAATCTTACACAAGTTTCACGTAAAATAGTCCATGTACTGAGCTGTCAAAAACAGCACATTTGTGCCTGAACCCACCCTTTCTTTTCATTGCTCAGGAAGATTGCTTTCTAATCTTATCAACTTGAGTTTTTGGAATCACCAATGTATCTCTGTTATTACTTTTAGTCTGCTTTGTAAGTCTCAACCAACAGATATTCAGGGAACTAGAGATGTGCTGATTAAATTTATATAAGTTAGAGTAAAACGACAAACTAAAAATGAAACTCAGGAATAAAAGCAGCCAAAACACTGTTGAAATAAAACAGTGGATCACAACAGGGTCTTTTCCTCATTGTCACCAGAGGGAGTAAACTCTCAAAGAAGAATGATAGAAATATATCATGGGTTTTACAGTAAACTTTCATGTAAAGCTTTCAAAACAGGAATTTTAACTTGATAATGTTCTAAATGAGTAAAGAAGACCATCCTCTATAAGAAGTTAGACCCAAACACTAGGCTTCCTTCTGTCTAAGGAGGAGACTAGAATGGTATGTTACACTGCAGAGGTCCCAGGATAGCCCTGCACAATTCTTAGAAACTAAGACAGGATAAGGCAAAATGGTCAACCATCTCTGCATTGAAATCTTCCTGACAACTGCAACCGATCAGGATCTCCCCTTCTCTGATCTACAAGTTTATCCTACTTCGCACCATCCTGTATTATCTATCTAAGATATGCATGGGTTTACCCCCTAAAAGATATGCTCTACAAATGAAGAGAAAACATCAAGTAATACTTTGCATCTTCTGTAGACCCTTGCCTAGAATAAAATAAAAAAAGATGGTCAATAAAAGTATGAAATAACAAGCAATGCTTTTATGTTAAGAAATGAAAGACATTGCTGTTTCACTCAGAAAAATGCCTGAATTACATGAGCTGGTTTGTAAACCACAGAGTAATGTGAATATCTGACAACAGAATTGCATCACTCCCTAGGAATTACGCATAGACATATGGGGTTGAATGAGGCACTTCAGTACCACCTAACAGGGCAGGATATCCCTGGACAAGGGAGCACTCCACCTGCAATCTTGATTGGCCACTTGCCACATACTTCATCTCTCAACAATCTTGAAGCTCTTGAAGCTCAGGTTTTACCACCTGGCCCAAGGGTTATTTGATCCTGGAACATGCCTTTACAAAGGAAAGAGGGCATTGTCAAGGGCCCATTTCAGCACTGCTCAGTGCTATGGCTTTCAGAGCCCAAGATAAATTAATATGAGAAGAAAAGACATCGGCTCATGCAATAGCAGCAACATTAGAAAGGATCCTTTTGGTAGACTTTTTTCTCCACGCTCACATTTGTAGTACTGGATTGCCCCCAGCTGGTGCAAAGAGAATATTTTGTGGCTTTACTTTTTTTTTTTCCCAAGGAAGGTATATAGTCTAGCTCCATCAACTATTCAATGAAACACAATGTTAAGTGATTCATCTTCACTTTTTTCACTTCAACTTTTGTATCTGAGCCATTTTAAACATTTGTCAAGGTTCAGTCACCAAAACTTAATAGAGACGTTTATTACAACAGCTGGAAAGCCACTGCAAACTCCTGAAGGACAGAACACAAGCTTTCTAATTCTTCACTATTTTTTTGCTCAGGCAGGGGGCACTCTGTCCACTTCTCTCATCTTTTTTTTTCTGCCTTCTGGCCTCCTTTTTCTCCATTATCAATCATGTACTGCCTATGTCAGTATCTTCCCATAGTTCTCTACAATTCAACATAGTCAAAACAGCTTGCCAAAAGGCACTTCCCAATTTTTCTTATTTTTCCACAGTAGGAAAATAGAGAACTATACATTGAAATCACCATGATCAAGGAGGGACCAGCATCCATGTTTGCAAGCTGCCCTTTGACATGGACTAGCATCAATCAGTCAATTCTAGGAGCAACTAGATCCATAGTCTTGATTCTTTTCAGGGTCAGATACAGAGTGGTGCGAATTAAGGACTCTACCTAGAAAAAGTACACAGAGCAAGTGCACACGGAGTTTTGCATTCAGTTTCCAAGAATACATGAATTCCTGAAGTCCATGGCAGACTCCTAGGTGCCAGTTATCTGTCTTTGGCTTTATTTGTTTATTTCTCATTTTAACCAACAGAATCCTTTGGCCATTGAAAGCATTCAGTAAGTATCTGTTGGATTTAACTGATTCATTAACAAGCCACTGCCTTTCCAGCACTGTGAATGGCCAATGGAGAATTACTAAATGAGAGAAGACATTTCACCACCATGAAAGAAATGGACTGAAAAAATCATTAGATTACTTGAGGGTCAACCAACTTCTCATTTTACTTCCTCTTTGCCCCCAACCTCTATATTAAAAGCCTTTAGATCTTGTCTTCATGCTACCATTATCCCTAGGAATCCAAATCTGAGTATTGTTCTGAAAGGACACATCAGAGGTTTTATAAGTAATAAGGCAGCAGGTACATTCCCAAATAAGAGCCCTCAATCCACCCCTATACAGGCATGTCTCTGACCCTGAGCGAGAGCTCTGAATCCATAGATCTTCAGTAAGGGGTCCATGACAAAGAAGAGGGAGGCCCATGGACCAACTAGCTGAGTATACAGCTTTCTGCCACACTCCAATCCAGCACAACATGCACAGTCAAGTGTGCAAAGGAGTAGAAAGTGTGCAAATAGCAGAAAGCAGAGGCAAGAACCTCCTGGGGTAGCTGGCTGCTTAACTCCAAATAGAAAATGGCCAACTGAATCCATATAGAAATGACAGCCTCTCTCCATGAAACACTATGCAAACACAATGCTTTCCCTAAGGGCCCATGGATTTGTCATAGGCTCCACTCACGTCTTGCCTCTCAGGAGTCCGATCTGAAGGCGTTGGAAGCATGTGGACTGTGACTTGTAATGCCCCATCTAATTGTGTGACGCTGCTTTCGGAGGGAAGAAATCCCAGTTGAGCCCTCTAGGCAAGCAATCTGCAAGTCCTAAAACTACCCTGGATGTCTTATTCCTGTACAATATGTTTTACCAGGAACACTCCTTTTGGGGCCGTAATTCTGAACTTGTCCCACATTTGTAACAGCTCTGCTGGAAAACCTCTTTTCTAATCACTAGGCTGTGCTTTGGGTGACACTGTCACTTTCCAAATGCTCGAGATTTAAAATCACTTTTTATCTCCTCTCTGCCACCAGCTCCCAAGTTGAACCAAGATTTTTAAGTCTGGGTTTCCCGTTAGCACAAAGATTTTCTTTCTTATTTTGTGCTTTTGGCAGGTTTCTGTGAAGTGATTTTGGACTCTCCCCCTACCCCCTTTGTCATTTCCCCTCCTCGACATGCTCCCTGTTTTGTAAAACTCAATTGAAGGCACATTAAACAACAGGATAAAGGAGGGAGGGATGCCCAAAGACTCCCAGGTACTGTACACCCATATACTATTAATTTGTCTTTATCTCTCTCTCTCTGTCTTTATATATATATATGTTCTAATTTGTCTTTATCTTAATGAGCTTATTGATTTTGTCGACTTTGGGGTCCACTTGAGCCTAGGAGCTTTGGAAGGTGGCTCTTGTGACAAACCCTTTCACCGAAGTCCAAGTGTAAAAACATCAGACAAGTGTTAATGGAGTACCTGCTTCACATAAACACAATACCCACAGCAATGGCATCTGTGTTGAGCAACTTCATTGTGACAGTGCGATTCCTGGACTGATTCTTTGGAGTAGCCAAGAAGATAGCCACAGTCGCTGGGCTTAGGCAACTCACACGTTATGTTAGCTGGGGGCCATGGACAAATACATGGGCTGAGTTCGAAGAATGAAAAGGGTCACTAATAAAAAGGAGCGGGGACAAATATAAATTCAGGAAAATTTTTGTGAGTTGTCTGCTAAGGTAATTAATCAAGAATCTGAATTTTAAGAAGCAGCCAGACTAGGAAAAGGGCATTCATGAGGAATGCAAAGAGCCCAAGATGTAAGTGGGCATGGTAAGTTAATGGCATGGGAACACTGTGCTCCCCCACGGTGGGTTATGTGTAGGGAAGGAAGGGGACAGAGGTTGGAGACCAGGCAGGGGAAGTAAACAGAGACCAGACCATATGGGATCTTGCAGACTATGATAAAGCATCTGTGATTTATTTGACCTGAACTAGTCATTAGAAGGTTTAAGTAAGCGAGAGGCATGATCTGAGTTTTTCAAGCTCAAGCTGATGCCATTTAAATAAAATTTTAGGAAAAGAAACTATAGTAAAGGGAAGTAGATTAGTGGTTGTTTAGGGTCAGTGGTGTGGCTAGTGATCGAAGAGTGGAACAAATGAAATTTTGGAAGTGATGAAAATGTTTTAGCCCTGGCTGGTGGCACAGTGGATAAGGTGCCAGCCTGGGAACCTAAAGATCCCTGGGTGGATTCCCAGCCAGGGCACATAACCAGGTTGCAAGTCGGGTCTCCAGCCAGGTTTGTAGCTGGAGGCAGGTGAAAGGCAACCATACATTGTCTCTCTCCTTCTCTGCCTCTCTCCCTTCCCCTCTCTATAAAAATAATAAATAAAATAAAATAAAATGTTTTATCTTGATTGTGGTAGTGGCTACATGGGCATATGCATTTGCCAAGATTCATCAAACTACGCTCTTAAAATGGGTACCTTTTATGTGTGTATATTTTACCTCAATAAAATGGGATTCAAACAAAACAATTGGCTGCTATGTGCAGAAGAGAGTGCCAGGTTGAGACAGGAGAGGCAGTTAGAAACCTATCACTGTAGAAAAAGTGAGAAACGGTGGTGGCTTACATTAGGATGGTCCCAGAATTCAGATTTTGGAGGCAAAGCAGTAAGACCTCCTAACACTGGGCTGGTGGTGGAATGGGAAAGCCTCACTAATGCTTTCTGTGAGAGACATTTCTAATGGCTTATTTATGGTGCCAGAGGACCCAAGAAAGCCTCTTTATAGGATATGGCCAATTCTCTCATGGACATTTCTTCCCCGCAGTGCACACAAGGATGAGGACCACATTAAGGCAATGGTGTGTGCTGTGCACCTTGGGAAAAATATCATGGTGCTCCAACTCGGAACAGCTAAACTAGGAAGGTGGCCCTGTTTCTTAAAAACGCTACTGAACTTGTGTAGAGAAGATAGTCAATAACAACTTACATTTACTTACTGTCACTGGCTTTGTGCACTCTAACGACTGGCTTCCCCCACCCTCTGTGAGCTGCCAGTAATAAGGATAGAAGCTGAGTGGGAGGCTGAATTGCAGACAGCTTCCCTGATGCACAGTGACAACTGTGATATCCTGTGCCACTAATAAGGTCAAACTATGGCTGTTGGCGTCTTCTCAGGGTAGGAGGGTGAGCCACCTACAGCTGTAGGGGGTGAATCAGCAAAGTAACTGTTCAGACTTCATGGGACAGAAGAAAGCAAGCTGAGTGTGCATCACATACAAGTCAGAGTCGTATGATGGCTGGGACGATTGATCTGGAGACACATATGCCAAGCCCTTAATAACACTAAGATTCTTTCTTCCAGTTTAACATACTGACCTCTCCCCTTTGTGAACAGAAATGCAACTTCTGAATTGTTTTAAAGAAATGAGCATTTAATTATACTTTGTTTTGCAATTAATCTTTCCCAACCCTCCTCTTCATTCATTCTGTGTCCATGCATGTGTGAAGTACAGGGTAGGTACCAGAACCACTAAGAGGAGTAAGAGGTAGTCCTGTAATCTTTCATTTATTAATCTAATCTCTTTCAAGTATGCTGCAAACTCCTTGAAGGCCAGACCCATTTTTAAACCCTCTCTCAGTAACCAACATATAACTGAATATATAAATAAGTTCATGCTGATCTGCTTATTCCCCAAATGTTGGATAATTAAAAGAGACCCATACTTCAAAGCAGGGGTCAGCAAACATATTTTAAAAGCACCAGATAATAAATCTCTTAGGCTTGGTGGGCCATACAGTCCCTGACATGACTACTCAGTTCAGCCACTATAGAGCCAAAGAAGCCACAGATAATATATGAATGAATATGCATCACTGTTTTACAATAAAACTTGAGTTAGAAAACCCAGTAGCCCCACAGGTTACTATCTGCCCACACCAGCTTCATATAATGTGACTTATGAATAAAACATACTGTAAAGAGTACCAATCAAAGTTTAAATCAGCAGTTCTTACCCTTGTTCAAGGTATAAAGTCCTCTGAAAATATGAATAAACATCTTCTCTAGAAAATACAACACAATTACATATTCAGTTCCTCAGTTCTACAGCTGGATGTGGGTCACTTGATTGGTAACAGGTTACTCATAGGAAATTACAGACGCATGTCCCCACCAGGATGGAAGCTACAATGTGAGGTCCTCATCAGAATTTGGAGATGTGCAAGAAATGTGGCTTTTCTCTTCTCTCTTTGGCCCATCACAAAAAGCAGCACTGTGCCCCTTCAATGTGCTGCCTTCATGCCCTTCCCTGGCCCCTTTTGTTCTGGCAACTAAGCAAGGAGCCCTGGAACCATTTCCACCTGCCTGTTTTAACTCTTATATTGCAAGCTGTGCGGGGTGTTCTGTCCCAATGTGAAGACTCACCAGTAAGCAGTGCACAGGATCCCCTCTCAAATCCGTGTCTGGTGCCTGCAGCAGACGCCAGTCTCTGCCTTTGTTATACGTGATGAATGTCTTCACTTGGTTGTCAATCTTCTTGTTAGCCAAGAACATTCCCTTTATCCCTGCTACCTGGGAAAAATTGACATGGCTGAAAAATACATCAATTTGAGAAGGGATATGTTTGTTTGCTTAAACACAAACCAAAATTAGATTGTCAAATTCAGCTGTGAGCACTTGTGTTGGAGAAAAGGGAAGGCGAGAGAATGGTGGATGGGAGTGGAATGGAGTGAGGATTAAGTATAATGACTCGCTGGACAGTGGGAAAGCAATAGATCTGTGCCCGTATGGCATGATGGGAAGGACTCGTACTGCAAGTTTGATAGAAGTTTTGGTTCCCCTTAAGTTGGTTAGTAGTGGCTTGCCATTGTCCAGAGATGAACTCTGGTGTTTTCAGTTTTATTGCTTGGTAAGTTATTATTTTTCAAATATATTTTATTGATTTTGCTATTACAGTTGTCCCAATTTTCCCCCTTTGTCCCCCTTCACCTGGTACTCCCCATTCCCTCCAGCAATGCCCCCCTTAATTCATGTCCATGCGTCATGCATGTACATTCTTCGGCTTCTCTATTTCCTCTATTATTCTTAATGTCCCCTGTCCATTCTGTAACCACCGATGTGTATTTTTCTTTTTTTTTCACATCCAGACAATTCACCAGTTAATTACTGCCTTCTAAATGACAGCCTCTCAAATCATATTAATACAAAGTTTTCTTTTCATTATTTCAAAATGCTTGGTAAATTATTAATAAATAAGCTACTCTTATTTGCTGATAGGTGTAGCTCCCACAGTCCTGAATCCTTTATTTTATATAAACCTTGTACCAGTCCTCTTGGGTATCATTTATTCTATGTTATAGATGAGAACACTGAGGTTTGTCCAAGTTAACTGACTTGCTCAAGGTCATCAAGCTAAAGAAAACACTGGGTAAGCAGGAGAGTAAGTGGCTGACCTGGGATTTTAACCTGCAGCTCTAGGTCTTTGTAGCTCATACACTTAAGAACTAGCTAAATCATGGTGCTATCTAGAGCCCAGGGCAATTGGAGGAGGTCAGCGAAAGCTCCTGATCCAATTATTACTGCTATTTTTTTTCCCTGTAAAACATTGCTCTATTTAGCCACCAAAACGCATTGAACAAAAGAGAACTGTTTTTAAACTTTAAAAAGTAGTGATTTCCATAAGTAGTTGAATAATTCCCCCCTCCATAACACCATTCTTCCCACTACAGACAGTTCTTCTTAATTATTTGGCTCTGAAAGTATGAATGCCTTCGCTCTTCTGTATGTTATGAAAGAGGTAACAGTTGGTAAGTTGCCCAAACTGTGCTATAACAAATCATTAATTATGCATTATATTTGGAGGGAGGTTGAGTTTATTAAACACATTCATACATGTTTGACTCTGCTTGAAATTATGACAACCTAGGAAAACTGGAGGGCAATAAGGAAAGGGTCTCAATCTGTCAAACTGTGCACTCCTACGCTCTGTATGGGTTAAGCATGACATACAGTTATCACCACCCACATTTTAAGGTTGAGGAAACAGAAACTTAGGTTAAGTGGCTTTCTGGAGCATAGATTGTGATAAAGTGAATAAGCTAGCAGGCATATTTGAGCAACTTAATTTAACTCAGGGCTTTTATATTATCATGTAAAATTTTTCTAGGCAGAAGAATAAAACAACTGCCTTGGTCCTTACCAGGAACCAAGTACTATGCTCAGCATTTTGCATATAAAACTTTCAATATTCACTGCAAACTTGCCCAACAGCTATCATACCAATCCTATGGATGAGGAAACTGGGGTGTAAACAACATTTCATTGCTTAACAGAGAGTTAGGGTTCACAACCAAATTTCCTGATTCCAATATTCTTTCAGCAACTATAGCCCCGAATCTGTCTATTCAAAGAGGCTGAGTTTCAATCAATAGAAGACCCATGGTTTGCCTTTGCTTTTGACACATTCAAACCTCATTAGTTTGTACCTGCTGATGTGGCATCTGGGATAATCTAGAGTTGGGCCAACTCTGTACATTTTTGGAAGACAAGTGTGTTAAGCAAATAAATGGCATAAATGAGTTGCTGGGAGGAATGCTTTGAACTACTTAGGAAAACAACCCTCATTTGGGGGCAACTGACAGAAGCCAAACCAGTTTCTTACGCATTGTTGATCCTCAACAAACGTGGGAGACATGCACTCCAGGCACACTCAACCTCCCAACAATGGCATGTTAATTAGAAATAATTTTAGTGATTCACTCACTGTACCAGCTCCAGAAGGACTACTCACCAGGGAAAGCCATATTGGTTTTGCATATGTTCAAAAGGCTGTTACATATTTAAATGGGACTCAACTGCCAGTTCTTTAAAAATTAAAGTTCATAAATCAGAAGTTTCACAAAGTCACACACTTGTCTTCCCTTCACAGTGCACACTTACCCAACACTCTAGGAGATTACTAGAGTACAGAGTACACTAGAGTGGGTACAGAGGGACTGAAAAGATTACCAGTTCCAGTAGTTCCATTACCCATTTTCCTTCCTGCTCTCTCCTGCTCTTGGCCATCGTGGCAGAGAAGGGTTCTGGGTGTTTAGAAGCTGGTTCACTTGATTTGCAGGAACGGTGACTTTATTGGCTCCTGACTGCTTAGCCTTATCAAAAGTCTCTTGAGCAGAGAAATGTACTTTGTAATTCCTCTCTCCTGACCTGGGCTTCAGGTTTTGCTTGAGGAATAAAAACTTGGCAGAACTGGGGAAATGTGTGAGCGGATAGAGCCGGAGAGGGTCTGCTTAGTTTCCTCTTGCAGCCAAGGTACTTAGTGAAAATCCCATTGGAGGTGTTGTTTTTTTTGTTGTTGTTGTTGTTGTTTTTTATTGTTTGCTTCTTTGCGCTTATCTGCAAAGATGGTCACCCTGGCCATCTTAGGTTTTTCATTTTTATTTTTTTCACCATTCCCTATTCTGTTAATTCCAAGCCTGAGAAGTACACCTTTGGTGGGTCTTGGTGCTCCCATCTGCATGAGACACTTTCCTCAGGGCTCTTTTGTGAGGTCCCATCAGCTATTTCCCGGATTCTCCTCCTCTTACTGTAGGACTTTGGCTGCCCAAGGAGCAGTGTTAGTGCCCAAAATATGTGATGTGTGTGTACTTGTGTGTACATGTATGTGCACATGTGTTTATGAGTGCATGTAAGGTTCAGGTTTTCCCTGAGGATGAAAAGATATGTTTCTGTTGTCAGAAAACCTCCCCCTGTATTCACAGTATGTGCATGTTGTGGAAAGGGGTGGGGCTGAGGGATGAAACCAGGTGGGGAAAAGCACCATGCCTCAGATAGACATGCCATGTGCTAGACATGCTTTCCAAGGCAGACAGTCCTATGGGAATGATGTATCTCACTGTTAATCCTCCTTTGGGGAAAGACCTGTTACCTTCTCTGCATTTCTGAATTCTGTGCAGAGACATCGGATTTGTTAACAGGTGGCTTTTCTTCCTTTGCCTTTCATATGGGAATTGGACACCAGAAGTCTCAAAGGTAATTATTTCTTAATCTCTGATATCATGTAAGTCAAAGCAGCATCTGGATTAGACTTTGAGTGTGAAGTGCTCTAGCTCAACCTTCAGCCACCAATACATATCAATACATCTACCGTGCCCAAGGATGATCTCTTTCTCTGACACCATCAGCTCCCCCACAGTCCCTGGGGTCACACACACACTGTGACACTCTCCACCCATCCAGCCCTCAAGGCCCAGCTCAATAAACCAGCTTTTTCCAGAAACCAGCTTCTCCTTTTATTATCCTGAAGCATCCTGAACTCTTCTCTTTCCTCCAATTTCTCTCTCATAGAGATGGTACCTATGATAACAACTCCATAAACTTCTTATGAGCATTAGTCTTCCCCAAAATGTCCCTTATACTCCTTACAGCGCTTAAAGCAAATTAATTCATCATGATACTTCCTGTTACCTCTCATGTCATAATCTCCCACTCCAGTAGAACTTGTGGATTGTCATTCAGCTCACCATATTCCTTCATTAATAACAGAAAGGTCATTTTGTGCAAGAAACCCTGGCTTTGTTTTTAATAAAATAGGCAGTAAGACTGCATTAGAAGATATAAACACAATAGCAGTGCCCCAGATTTGCTGAGTGCTTATGAAGTATTAGACATTACATGAAAGGCTTTGTAAACATGAGCTCATCACCTGTCTATGCACTCTGAGTGCTGGAGTCAATGTTATCTTCATTTTGCAGATGAGAAAACCAAAGATCATTCCCTAGAAAACCCTAGAACTGGACACCCATTAGTCTGTCTAACTCTATAACCCACACACTTAACTGCACTATTTCTTCAAATTTCTCTCTCCCCTTAGAGTATTCTGAGAGAAATATCGTATATGGATATCATAATTCTAGAAAGCTGCCTTCTAGTGTATTTACTCAATAGTTGCTCAATAAATATTTTTGAGCTTCGACTATTTATCATATATTCTTATAAGTACAGTGCATATAGCACCTAGTATGTCTAAACAATTATACGTTCATTCTGTAGGCCTTTCTTGGGAGTAAGAATAGCTAGGTGCTGAGACTTGGGTTTCTTAGGTGATTTTAAGGAAGAGCCCCATTATCTCCTTTGCCTTTTCACATTTACCGCTATAGGGTCCTTTCCTCTCCCAGTCCAGGTGAGAGACTAGCTCCAGGTGGAGGCTAAATGGGAAAACATTGATACAATAGTTCTTCCGGCTCATTTCTGCCTCTCTTGTTGATTGGGAGATGGTTCCTCCCACCCTCTCTGATGCAGACTGTCATTACACATCCAAAGTGTTGGAAATGGAAGGAATGAATTCAAAACTGTTGCCAGAAAGATCCACATACTCAAAACCATGATTTTTGGGGGCTTTGGGAATAGGATATTTTTTTGTTCTAAACAGAAGATCCCAGCCAGGAGAGACACATATTCAGCAGGTACCATGAGTACCTCTCCAGCCACAAAACCCACTGCCAAAAAAGGTCTCTATGTTCTTTCCTTCCCTGTTGCCTTGATCATACAGCAGTCCCCTTCCAGGGAGATGAGAGTCTTCAATAATCAGATACTACATTCTATGTCCTGTAATAAATATGTCCTGAATAGGAGAGGTACTGGATACTGGATAGTAAGTGACAGTTTCTCCCTAAGAAATCAAGATATTAGCTCCATCATCTTCACTGATGAGCTTTCTCTTTTAAAGAAAGGACACTTGTAATGTGGAGAAGACGCTATGTGTGTAACAAAGCATGCACTGTGTTTTTGACGCTATCTGTGGCCCACTCAGATATACATACACATTCTGGGCATTCTGAATCTGTTAGCCAGGTGGCTTCACTCCCAACACAAAGGAGGGAGCTGTCAGGCTCCCTCTTATCATCCATACCAGATGTGTGCACTAGGAATCGCAGGTCTCAGGCATGCTCGTCACATCTTTTTGGCTCTGGCCACCATCAGGCATGCTGTCTTCTGCTGCCCATCACACTTGGTGCCACTGGAGCATTGTGCTCTTCAGGAAGGACGGAGTTTTAGGACACTTGTTTCTAGGCTTCCTTTACACAAACACAACATTGCATAAAATTGGGAGCCACATAACAACACTGTCTGAATTTAGCATGGTTGCAGGCTCAGGCTCAGGACTTGGTTCAGAAAGCAGTGAACAGGTCCAGAACAATCATCTGTTCATCCTGTTTACGTTAGCTTTCCCAAACCATTTTCTTTTTCCAGCTTGACTTCTTCAACTGCTAAGTCTGATACTAGTTATCATGCCCTTCAATGTTCCTCTACCTTAGAGCTATTACTCAACTATGATCCCAAAGACTAATCCTTCCAGAGACATAAAATTGTTTGTAATTATGAGTTTGTATGCTGTAGACTTCAGATGTTAAGTCTACCACTTACTAGCTTTGTAATCTTGAAAATGATTGTATCCTCTCTGCTTCCATTTATCTACATGTGAAATGGGAAGTGATTATAGTCCCTATGTCAAAAAGTTAACATACAAATTGTATTAGATAATCATCATCAATGGCTTTTTACACAGTGCTTGACACACAGTGACGCCCAAACTATTTGCCATTATTATGATGATCTTTCATGAACAAAAATCAATTTTTTGCACCTTTGCTCTGTCTCCAACTTTCCCAGCTCACATTTCTTGATTTTTATGAATGGGACCTATGTTCCAAGAACAACTCCTACTGAGGGAAATTTCTAATGGTTCTATAAATTTACCCTAAAATTCGGCTCCCCAACACTTTGCTCCTGATATTTCCCTATCTCATCATATACATACTTGTGCTACTGTAGAGAGAACTGAATTTCTCATGGGGGTCCAATGTGTGTGGAGGCAAAATGATTGATTTTAATGAGAACTGTGCTTTCTCCTTCAATTCCCCCAAAGACTCATTGACAGCACACACCCTTGATACACAGACTCATATACACTTACATGTAGTATCATTTCCCTCTGCTAAACGAGCTTGAAGAGCATACAAATAAGAGACTAGCAGGTACCTGGCAGGCAGGTGCACTCAAGGAACACACACTAATGGTCACCTTCATCACCCCGACCATGTATTCTTGCTTTGTCACTCCCAACCCCTATATTGCTCATCTCTGCTTATTATTTCATTTATGGATTTTCTTAACTTTTCATTTCTTTCTAAGCGCTTATCACTCATTGCAATTCTACTGGGAAATTCATGCTAGATGGCTCTCAGCTTCCTGCTAGCCAGAACAATCAGATTTAAGGCACATTTGTGCCAGGCTCTGCGTCAGCCAATATTCCTTCTATCTAGGTAATCAGCAGATACGGCGCTGCTACTCTGATCACATCAATTTCAATTCAAGTTGCTGTGGACTGTCAGGTTAATAACACGAGGACTCTTCTTCCCAGGCCCCAGGATGCAGAACACCTTTACATAATGCAGTCACACCACCACCGCTCTTACTGTGATGATAATCACAGCTAGCAGATTTCTTACAGATAGTCAACTGCTAGAGAAACACAAGAGGAAACACAAAGGATACCCAAACACTGGTTGCTACCAGAGGTCATCCAGTTTCCTCTTCTCATTCTTCACCTGTTAGCAATGTTTGAATTCAGAAAACAGTTGCCAATAACAGGACACTGCAAAGTCATTCCTGTCCAAATTTGTCATCTCCTCTATCATCAAGGGACCAATTAAAATGTTCTCTATTTCGGCAGGAAACAAAATTCATCCAGAGAGATTATTCCACGTTGATTTGAGAAGAGGAGAGGGGATAATCAGGAAGGGACAAATGAATGCTGAAAATCAGAAAACATTTTTGGGAGAACAAGGTGAGAGCCAAGATCAGGGAAGCAAACTGGTTGGTTAATCTGGAACAGCCACTTTGACTTTGACTTCATACCAGACAACCAGACACTCAAAGCAGAATATTTCCATTGTAAGTACTGGATCAAGGCAAGATACTGCATGGCATTTCAACAAAACACCCTTAAAGTTTAAATGTTTATAAGACATTTACAAATGAGGGGAGAAATGTAGCAATTTACACTTGTTTATAAGAAGACAACTAGATGGTGTTAAAGAATGTCATATGGCCATGCTAATTGCAATATGGGAAAAAGACGAGATCCGAAATAGTGGAAATATGTTAGACATTTAAGCAATGTGAAAAGACTTTTCAGGCTATAAGAACAGAACATTGTACTCAGGCTTAAACTCATTGGAACATACTATTCATTATGCTCTCTATAATTTGCTATGTATTTTAGGCACTGTTCACGGTACTTTAAGATTAACTTGTTTAGTCCTCAGAGAAATTCTATCAAGTAGATACCTTGTTTATTTCCATATTTTCAATGAGGGAACAGGCTCAGAAGTTACTGGATGTGTCTCAGGATAGTATAGCTAGTATTTAAACCCAGGTAACCTGACTTCAAAATTTATACTCCAAATCAAAATTTTATCCAACACAAATTTGAAGCTAAATCATTATAAATGTTTTCCAGAATACATGTTTAATTTGAGGTGGAGATATATGATACTATATTTATCTGAAACACGAGCAGGAAAGGAAGTGGAAGAAACTTGTGAATACATTAAAGAGTCTGCAGTGCATTTTTCTAAATATATACACACCCTATGTCCTTTGCTGGTCTACCATAATTCCGAGGACAAATCCCTGGCTCTGAATTGGCATATAGATATTTAAATACTGGAAGAAAATCCCTAAGAACACCTAATGGAGAAGGAATATAGCAAAAGGCTAAAATCTACCCCCAAAAAGCAGCTTTCTTTATCCAACGTGCCTTACAATGGCATTTAGAGCACTGATGTTTATTATGAAAGCTAACTGATCCACCATGTAAGATTTTAGGTTTGATCTTGGTCATTTTGAGAAACAAAGGGCCACAGTTCCCTTAGGGAAGATGATTAGTAAACTCTGCTTTATGTCTCTCTCCCAATACTCCTCATTTAGGAAAGACCTATCAATATTACCTAATTAGAAAAGTGTTCAAGTCCAAAGGAGTGTCTTCTGATGCAATGCCAAAATGTCCCCTTTACTTTTTTCCTCAGAGATAAGGGTCCACTCTCCCTTTTGCTCTACATCCTGACACCCTGCTGGCCTCTTGGACTGTTTTCAAATTGCGTAGTCCACAACTCTTGTTCAAACCCTTCAAATGCTTCGCTGCTTCCCCAGACACTCGCAGGCCCTCTGAGGCACTCTGGCCCATGGACTTGGTAGCAAAAGGGCCCCTCCCAGAGACATTCTGTTGACGGCAAATTAACCAATACAAATATCCTACAACTCACCCCCTCTCCCAGATGGAATGAGACCACAAAGTGAAAATGATAGAGGAAACAGCCAATGTTGGGCCTTCACCAGCCAGACCAGGCACTAGAGTGGCTCAGGACCACACGTGTCTTGTGACATACCTCATAGAGGTCAATCATGACATTGCCCTCAGGACCTCTGCTGCTCTGGACATTCTCCAAGGCCAGGGTGAAGTAGACACCCCGGGTATCTGAGATGTAGAGGTTGTAGGTGTCGTTCTGGTTCCATTCTTGGACGGCTGCAAACACTTGGTTCTCATCAGTGCTGATGACGTGCATGTCCTAAAGCAAGATGCAGGAAAATGAAGAAGAGTGTTATAAATAACCTGACATGCTCCCAAAGAGGGTGGAATCTAATGAGGAATATTGGTATAGGCACTTAGACAACTGTCACGCAACATGGAATGTTTTCTTTCATGCATTTATGAAGAAATAATTAGTTAGGTGTTATTCATAGATTTCTTTTTTCACTTCTGGGGTTAGACAGCAGGGTCATGAGAAGATAGGACTGAGAGATGCTTGGAAGCTCAGATATAATTTAATTGCCTCATTAGATAATTTGCAGAATACTTTTTCAAATATGTATGACTTTGGAGACTCAGTCATCCTGATATATTTGCCAACCACAACATGCTACATGCTGAGAAAGATAACAGGAGCACATTCCTTCATAAAAAGCTGGAGGAATGGAGAGAAAATTGGTAAGTTCTGCAATGTATTAGACACACAGAACCTTAAGCCTCACCTATTGAATCAAAATCTGCATTTTAATAAGCTCCATGGCTGGTTAATACGACCATTAAAGTTTGATAAGCATTGCCCAAAGGTTCAGCAACTCCCAGAAGCCCTTGTGGAATAACGTTCACCTGAGAAACCAAAGCACTATGTTCATGTTAACGAGTGTCCAAGGACTTAACTGCTTATCCAAACCTTTTACGCTGAGGAACTTCAGCAGAAAACCTTATGTAAAAGAGGAAAAAAATCATCTGCATAATTGATGATGTTTTCAGACCATGGTGGTCCTGGGGGTGAGAAACAAGACAAAGGTCATGGGGGGGCGGTGAGCAGATGTTTCTGGGTGGGAATTTCAAATCCTCCTTCTCTCATTCACAGCACAGGAGAAGTGGATGTTCAGAGAAAAGCTGACCCAGACCAAAGCTTTGTGTCTCCCCAAGCAGATGCCTGAGATGTGCTCTTGGCAGGCTCCATTCTTTGCCCGAGGTGATAGACATGGGTATAGCTTTCCAAAAACAAGAATCAAAACCAAACAACAAAATGATTATACACAAGCATTAAGATAGGAGAACAACAGGGAAAGACTCTTGGCTTTTGTGTTGCTAGCTTTCGAATCTCCCCGGGTGAACTATCCTCTGCCCCTGAAAAGCTTCAGGAGCTCTGTCCATGTTCCTTGGCCAAAATTTTGTACTGCAACGTTAGTTAACCTTCCTCCTAGCCTGATTTTCTCCTTATATGGCCGTGTTCTCTCAATCAGCCAATCAATCAATCAGCAATTCAGCTCTGACTGTGCTTCAGACATAGGGGAAGAAGTCTCTCCCTCTTCTTTGGCATTGATCAAAGTGAACTCAAATGATCCCAAAAAGGAAGTAGTCTTCACCTAAAGGGTATTCCTCAGCCCTAGAGTTTGATCACACTTTTAGAGAAAGTCCAGAGTGAGTAGGCCAAAAAGGAATCCTGCCCATTAATTCAGCATGGTCAATGTTGTAAACTACATTTTGGAATGAAAGTTGGCCATTGCTTGTATCAGCCCACTGTCTACTGACATTTCTTCTCATAATTTTATCTTGGTCTTCCTTGAAAGATATCATTATCCCTTTCAGCAAATTTTCTCCTTATACCCAGTTTCTGTTCCTTCCACCCTGAGCACCAGAAGTGGGCCTGCAGGGCCTAGCATTCAGAACATCCAGTTTCCTTGATGACATCAATTAGATCTGGGATATATGACCCAAGCAAAGTCACTAACCACGACTGAAATGAAGCTGCAATCGTTAGGCGGGGAGAAAAAGCACTTCTTACCATTAGTTTGTAAACAGTAAAAGTTTTAAATATCTAGATCTGATGGAAAAATATCCAAGGAGAAGAAGATAAAACCAATTCTGAAGAAAACAGGCTTCAAAGGTGGAGAGGACAGGCCACATTCTGTGAACAGCTTAAAGGCCTGGCCCACCTGCACACTTTTGGATTTCAGAGGACACTAGAGCAAAACAGTTTTAAAAAATGGACTTTGAAATAAAACTACTTGAGTTCAAATCCAGGCTTGGAAACTTAGCTGTGGGAACTAAACTCCGTGCGTGCCTCAGGATTTCTACCTGTAAGAGAGAGAAAATTGTGCTCCCTCCTTGGAGCTGGGAGGATGGCACCAGCCAGGAAGTGTGAAACATTCATCATGGGGCCTGGCACTGACCGCCTGCTCCATCTGCTCCACCTATTCCACCTGCTATCAAGGTTCAGGGAAGCAAGCCCTTCAACCCTCTTTGTGGGCAAAGCAAGACAGATGTAACCTTTCTGTTGACTGCAAGTGCTAAGTAATATATGCAACAAAAATTGTTCACCCAAGGTTTTCTTTTTTAAAGATATTATTCATTATTTTCAGAAAGAGTGGTGGGGGAGGGAGGAGGAAGAAAGGGAGAGAAGCATCAGTATATGGTTGCCTTTCATGTGCTTCCAGCTGTGGGCTTGGGTGGAGACCTGGCTTGCAACCTGGCTGGGGAATCAAACCAGCAACCTTTGGGTTTGCAGGCTGGTGCCTAGCCACTGAGCCACCAGCCAGGGTTTTTCACAATTTTTATAATGGAAGAAATTAACTGTGGAAATTATTCACAGGTTATTCAACCATGGAAGGCAATGGCTCCCCACTTCCTATAGGATAAAGACCAAAATCTTTAACCTGGCATTAGAATCCTTAAATAACTACACCCAATTCATGTTTCCTTCCTTGTCAGCAGGATACAGGGTCATGTCTCAATTCCAATTGAAGTATTTCCTCAATAACCCAGCCCCTCCAAAACTGATTCCTATGCCTTTGGAATAAATTTGTACATTGGTGGACCTCTGAAGTCTGGGTTGCAATACATATTTCATGAAATAATTCTGGGGGCTAGAGTACATCACGTATGCTATGCCACTCAAACCTTGAGCTTTTGGAGGTGGAATTGAAAATGTAGGCATGCCAAGTGTTTATGTCAAATACAGAACTAGGCACATAAAAATAGCAGATTAAAATGGCCACCTCTAGATAAGGGCCAAGATGGGGCGCCTTGCTATCCATATAATTTAATTATGTACATCAAACAGATTTTTTTAAAAATGATGCTGGTCTTAAATATTTTAAGGAAATGCTTTGATGTACTTAAATGACATTGTTATATTTTCTTCTTGCCTGCATTTTCCTCTAGCAGGAAATTGGCTTTCTCTCACATAGGACTTTATGTTGAATGTTTTTTCCTGAGCCATGAGATTTTAGACTAAGAAGTGATCTTTCAGATCTTCTAGTAGCCTTTCTCAAAGCCTGTTTCACAGGACACCAGCACTGTTACATTTTAATGTAAAGAGAAAAGAAAAAACAGGGTCCTTTGGTAAAATGGTTTGATGAAAGCTGTATTCTATAACTGTCCTGGTCACAAGACATCCTAGAGCCTTCAACATACCAGCTAGCTACTGCTCCTCTAATCAAAGGACATACATTTCTTTTTTAAAAACTTAATTGATCACAGGACCACATTTTCATGAAGTGTCTCGAAAGGTGTTTCATTCTGACTATCACATGTGAGGAAACATTGTGATGAGTCTAAGGTACTTATTTTAAAGCTGTAAGAAAAAAAACCCAAACAAACAAATCAGGAAAAAAGGAATTGATAAACCATCCCAAGTTTTCAAAGAAGGGTTAGCAGCAGATAGTGGTCCGGGATGTGGATCTCCTGCCGAGAACCACCCTGTTTTCACACCACCCACGCCCGGGTTCGCATCGATCCTCCACCATGCGGACAACGAGATCCATACTAATAATAATATTGCCTTGCTTTTATAGAGTATCTGTCCTCCAAAACGCTCACAGCACTTTCATATGTATTGCCTCATTTATCTCACTGAAGTGGCTCAGAAGGAGCTCCGAGTAAGCGAAGGGAAGGAGGCTGTCACTCTGTGCCCCTGCCAGGCAGGCCTCGTGCTCTTCACGGTGACAGCAATATTACACTCTCCCCACCCACCTCTCTGGTCATCTTCACCATTATATTAAATGTTTTTTTTTTGGTTACAAGTCTGTAACCAAGGCCTTGCAAGAGCTGATACAATGGCAGTGGGTGATGAAAGAAAATTTGAGCAAGGGAAGTGCTGGGTTGTCCCGCGATTCCTTTAGCAGCAGGAAACTTTGCATTTCCAGCCTCCGCAGCCCTGGCTTTGACAGAGGGCTGGGAACTGATGCACCTGCTCTGCGGATCGCTCCTCCAAGCAGGGCTTCTCCTTGAAGATGAAATGGGCCTGTAATGAGGCATCTCATTGCCTTAAATAGTACACTCCCACTTGGGCCAAATAATACATTCACTAGCTATTCGGGCTCCTGTTTTTCTGAGGACAAATGAAATTAATCATGGCCATCGACGCTCAGACCTCAGATGAGGCTAAACAAGGGAGCACGCACATTTGGGAGAGCGGGGGAGGAGAGAGACAGTCTACTTGGGTTTAGAGTCAACCTTGTCCTTCTCCATTGGTGTCTTGTCACTGGGGGCAACTGCCAACAGTGATCTGCTTGCCGATAGCTTTGAATAAGAAACATGAAGTGTGTATTTCCTAACACTCTGGCAACAGGTCCATGGTTGTTTCTTTGATTTTTTAACTACCATTTCTGGGGTTCCTTAGGTCCAGGAAAATACTTTGCTGGGTGCTCCTTGGCTTATGGAACTGTTGAGAGGTAGGGCTCTCTTCTAATAATAGAACCTATGGATTTCTCCCGAGGGAACAAAAGTAACACATAAAGAATGTTAGTTTGGGAATCAGAAGGCGTAAGGTCTAGCCTCACTACGGCTGCAAATAGCATTTGGGTTGGCTGAGACCTGCTCCACTCACAAGGTATACACTTGAGAGTGAGTGTGAGATACAAGGCTTCGATCTGCTATTTACCAATGTGGTCCCTGTTCCTACCTGCTTCTTGAACAAGACCATTTCACTGCATTGAGTACAATTCTTGAGTTTAAAGGTGCTAACTCTTGCAAGCTGACTGCTTTATTTGATGGTCAATCAAAAAACAGCGATTTATTTTAGTGCTCAAGGGAAAGAAAACCAGGTATGTTAAACTTACTAAGGTAAGGCATTCATCACTCTTCTGAATCTTCTTAGGAGGTTATTTATTATAAAAAGTAATTTTAACAATGCTTTTTTTTTTTTAAGATTTTACTTATTATTTTTAGAGAGAGGGGAAGGAATAGAGGCAGAGAGGGAGAGAGAGTGATCAATGTATGGCTGCCTTTCACCTGCCTCCAGCTACAGATCTGGCTGGAGACCTGGCTTGCAACCTGGTTATGTGCCCTGGCTGGGGAATCGAACTAGCGACCTTTGGGTTCACAGGCCGGCTCCTTATCCACGATGCCACCAGCCAGGGCTAAATTTTCCTTTACAGACTGACTTTACCTCATTTTCCTCTAAGGCACAGCACATGGTTGAAAGTTCTTGTCTTTGTGGTAACCGTTTTAAGCCAAATCAAGAGCAAGGAGAATTTAAATGTACACAGGTAGAGGCATATTGTTCTGGGAAATTACGACCGACATTCTCTTAGCAGCTGAAATAATAGCTATGAACATGGATATAGTTCACTGGAGGGAATAGCTCAGTTTAATGTGTGTTATTATCTCTAATGAGCTGAGGTTTACAGCTCACCCTTCACTACACCAGGGTTAAGGAGAATTCTTCCTGGAGTAGGTAGAGCAACAAGGGACCATTGGCTCTCTGAGAAGAGGACCCCTGCCATGTCCTTGTGTTGTATCTGTCCCCTGATTTCCTGGGCAGCTAGCTGGCGCTGGTTCCAGAGAGCATACTACAAAGTTACGGCTGAAAACTACAGGACTCCAGGGGGGAAAAAAAAAGCACTCTAAGTACTATGATACCATAGCACTTTATAGCCACTTAAAATACACGCACAATGGCTCAAGGCTGCGGACCCACAGCTTTGAGATCCCAAGTCTGTTTGGCTTCCACAAGGTGGCGCTCCATATTAACGCAGCTCTTAACAGCGGTTAGGGACTGAGTCCCAGGTTTCCACAGTTGAAAGTCTCCAACTTTGGTCTGCGGCTATTTTCGAAGGCGTATGTCTTTGGGGCAGTCAAAAAAAACTGCCTGTACCTCAGAATGCTAAAGACACCCTGTCTCATAAGTTCCATTGGAAAAGAACGCAGAAGTTGGATACCATCACCTCTCGATAGTTAATAACAACAACAAATTAGGATGGAAACGCATTATACCCGTTACTCTGAGACACTGTATTTTCTGTCTTGCTAGAAAGCCAATCAACACTGCTTGAGAACATTCATTATGGAAAAGCAAAAGCAAATCAGTTATCAATTCACACAGGTGCACCTACAGCGAGAATTTAAGGGAGAGAGGAGACAGAGAGGGATGACAGAGGAAGGACAGAGATATGACCGGCAAAAGGAGTGAGGCAGAGTGAACTTGAGAAACAGATGGTGGATGAAAATCAATCCATGACAGTGTGAGGCTGAAAGGGTGCTTGGGAAAGAGGGTGGGGACAGGAATATGTGAATCGGAGGAAATACTACAGTCAAGAAACGATGCTGGTCCTACCTTGGGCAAAGAATACTTGGGCAGCTTCATCTGGGCAAATGCATTCCTCCGGTAGGACACGTAGTAATGGGGCCGCCCTCCTGATGTCAGCTGGGTCAGAAACACACAGTAAGAAGAGCTACTGTAACAGTTTCAGGTCCTAGGTCACCGGTGGCACACACAAGCCCCTTGGGCCAAATCCGGCCCTCTGCCTTGTTTCATCCGGCCCGGCACCTTGTTTCTACCCAGCTTGCTTTACTGTTAAGGAGTTGTTACATTTAGACAGTCCTAAAATGGCATTCGGCCCTTTGAAGGCAACCGTGAGGCTGATGTGATCCCTGGTGAAAGTGGATGCCCCTGTCCTAGAGGCACAGCCACAGAATGAAAGGAGGTAGCTGTTAGCATGTCAGCGTGAATGACTACTGAGGATGCCTGTATGCAGTTGGCGTTCAGTTCAAAAACAACTTAAATAGGGTGTGCAAGTTGGTCAGGGGCCCAGACTGAACCCACTGGACAAAAATACAATTCTCCAATTTGTACTGTGGCTCAGAAGGCAGGGAACATTTTTGGTTATGATTCACTTTTAAAGACACAAGCCTCGAGCTAAACGGGATCAATGTCCATCCAGCAGCCCAGCTCCCCAGCCCCAGGACGATGGGCCAGCTGAACAGGGCCTCAGGCCATCTCAGAAGGAAGGGGTCCAGCTTACACAGTGGTAGAAGTGGGGTCCCACATCTATGGGCACTGAATTCTAGCTTGCTGCTGTGACACTGATGGCTGTGAGCACGTCCAGCCTACAGCAGTGCTGCTGACATGCTAGATGGGAAGTCAAGCCAGGTCCATAATCATTCTGGATCTTTGTCTCCCAGAAAAGATTTGTGAGCTCCCTCCCCTGGGTTGGTTTAGCACATACAGTCCAATGAAGCCCAGGGGTGTCGGGGAGGGAAAGAGGGGGTAGGGTGTCTATCTCAGCATGGGCACTTTCAGGGACAGCAGTAAGGGTGCCACTGCCAAAGTCCCTCTCCTTTGTAGCCACTCTTTCCCCAATGTTATCAAGGTATTACTGACATAACCAGCGGTTTGCAACTGGGGTGCTGCAAGATTTTTAAAATGTGCAACACCTGACTATGTACTCAGGGGTACCGACCTCTTTTCCCTTAGATTGTCAAATTAAAAAAAAATGACAATAAACATAACAATAGCTGTCCAATGAGAAGTGAATAAAATTTCACCTATTTTTGGTCAAATCAGCAGAAAGCGTAATATATATTTTTTGGTGTGCTATAAACTTTTGGTAATTGGTTTATATGTGCCATAAGATGAAAAGGTTAAAAATTTGAGGTAAAAAATGTGATGATTTGATATGCATATATAATGTAAAATAATTACCACAAATCAAGTTAATACCTTCATTCTTTTACTTAAGATGTGTGTGTGTGTGTGGTGATACCATTAAAGATCTACTTTCTCAACAAATTTCAAGTATACAATACAGTCTTATTATGTATGATCACCATGCTGCATATTAGATTCCCCAGAACTTACTCATTTTACAGATGGAAGTGTGTGTCCTTGACCAACGTCTTCCCCATTTTCCTACCTCCTAACACTTGGAAACCACTCTCCTATTCTCTATTTTATGAGTTTCTGTAGCCAATCTTAACCCATATTAAGTTCCCGTAGTTTGAATGTCACCTGGAATTTGCATATTCAGAATGTCAAATACACTTGAGGTGACTGTTCATGAGGCACATAAAAACATGCCTAGAAAATGATCATATTCACTAACATGTGGCCAGATCACCTGCTAGCCATAGTGATGAATTAAAGGGTCATGTTCATAGTGGCCTGGGTAGAAAATACCTGAAACTCTAAACACAAAATTGATTCTCATATTTAAGCCATATATGTGGATTACAAATGGTTATTAGAAAACAGAAAAGGTTCCCAGAAGCAAAACGGATTGAGAAATGAATCAGAGAGAGACCAGTGTGTGTAATCATTTCAATGTCACTTGATAATTGATGCTGAACCTGTCAGAGTACTCATTACTCACTTCCCTAAAGAAAAAGGAAATGTGTGCATGTGTAATCATTTGTGAAACATTTATAAAGTGCATAGGCTGATGTTGGGCATTTTGAACATTTGCTTCCTCAAACAATGGGATTAAATATTTTAACTTATGAGTTCTTTCTAAATAAATAAAATAGTGTGCCTCAATGTGTGTGTGTGTATATATATATATATATATATGCACACAAACTATGCATATACTTATGCATATATATATATACACACACTATGCACAATGTATACATATATGTATATATACACATATATGTGTATGTATATGGAGAGAGAAGTTCCTTAAATCCTTAAATGCTGAAAAGAAGTACAGCATACTTGCTTCCTTTCTCTTCTACTCATGAAACCTCAGCTTCTCAAACTGTTCCCACTCTCTTAAGAGGTGAAAAACCTGTCTGAATACACCTCCTCTGAATTCTCTTTGTCCTAATCACAGTCAGGGCATGACAATAATGGCTGATGACTCACCCCCTTTCCTCTGCCTCCCACGCCGCCCACCATGCCACAGCTCCTGTTCCCACCTGTTTCTCTACTTTTAAGGTAGATGTTGGGGACAAGGCTGATTGGCTGACCTTTTTCCTGATAGGAAAAGAGTCATATTTCTGCTTGGTCCCTCTGATGACTGATGGGAGTGCTTGGGAATGCAGACAAGGAGGACGCACAGAACTGTGCATTGTCCTGGAAACAACTTCTTGATCCAAACAATGCCTTCCAGACCTCGAGGGGGTGAGGTTCTCTGGCCGCTGCCCAAAGGAACTATTTAATATTCTGTTAGTTTAGAAGCTTTGATACTTGGTAACGTTCCTTTTGTTGAAAAGATACTGCATTTTGTTTTTTTCTTTTCTCTCTTAAGAGAGAGGAAGCAGGCAAAATCGGCTGTATTGGGGACAGGCCTGGGAAAATGTCTTCGAGACAATCAGTAGAAGAGGATGTTTCATACCTGAACGAACACGTAATCATCCTGGACAATCAAGGAGTCTGGGTCAATGTAGCCTGGAAAAGGTTTACTTCTGTTGGCTTCTGTGCAGTTCTGCATTCGGCATGTCAGGTATTGTGAATCTGGAAAAATAAATGAGGAAGAGGTTACATATACACAGAGTATTTGAATCAGAGTGGACATTTTCCATTTTCCTTACTAACTCCAAGTCTTTAAAGAAACCTCATATTCTTTGTTGATCACATTATTACCATTATTATGTTTACAATTGTTATCATGAATTTACTCACTTGCTATCAACACTTATCACTGCCATCCTAGAACACTCAACTCTTGTTAATTCATTCTTCCCCTTCTAAACCAAATGAAAATATTTTCAAAAACTGGCAATAATACATGTGCTTTCATAGGATTTTTTCTCAATAGGCTTCACCTACGCACTTTGACCTTGGATTATCAAAGAGGGACACACACACATGTATGCAATCATCAATCACCAGATGCTAGAAGTGCTGTTATACATAATAAGGGTCTATGTCGAGATAAAGATATTTTTTTCACTATTAATTAAAGTGAAACAGAATAGAGAAGGGATTCCCATGTCCAGAAATTTGTTCTCAATTTATAGATGAGTAAATTAAGACCTAGATTTTCAACTGAGACTCTACAGAGATAATAAACATATCATAGTCACTCTTAAATAAATTTGATCTCTGTTGGATGTGTATTGTATCACAGAGGCTGTCCCTGTTGTCAACCACAACTATTCTGGCCTCTCTACTATTCAGATGTCACTTCTTTACTTAAAACTCCTTGTGCCTCCTTGGATTTAGAATAAATTGAAATCCTACTGCCCACTTACCTAACGTTTCTTCATGCTCATCTATCTCTTCTCTCCCATGATTCTTCTAATCTATCCTACTTTATGTTCAGAAAGTTGACAAATTTTCTACCATGTTAGGGACTTTTCATTTGTATTTTCTCTACTTAAAATGTATCTCCTCAGGTGGTTCCAAAAGATGGTCCTGGATTTCAGGTCAGTTATTTCGGAGGATCCTCCATCATTACTATCTTATACCATTCTGTGAATTCTTTTCATGAAATGTATGACTTAGCCTTCAAAGTAATTTATCTAAAATGATCCTGTTATTTATTTCCCTCTCCTATGTATAATCCACATGAAAACAGAGACCTACCTCTTTTTTGTTGTTTTTGTTGTTGTTTACTGCTCTACTTCTAGATTCTAACCCCTTTCCAGACACATAGTAGACAATGAATAAATATTCATTGAAACATGCCTCATTGTTGTAATGTATCTTTTAGAATAGAAAAAGAAGGTATTTTACTTTTTGAATGCTTAATGAATGGTGAGTTTATTTATTTTTAGAAAGAAAACAAGGGAGGGAGTGAAACATCCATGTGAGAGTGTGAGAGAGAAACATTGATCATTTGCCTCAGTTGTCTCTCGGGGACCAAACCCACAAGCCAGGCACGTGCAACCATTAGCTCTGCAGATGAGCTCAACCAACTGTGTCACGCACGGGTCAGGGCTGAATAGTGAGTTTCCTTTGAGGACATCAGAGATGTATGCAGAAATCCTTTCTTTCGTATGAAAAAAATCAGTAGATAATTATTTACATGAAATGGGGGTAGGTAATATCATTACAGTTGAATATAAGGATTCACTAGTTTCCCTTGAGGAAATTTCCACGACCACCTTTACTTGAGGAGCCTGGGTATCCCTGAATTCTGCCAGGAGAGTCACTAGGGGCAGCCAGCACATTTGTTCCATCTGAACAGTCACTGATGTTCTTGATGATAAGCTCTTAGGAGACTGATGGAGCAAAGCTTTACTCACAACCTTCTCCATCTGGCTGCCATAGTAGAAATGACAAATGGGGACAGCTTTCAAGTCCTTGAGCCCATTGAGGCCTGCGGGATTCACTACCAATGATAAACTAAAGAAGAGCCCTCTACTCCCCCTTCCCGATCTTCTTTTTCAGACATTCTAACAGTTCCATTTTAGGGCATAACTCAAGATCTTTGTCCTTGAAGACAACTTCTGGGACGAAACCCTTCCCAGAGTGGTCCTCCCAAACACAAACTCAATTTCACTCTCCACCAGATCCTTTTACAACTTCTGTTTTTTTTTTAAAAAATGGTAGTTTGGGGGTCATAGAAACAATGAAAATTGGCAGCCTTGAGACCTGGGCTTGGGTGCTGGTGTGGTCACGTATTAGCTGAATAGACCAAAGGAAATCACTTAGTCTTCCTGACTCTTGCCACCTTTGTTCACCATGGGGATGCCAACATCAACCATCTTGCAGTTTGGCTGTAAGAATGAACTGAAACAAATGATACATATGCTAAATGTTTTGGAACTCCCAACTGTCACAAATGTCAGTTATTACCGACACTGATAAAACTCCTGTTTTCTCTTTTGCTCTCTTTTACAATGATGAAATCAGTCCGGTGCCCACAATAGGCCCTTAAAAAGGGTGATTGAACTGAATTTGAGTCCTCCAGCTATGTATCTGCCAGGTAATGTTGGTGACCTGTCCAATACCCATTCCTCCCTGCCTCTCCAAATCTGTTGGCTCATTCTTTCTGTATGCAAGGATTTGTCCTCTGCGGTGTATGCCCATTCAAGGTTTTCCTACCTCCCTGCCACTGGTTGGTTTCAGAGAGAATATCTGAACCCAGTTGCAGTACATGAAAAGTAAGAAAGGTCTTTTAAGAAGCGTCTATTAAAATCTTGCTTCTAAAGAGTATAGAAGGAGTTACAGAAATACTTAATACACGTTATATTATAAAAAAGAGGTTACCAATGAATAATGTTTCATCAATGTTCATGTCTTAGTTTGGAAAGATAGACCATGGTTGCATAAAAAAAAAAAAAGAAAAAAACATAAACATTAGGGAAGCTGGGTAAAGTGGTACTGTCTTGCTAACTTTACAGTTTACCTAAATTTATTCCAAAATAAAAGTTTCTTAAAAGTAGGTTACCAAAATATGCGCATATGGACCCAATTTTGTGCCAGGTGTATATATAGATATCAATATATGAATGTTTGCTCAGGAAAAAATGAATAAAAGATGTATTGTATACGAGATGTCAACAATAGTAGAGAGGCAGCGACGTGGAAGAGGTGGACATGCAAATCTCTGGTCAGCACTTCTCAACTGGGTTGGGTAGGGGATCCTGGTGGGCTAGAGAGACCCCACTCCCAAGAATTATTGAACCATGTCAAATTCCTCTCTCTCCCGCTACTCCCCATCATGAGGAGGCGCTGTATGATGAACCAGTCCTTGGGCGGACCATACAGAATGTACAAACTGGGTGATGCAAAGAAAGCCCCGGGAAGAGATCTGGAAAACGTTTCTTGCTCAGAGTGGTTCACAGTGAACCTTCCAGTGGAGGGAAAGGCTCAGGGATGTGCTGTCTGCCCTTGGTGAAGTGCTCCTGGTTTGTTCCCTTTCTCTCCCACATGGCATCAGAAAGAAACTGGCTGCGCTTCCCAGCCAGGGACCAATCACTCTCCCTCCCTTTGGGGCTGGCTGTAATAGCATTAAGTATGATGAACTCCTTCCATCTTCAGTTCCGGGGAGTGCATGATGCGATGCCATAGGAAGTCTCTTGTAATTTGGCATTAATTAACGTGAATTAATGTATGCAACTGCTAGGCTCTGGAATTAATTTCATTACTCTCCCCTCACAGATGTTTTTCTTGCCGTAGGTAATTAGGACACAGCGCTGTTCTTTTCAAGGTTCCTCACTCGGCAACAGCTGCCGTTTGGAATGAAGGAGTCCCCAGCCTCCCAAATCTGTGATGATTGAGAGAAAGGAAGCTGCCTTCCCAAGGCCGGGCTCTGAGCAGAGAACAGGAGGGTGAAAAGCAAGCTGCCAGCCTGCTTGCTTGGTGCACCCGAGCGATGACTTGCCCTCTGTCAACTCTGACGAGTCAAGTGGGACTCAAGAAGGGCCCTCCTGCCAGGGGCTGTGACGACTTAAGGGCTCAGTCGTGAAGGTGGTCGGTCCAGTGCCCCCCTGGACGGTGCCCACATAATGTGCCTGTGATTATTAGTGAAACGCTCCTTGCCGCGTCACTAGCACGTTCCCTGGGCCTCAAGAGGACCAACAGTAACATGTATGACAGAGCCTGCTCCTGAGACATTATCTTTCTGAATAGTTCATGTTCGAGTTGGGTTAAACTTTTTTACGGTATTTAAAAAAAAACACAAAAAACACCATGCCAAATATTCTCCTTGTGTAATGATCAGAGAGCAGATATTCTGGGTGGGCAGTTAGAGGCAGGGGCAGGGCAGAGCCTGAAAATACCCAGGGCTATGAGGAAAATGCGGGAGCCATGTTTGCGCCCAGAACAACAGGCAGGCTGGCCTGGAGCCTGGAGCCTCACTGTCCTGCAAGCTGTCCCTCCTGTTGCAGGGACAGTCTAGGTCCTACCTCCATCTCCCAAATGCTATGTGACTCTGAGAAGGTCACTTTCCAAGCAAGGCTTCAGACTTTTCTCTATATAATGAAGGTTATGAGAGTCTTACAACTCAAACAAAGGATGTCAAACATCAGACTACCACTTTGAGACCTGACAGGTGTTTTCCATACTTTATCCCTTAAATCCTGTTTCCTTCCATTCCTGCCCAAACAAACAAAGCTCGCTGATCTTCTGGCAAGTCTGCTGTTCATTCAGAGGAACCCCTGGGTTTGAACTGCCTCTTCCTGCCCTGATACCCTGTACAAATACTTCCTACAACGTTTTTCCTGAGGCTGGGCTGACCCCTGCCTCCCTTGTATGTCTCCCCTGATACCATGAACAGCAGTACTGGCATGAACCTTCAAAATAACCAGAGTACCTCTCCTCTGGGTCAGGAAATGTGCTAAATGGATCACATGCTTTTTCCTTTTTAGCTTTGAGGAAAAAAAATGGGTTTTTTTTTGAGAAAGAGGTACTTTTCACAAGTGAAGAACAACTCCAGACTTAGGGATGAAATTTGTAGAAACCCATATGCTAGTAAATGACAGAGCAAAAACTATACGTTACAGATCTCCAGGACTCTACCATGATTCTATCATTCAACAAATACTTTGTTAGTATCATACCCTTTAATATGTGTTAATACTATAAAAGGTTAATTTGAAATAAAGCTGGAAGCTATATAGGTCATCGTAAGTACTTTGAAACTTCTCCCATCTCCCATTAATTTTCAACCTAAAAGAACGTATTTCCAGAGCCCTGGCTGGTAGCACAGTGGATAGGCACCAACCTTTGAACCCAAAGGTCGCTGGTTCAATTCCCAGCCAGGGCACATAACCAGGTTGCAAGATAGGTCTCTAGCCAGGTCCGTAGCTGGAGGCAGGTGAAAGGCAACCATATACTGATGTCTCTCTCCCTCTCAGCCTTTCTCCCTTCCCCTCTCTCTAAAAATGATGAATAAAATCTTTTTTAAAAAAAAGAACCTATTTCCACACATAAATCTTCTTTTGGTTTTCTATTGTTCTATTATTTTAGAACCTTCTTATTAAATGCTTCCATCCAACACATACACACATACTCATGTGCCTGCCTGCATGTGTCAATATGCTTGTATTCATATCAACTTCATTCCCATCATGGGTCCAGAGCCCTCAGTGACAGGTACCAGTTAGACACTGAGATCTTCAAAAGTGAGGTTCCAGCTTCGGCCCCTGAAAAAGTACATAGAGGACAAGGAATTTCAGGGAAAATGACACTCAGATCAAACGTTCTCCTTTGTTGTGAGGAGATGCTTTCTTCTAGGAAATCTCTTGATTTTAGTCTAATGTAACTCTCTACATGTGGCCTTTTATTGGTAGGCTTTGGACATTCAGGAGACCATGATTCTGAGCTCATAATTTTCTTTTACCAAGCACAGAGCTAGGAACTGGGGCCATGAAATAGAACACAAGGGCATAATGATTGAACAAAACGAAAAGTCACTCGCCAATTCCTAGGCAGTGTGGTGTGTGTCCCAGGAGAGATTCAGGAGCAGGTGCTGGGGACCATCCTAGAAATCCAGTTTAAATGAAGAAAAGACACAATGTGATCTCCAGCCAGGGGGAAAAAAAGTGCATTTGTTCCAATAGCTCTCCAAATCAAGTTAACAACAAAAAAGAGGTGGCAGACAGAGACGGGGGAGAGAGAAGGACGAGCAATTGGAAGGAAGGAAAGGAAGCATGAACATGAGTGGAAAGGAGAGAAGGCGGAGAGAAAGGAGGGAGAAATGAAAGCAGTGCGGTGCACTGGCAAGAAAATACACAGAACTCCTTCTCCAGGATTTTTGAGGGAGGGGTGCATGATATTTACTTAAATGTGTTCATGTGTTATAGGATTGATTCCAGACAAAGAGTCAGTTCCAGGGGCTGCCTCTGAGATATGTGAGTAGTTACACTTCCCTATTTATTTATTCCATACTTGATTTTTTTTTATTGCCCTCAATACTGAGTATCATTCTTAAACTGTGGTAGTTGTTCAGCAAAGATCAATAAGGCCTTCCATAGTGGAATAAACAAAGACAAATGACACGTTTCCCTACCCTCTCTATATATTCTAGCCACCTGGACGGCCTGCTATACCTCCACCTGCCCAGTGTGCTGGCCCTCCATATCCTTTACATGTGCAATGCCATCCGTCTGGAATGTTCTTCCACCAGGCAGACACACAGTGCTCTCTCTTACTTCCAGATGGACTTGGCTAAAATATCGAATTTCACCTTACCAGAGATTCCTCAGCTTTCTTTCTTTCTAGAACTTACCACCACCTGACATTATACATCTATTTATAATCTGTCTGGATGCCCAAGTAAAGGGTAACCTTCATGAGACCAGGGACTTAGCAAGACCCCTAGTATGCACCATTCACACCTAGAAAAGCTCCTACCATAGCACACACGTCTAACAATATTTAATGAATGAATAACAGGTCTGGATCACTCCAGACCTGGCTTCGAATCCTAGCCCCGAAGCAATGGCAAAAATAATTAAGCACTGTGGGCCACATCTTCCTCATACTTCAAGTGAGCACAGTTCAAGTGAGGGACTACTTCCAAGAGTTGGTGGTGCAAGTTGGGCCACTGAAAAGTATCTCTTGCAGAATCACCATGCAAATAATAGGAGTATACTGCATAGTAATAACATCCCTGGTGCCTGAGAGCATGCAGAGCAAAGGAAGAACATGCCTGAGTGTCCCAGTCTTGATGAGGCTGCTCTTTCATTTTATTCTTTGAAAAAGCAGAAGCGTTAGGAATTTCCAAACACCTGGGCACCGCCACACAAACATGTCAGTTGGACTGGTGCTGCTGTGCCCTGGGGATCCTGAGGACCCAGCAGAAACCCAGACCTCTGTCCCTGAGTTAAGGCCTGGGGGTGGCAAGTTTCTCTTGTGCGCCACTGTCCTCCCTCAGGATGGGACGCAGTGGCACAGACCTCCATGCAGATGGGTGGGCACACAGGATGCAGGGGAAAGAGCACAAGCCAGGTACAAAGACCTGGCTTTGCACACGGCGCAGCTACTGTTGCTCTCTGGTTCTCCATCACTGCGCGAGGCCTGTGTTACTCACTTCATGCTTTTCCGGCTGGTTTTCAGGGGTGTCTCTAGGTTACGGAATCAGAAAGGCCAAGCTGAGATCAGGAGTAGCTGAAACCTAGAGGCTTTTGCAGAATGAAAAACAGGGTCAGGATGGCATTGCTGGAGAGGGAAGCCAGGTGCCCCTGAAGTAGCTACTCCTTGACACTTGATTTGAGGACAGGAGGTGCGGCGAGAATGTATTTGTTCAGTGTGTTGGCAAGTAGGAGCCTCTAGAGTCTGAAGATGAGCAGAAACTTCTAACCTCTTCCCTAGAAACCATGAATAAATAACCTGACTGAAAAAGAAAGTAAATGACGGCGGTGAAATGTGGGGCCTACTATTGTCATTTTTCACACTATTGTCATTTTTCATGGGCTTTGGCTGCGGCGGAGGTGGCAACTTTGGTATTTTTCGATGTTTATGTAAATGCCAAAGTGTCACTCTTATCCAGAACATTAAAGAGATTTGATATCTTTTGAAGGGTCATGGGAGAGGAGACACAAATAGCCAAGAAATAAGTTTTCTTAACCTCACTCCAAGTTCAATAAATGCAAATGGAAACATTAAGGATAATGCCATGCATTTTACTCAGTAGATGGATTATGTTTAAAAAACCTTTATAACGTCCTGGGTGTTGGAAGGTTTGCAAACACAGATCTCATCTTGGGGAAGCTTACACTGGTGCAACTATTTCAGAAGGGAATGTGACAACACCAACGGAAATTTGAAATATATAGTATTCTCTTAAACCCAGGGGGTTGGTAATTTCTCTTTCTGCAGTGCTTGCTATTTCTGCGTGTTTGAATGCTCACTATCCAAATAAGTAACACATGTGTATGTAGTGTGTCAGTCAGGGCTGTCTGAAATAGCCAAACATCTATACATCTGTTAACAAGATAGTGACTAAATTATAGTTGCCTGGACAGTATAATGGGGATCTATGTAGGAACTCACCATGAAGGGTGACAGCATTTACATGTGCTGACATGACAAGATGGTTAACTTGCTACTGTATTGACTGACACTACATTTGGTGTAACAGTTCTGCCACATGGACATTTGCGAGTGTGGATGTTTGTGCATTCACAGATGCACTTACCTTTATCAGCCCTGTTACATTTGAGTACTGCTTCCTCTTTTTACTGTCAGTTGCTACTCTCATTCTATAAAAGTAATCTATGCTTTGAGTAAAAACTCGAAATATCCCCTCGCTAATCTATCGCAGACAGATAAGAACGGAGATGTTTATCATCACCTCCCCACAGTGTTTATGTCAGCAGTGCCCGCTCTATCCAGGTATTGGTACAGGTGCATGGAAAGGGCCTGGAAGGTTGGAAAATGGAAGTAGAAGCAAGATGTCCAGCTCTCACCCAAGACCAGCAAAAGTGGATGATGGTTATATAAAGATGTCAGTTTCCCTTTATTTCAGCTTGTGACATTCTCTTTGTCAGGAAGAGTTTGGAGCATTTTCTCAGTTGGTTAAAGGGCCATGCCAGCACCCCCACGCCACCCAACGGTGAAAGAGATGAAGTCCTTGGGCAAGTTGTTACAAGGTTAGTTACTCATGCAAATAGACCCTGAGGCCAGCGATTATCCCAGGTCTTTTGTCCCTGCTAGCATGGGTCACCACCAGTATGGAAACGGTCAAGTCATCAGTTTGACCTTTTGTTTGGAGAAGCAAGAAAGGTTGCAAACTTGGTAGGTACTCCAGTTCCTCTCACAAGCTGATATTCACAGATGAGCATAAATATAGAACTACAAATCCATATGTAACTGTCACATGAACAATTCTAATAAAAGTTGTGTTCTTCCCCTCCAAAATCAGACACACATGCGCACACGCACATGTAACACGTGGCACAAAATTTCATAGAGTTAGTGAATTTTCATGCTCATCCGCTAGTCACACACAACTCCCCAGACTCTACAGTTGAAGGCCCTGTTTTACAAAAGCATGCCAATTCAGTGACACACACAAATATTTATTAAATCAACAAACATTAAAATTTTCAGGCTCTGAGTTTTGATTTCTATACAGGACTAACATCAATTAAGATAGGATTTTTTACAAAGATTTCAATCAGTTTGACCACTGTACCTATCAATGTACATTACATACACATACACAAATGTGCCTGTATTAGGTAAATTAATAGAATGTAGGTTTCCTTTTCATCATGTTGATGTACCAGGTAGCAGTTTTAATGTATTGGGTGTATACAATGTGTGGGTCACACACATACCCACATGCACATACCCACACACACACACACATACACACACACACACACACACGTGATCTATAAACATTAAAATTTTGTTTAGTGGATGAAGACCTGTTTATCTGTGCTCAGTTAAATGTGGGGACCATTAACAAATGCCACAGTCAATGAGTACGTTACAATTTTCCAACGGTACTTCCAGTGATTGATTGTAATTGAGTCTGCGCTCTTCAGCATGCCTCCCCAAACAGAGGTGATAGTGGAAAGAATAATATCTTTGTCACAATTATAAACTACCACACAGCTAGGTTTCACAGCACAATTGGCAAGAAACATCTATGCCAGGCATAGATCTTCAGAGCAAAAGATTCCCAGAGCTTACCTCCTCTCAAATGTGAGACTTCAGATGAAACAGACATAATTATGAAATGCCACCTAGGGAGATTCGAAATGAGACTAAAACTAAGCTTCGAATAACAAATCCAGATAAGCATTTGTAACCCATCTCATAGGAATGAGCCAGATAGCTACTGACAGATTTGTCCCGTGTCAAACATCTCAATGCCTTGGATGCAAAATTCCTAAACCCATTAAAATCAGGGATTTTATTATATTATTTTTGCCTATTTTCTACAAGATTATGACCTAGAATATAAACAATAGGTTCCATATACTTAACTCTTATACTAAGTAATAATGAAGAGTTAGAGAAATAAGAGAGATTTCAATCAGGGAATGGAGAAAGAGATAATATATAAATATTGCAATTCTTGAAGCAACTGGCAGCCTGGAGTCTAATTTTGACATACTTGCACATTCTCAGCTACGTTTGCTAACACCTTACTACCCATTCTGAGCTCTCTTTATTTGTTCCTTCCTCTTCATCTCTGTTCCTTTTACCAGGAGCCACGGTTACTGTGTAGGAGAGAGATGGTGAGAAAAAGAGAGATGGAGGGAGGGAGACAGGAAGGGAGGAGGAAGGAGAACATGATATCAAGAAAATCTCCATTTTTAACACTCAACTCAGGTCAGGTATTGCGCTTAGATCCTTTACTTCAATTGGTAGGTATTTTTTTTCCTTCTGTTTTGTTTTGACAGGTATAACTTTTCAAATTAAATCCCTTTATTGAATTTTCACTCTCGGATAGTTTCTGAAGATGCTGCCTTTGGAGGAAAAAAAGCAAACTGAAATAAATAAAATTAGAACTGATAATATTTCATGCTTTGGGTAAGCCCAGCCTGAGGTGACAGCTGGGCATGATCAACCTCCACGCCTGCAGGGGACACAGGAATGAAGGTGGTGGGGAGGAGGAGCGCAGGTCAGGGAAAAGAGATGGCCTTGTTGTTTTCAGGAGATAAGGTCATGAGCATTAAATGCCACAAACCAGAGAGCAGCAGAACTCCCCAAAGCTCACAAATGAAAGCAATCTAGGATGCTACCAATTCCATCCAAAAATTTCCCAATGAAGGGTGTTGTCATGGGAGACCAACCCTAAAGCTCTTTCATTAGTTTTCATCATGGGACTTTTTGACCCTAAGCCTGTTCCACAGACCAGCATCATCAGCTTCAGCTCAGAGCTTGTTAGGAATGCAGACTCACAGGTCCCTCCTGAATCAGAATTTACATTTTAAAAAGGTTCCTAGAGGATCATATACATATTAAAGTTTGAGATGCGACACTCTGTAATTTTCAGGCAAACCTGTAAGTGAGTTAGGCAGCCAGTTGGTAACCCTGACATCGGGTCAACTATGCATTTGTTCATTGAACAAATATTTATTATGCTCTATCTACAACACATGTGGACACTGTGGCAGGTGCTGCAGACAGGGAACAAAGTGGCCCCTGTGCTCACAGCACTGATGGGTGGATAGAAAAAGTTGTGATCAAATAATCATGTAAAGAAAATGTGTAATTTCAAACCGAGATGAGCACAATAAAGACAAATAATACAGTTGGGTGAAATCAAGCAGATTGAGAAACTGGTGTTGATGGGGAGTTCAAGAAAGACTTCCCTGAAGAAATGATACTTTTCCGGATTTTGTTATAATTCTATAGTTTTGTAGGATGCTATTTTGGGGAAAATCTGGGTGAAAAGTACAGGGAAATGCTATTTTTTGCAACTTTGAGTCTAAAATTTTACACTGTGAGTCTAAAATTATTTCAAAGTAAAAAGTGAAAAAAAAAAAAATGAATTGGATGTTTAACCTGAAATCTGAACCACTCACAGTGATTAATTATACTGAATTCATTGAAGAAGAGGAAGAGAGTATTCTAGGCAGAGGAAACAGCAGGTATCTGGGCCTTAAACCAAGTCCTAGAATCCTCTGTGTTCCAATAATTAAAAGAAAAGTCAAAAGCCTGCAGACAAGGAGTAAGGACAGGCCAGAATGAGATAAGTCTGAGGAAATGAATAGGCACCCACTTACTAAGGCAGCTCTAGGTCAAGGTGAGAACATTGCTCTTTGTCCCCAGAACAATGGGAAGGAAATCCACACTATAAACAGAGGAGATGATTGCTTTTACCTTAGGAAAAGGCTGCTCTTGCCCTGGTGAGAAGCAAACCTTGGGATTTAAGAGGAGGACATAATCAGCTCCAGAGCAGTAGAGGTATGTCCATTGCAATGAAGGGGTGGGAAAGAAGCTCTCCAGTTGAGCTCGTTCTGCATTAGGCACAGTGAGGAGCAAGTAACATGACGTTCAGCAGCCCTGACTGAATTTATAAAGGAGGAAGGTGATGGCCAGCTTGGGCCCTGATCCCGCCTTCCACTGATTCTGCCAAAGGATATAGTCATTCTCTGGAAAGGAAGCAAACCCTCTAGAGATGAAGAGGGTGCAAGTAGCAGAGTACATGTGGTTTCTGAGGGGTCTGGGCTACAAGGGTGGCCTGTGACCTTTGACTTGTCAGCTGGGAAAGTGCAGGTATTGCTGCCTTTGCGTTAAGAAGAGTTGAAGACAAGTGCACAGGCGCAGGGGCCAGTGATGATGAAGCTTTTGAGTTGTGAGGGATATTTTTTATATTGAAATGGGGATTAGCTTAATAATTAGATTATTATTCTTCAGCTCAGTGCTGGACAACCTCTGTCATTGCTCTGTGATAACTGTGAATAGTCCATTCTCCCTCTCTCCTCTGCACTTGGGACCTCTTTCTTTCCCCATCTTTTCTCTCCTCATCCCTTTTCCTTATATACTTTCCCATTTGCCATTGTCCTTTGCCCTTAGTTCCCAGTCCTAGGTCTTGTGGTACCCAGTCAACTCTTAGACCTTCTGAAGATGCACAGGACCAAAGAAGGAGAAGGAAACTCATGTCATTGCTATTTAAACATGATCCTTAAGCTTCTGTAACTTGGTTTCCTCATCTGCAAAAGGGGAATGACAACCTATAAAGTGTGAGGATTCCTGGTGATAAAGTATAATTCTTAGTACAGGATAAGTGCTCAGTAAATGTTTACTACTATAGGGCACATTATTGTTAACTTATTTAATTCACAGTCAAGACACTAAGGCATAAAAGCTTAAATATTCAAGGTCAAATGATTAGTGTGCAAACTTTTGATTTTTCTCAGGTACAGGTTTAAATTCTGAAGTTTCCCCTTATTTTCCTCTATATCATGTACCCATGATCCAAAATCCATACAAAGTGGAGTTCTTCACTGCAGAAAGCCTAACTAGGGTTCTGAACACCAGAGTGACAAGTGAGTCAGCAGACTGCCCTCTCTTGCTGCTTATCATGGGGACTCAGGGACACACACAATGAGCTTCTCCTCCCCTGTGCTTCCTAAGTGCCTGTGTTTCTCCGAAAATAAGATGGGAGGCATTGATGGGTCGCTATTCGATAAAACAGGAATACTGGGTAAACTAATCAAAACAAAACTGCAGCGATACAGCAACAAAACACAGTAGAAATAAGGAATGTTCCATTTTCTCATTACGTGGATACCTGGCAAGAAAAATGCCTTGATTAAATGATAGTTGTCAAAAATTATTAAGACAATTCTGCATGCCTGAGGACAGGAGAAGTCCTCGTGTCCAAATGGCCTGGATTATTGCCAGTGATCTTCCTGAACACAGATGTGGTTTATAAAACTAATGTTACCATGAACATCATGGAAAACTTGGTGTACTTACGACCATCCACAGTTCTGGCCTCGAGATGCACAAGATCTGGTTCCCTGTTTGACGCCATCACAGACCTAAAAAAAAAAAAAAAAATGAAGAAACAATGAAAAGGATCATCAACCTTGGGTAGGGACACATGCCTCAGAGAAACTGGGCTGAGCCCATAGACAATTAATGTCCACAGATTTCTGAAACCACCATCCTTGGAATACATCTGCTCTATTTATTTATAAAGCCTGACAGCAAAATTTCCACTTGGCATAAAAACAATAATGAAATCTTTATTTGGTGAAGGCCAGGCTTGACTCTAGCAAAGATATTGTGTGTTATTAGTTCAGCCTTTCAACTAAGTCCTCCGTACTGCATGTGTTTCTCCTGCAGCAATCTCACTGACAGGGCATTAAACATTCAGGACTCAGCAGGCGGATGCAAGGCAGGTTGTTTTACTGGGGTGACCTGAACAGTGATCATGCAGCAGATGGATCTAATTAATTCTTTCATTTGAAATTTGCCAAACCACCTACTGTTACCCTATGGACGAGGAAAATTCAAGTGGCCCAACCGAAGCGTGTGCAGCGGCTGGTAGCGCAAAGAATGACCATTCTCTGTATTGTTGAACCAATGTTAGGGGAAAATACAGACAGGTCTGAAATTGTACATGTAAATAAAATAAAAGCCTATTTAAATGGCCTTGGAGCCACACATTACGTCGTGTAATCTTGCAGAGAGCCATGTGAAATAGAAAATCATAATTGTGTTACATAAACAATATGGGTGATCATAATTTCTCTCTAGGACTTCTGTAGAGGAAAGTGAATTAAACTTGGGGCCCTCTGTAATGTGATTTCATCAGGATCTGCAGGACTTTCATTTCATTGGTTTATTTCTTCATGGAAATGGACACACACCTCAAAAGGGATGCCACTCAGTCCAGCCATCAAATCCATGTGAAAAAATACAAATATGTCAAAAACACATCTCGCAGCCAGGACTCAGTGTGGTACCCAAGGCCCTACCAATGGGCCCCATCTCCCTTTTGCTGCCCCACCCACCTCCTGACCCACTGAGAGGTGTGTGATGCCCCCAGAGTGCCTACTCGCTTCCTACCCCTCCATAAGTAAGCCCCGGGAAGTTTCTACATGTAGCTTAACATACTCTTCTCCTGTTTCACCTCATGTTGATTCTTACTTTACAACACAACTGAAAGTCGCCTCCTCCATTGAATATTTCCCAGTTACACCAGGAAAATCATTCTCCTCCTGCGAGCTCATATTTATTTTTTAAGTAAATTCTGTAATCATTTGTTATGATTTTTGTGACTTTTCCCCAAATTAAAGCAGCCTCCTGCTCACCACGCATGCATACATACAAACACACACACACACACACACACACACACACTTCCCAGACTGAGGGCTCCTGGAGGTGTTTTTCTATACAAAATGTCTGAGCCACAATAGTTAAATGCTGAATGAAAAAAGGAATGAATCAATGAATGAAGGGGTAAAGGCAGAAAGGGAAGAAGGACAGTAGGAAGAAAGAGAAGGAGAGAGGGAAGAAAAGAAAGTATATAAACGGAATGTTGGCTCTTTGAAATAAGTAAATTAATCATTCTCCTAAAGGCATTCCCAAAACTCTTCTTACTTGAACTCATTTTCCTGGCTCAAAGGCTGAAACCCAAATAGCTTAGTTTCTCTTCATTTCTTTTTCAAAAAGAGCCTCCTTCAGGCCCTATTATCATTGTCAGTAAGTTTTCTCTGATTGATAGATGGTCTGAAATTCGGTCTCTGCTCAACACTTTAAGCCCTGCTTCCTTCTCTCAAAAAGCAGAAATGCCCTAATCAGCATTTCTAATTTCCCCCGAAGAGACAGGGGCATGCACTTGGATATTTCCCATCATTGGAATCTGAACACAGGCAGATGGTAACACTTGCTCCACGATTTTAGTTAATACTGTACCAACTGCTTGTCCAGGGGCAGTGACTCTCCGCTTCCCACCCGAAGCACTGCTTCATCCATAGGTGACGCCTTCTGACAAGGTCACAGTCAAGAGCATTGAAACGAAAACAAACTCCCTGACACCCCTCACACTAGAAACCTCACTAGATAACTGCTTTTTGCAAATTACCACTGGCTGGTTTACCTGTTCGCCTTCCCCTTTGCCGGCTGTGAATTTCCCCCTTGAAGTGCGTGGCACCTTTACTCCCCAGAGAAGACTGGCATCCCACAAAGGTGATGTGGAAACTAGCCTGCAAACCCACCTGCCTGGCTTAGGGTTAGGGTCAACAAATTACTCTGCCTCCAGTGGCACCCTTTCACGTGCTCCTGGCTCCAGATCAATGAAAGCAGTGGTCTCTTGAGACCTTTTGTTCTCTCTCTCTCTCTCTCTCTTTCTCTCTCTCTAAGGCAGGAGCTATTGTTTTCGAAGACACTTCCCTCTTTCTAACTAAGCAAAGAGACAGGGATAGAACAAAGTCCTTTGTTTCTGCTGTGCCCACCCAGCCTCCTTCTTGCCTGGATTTTTGTCCATTTGTAGTCAAACAACTGCAACAGTAAAATAAAACTTTCGAGTCAAACCACAGGGTTTCCAACCATTTTTATTTGCTGATGGCTTGGCCCCTTGTTGCGGTCTATGAGTACCTCCAGGTCTGCAGGCGCAGGCTATAAAGAATTATTGCTGCTTGGACTTTGTGGCACCAGTGAATTCTCAAGAGCAGACACCAGACAGAGCTAACTGTCTGCAGAGGTGCTGGTTGCTATGGTCCTGTCATTGACCAGACACCTTGCAGAAGCACTTTGCTACAGCTGAACCACAACTTATGTATCAGTCCCTAGCCCATTTATACATGGTGGTTGGAACTGTGGAGTTTGGTGGTTTTCTGTGCATTCGAAGACCAACTGTTGTACCTTGTGATGATGATGATGATAATGGTGATGAGACAGATGGGAGCCAGGGGCTGGGGAAGGGGAGAAACAGGGAGAGGATGGTAAAAGGGTACAAAATGTCCATTATAAAATGAATAAGGTCTGAGGATCTAATGCATAGCAACATGGGGATTATAGTTGATAATACTGTGTTTTATAATTGCAGGTTGCTAAGACAGAAGTTATGAGTTCTCGCTTATAAACAAACAGGTAAATTTGTGAGGTGATGGAGGTGTTACCTTAGTTGTAAAAACCTTTTCACAATGTACACGTACATCAAACGATCACATTGCACATTTTAAATATAATTCTATTTGTCAATTATGCCTTAATTATGCTAAAAATAATAAAAACAGCAAAAGCATAAAATTTAATCCAACACATTCTCTGGCTCTTATTTTCAGACTGCAATCTCAAGAATGGTTTCAAGTATCTCTAGCCAGCAAGTCTGATTTCTGGTAGTAAGCACCAAGTGTCAGGCACCTTTGCTTCACGCTTCTAGATTTCCCTATAAACAAACACATATCCTGTCAACATGTCCCTGTCATGGTTCATAAGGGTTTGCTGGGCCTCTTAGCATAGATGCTTCTCTTCTTTCTCCAAGCTCCAAAAGGCAGGTGCTCATTTTTATCAGTAAAATGCCTATGCTTACCCAGGCCTAGAGGAAAAAAGGTTTCCTCAATAAATATTGTATATAGATAACATCTTTATACAGGTCAATATTTACTACCTATATCTGATAGATTGGGTTGGTCTTCTGGGCCTCAGAAAGAGCCTCTCCATTAATACAGAAGAAAAAAATTGCTGCAGGGTCTTTTAATTATATAAAATGGTAATAGGGTAGCTGTATCTTATTTAGCTTTTGTATTGCCCTTCTAATTGGAAGGATAAATTTCCTTCTTGAGCTGAATTTCACAGAACAGAAGGGAAGTCTTCAGGCCTTTGCACATACTCCTGTCTGTGTCTAGAAAGCCCTCTTACCCTCTTCTGCCTTGTTAACACTTATGTCTGTGGCTCAGCTGCAGATGAGTGGAGATGAAAATAGGCTTCTCAGTAGGGGTGCCATTTAAGCTACATTGGTTCACTTTTGACATTTCCAGAACCCTGGGCATACATTTGCATAGCATAAATGAGGCCCTGTTTCAATTGGTGACTCATCTGTTTAGCCCTCATAGTCACAGACAAGCTCAAACGTTTCTGCATTTCCATGCAGGCACCAAGCATGCCCTACATAGATATTCAATTAATGTTTCCTGAATGTTTTTGGATAAAGGAGAAGTATATAACTAGTCATATCAGCATTTACCAATTTATCCGTATGTGGGACATTTGGCAAGTTACTTAACATCTCTGTACTTTTGATATTTTTTAATGTTTAAAAGGGCTAAAATAAATTTTCCTAGCATATACATCTTAAAGCACTTAGCGGATGCCTGGCACATAGCAAGGGCTCAGAAATGCATCTGATTTCTTTCTTCTCTTCTTTTCCTTTCTTATTTCAGGAGATAGATGGAGAATACTAATACTCATCTCAAAATAAAATTAATGTTGGTAATAAAAGCTTCTTGGGATATCATGATACCCCATTAGCAGAAAAGATGAATTATCATAAATCAATAGATGAAAACAGTCAGCAGCCCAGAGATTAAGCACATGAATAAATAGAAACACTTATTTATTCAGTGAAACATCTAAATGCCCTATTGTGTGATAAGGACTAAAGGTTCCCTGCCCTTAGGAGCTTTAGAGTTGTGAAAGAGATAGTAGTTCAATGAAACAGGGCACTGATATTCAAGGTGCTCTTTGAAGACATGGGATTGCTGTCCTTTCACTTGCAGGTAGAGATTTGGGGGAGAAGAGAGGCACAGGAAGTTCTTGGAGAAAATGAATGGAATCTTCAAGGATATGCAGTATTGTGACAAAGAGATAGAGGGGGTGGAAGAGCATTTTAGTAGGTAAAGAGGTTCTAAATCAGAGAGATGATGACCCACATAGACATCTAGTAGTTATGTCAACAGGGTGGATCTAATGTTTTCGGAAGAGAGTAATAGAAGATAAAATAAAAGGTTGGGCAGGGGCACTGTGCACATCATATTAAAGTTTTTTATTTGATGGTCAAAGCCATAGGATGCCATGGAAGAAAGTTAAGTGTGCCAGTTTATAAACAGCTGACAAGAAGAACTATATTCCCCTCTATGCATGTGTAGGCCCCTCTGTCCAACCAAAGTGTGAGCCGAAGGCCCTGTGGCCATGCTGGATCCAGGTCTGTTGATGAAAGTATGGCAAAGTCAGTCTCTTGCATCCACACTTATAGCGTTTTCAGCTGGTGTTCACGCTTAGGAGCCATCGCTAATCTAAGGATTACCAAAGTCAAGAATGCAATCAGATAACCCCTCCCTAAAAGAGCACAGTTGTGACACCAGCAATGCAATACATTGGCTTTCTGACATGCAACCATCCAAATGTAGCCTTTGTAGACATTTTCTACAGAGAAACTCAGAAATGGCACTAGTTTATTATTCTCCTGGCATTTCCTCTGAATTTATACCAGTCTAATATAGGGCTCAGTAAATGCCATGGAGCCACAAATATCCTGATATAGATAACCACAGAGCACATATTCAAAAATAAACAGGGTGATGGAATGGCACCTATTTATTCAGGTTTGGATTTCCAATAAATGGAACAGGGAGGAACTAGGAGGACTCTGCAGGGGAACAAAGGCTGGGAGCTGTAACCCTGCCTTCCCCCACTTTGTTTCAGGTGGAGCATTCCTGTTTCCACAGGCTCTCTCCTTAAACAAAGGGAAGGGAAGCAAGTGGTCCTTGCACTGCAGAGAGAAGAAACAAAGTGTGGAAAGGTATTTGCGGTGGATACCCTGATTTCCTCCCCTGTAGTCAGGAGTTTCCCTTTCACTTGCCTCTTCAGTTCAGCTCTGAAGACAAATATCATCAGGAATGTCTAATGCAGCAACTTTTATTCTTGAGCCAAGCAGCTGAGCCTGAGGTCTCATCTGTCTGTCTACAGGAATGGGTTAGAAAAAAAGTGAAACACAGCCCAGAAATGTCCTTTTAACCTTGACCTTAAGCCTAAGAAGCATGCTTTCTTTCTTCCAGTCTCCATATTCTCAGGTTGCCCAGAAACAAACATGACTGCTATAAATAACAGACAGGCAAATATAAATGAAGCTTAGTTTCCTGAACACATGCAGTGAATACTGACAACCAACAATGGTCAAGTTTAAGCTCACCAAATTATGCTTTCTGTTATCCTTTCTTCCCCAGCCAGAAGCCTCACTGTTCACTATATGAGGTCTGCAACAAAGTGTGTGTGTGTGTGTGAGAGAGAGAGAGAGGGAGAGAGAGAGAAGGATCCCAAAGCACAAGAAGGCTGTAGGGGGTAAGGTTGTTTGCTGCATGGAGTACTTGAGAGAAATAAAGATGAAAGTTTAAAGAACAATATAGAAACAAGCAACGTGGCTCTCCCGACATCAAAAATGGCCAGGTCTAAACGAGTCAAGACAAACCATTTGGTAGCCAGGCTCCCCTCCTCCTCTTCCCCTTTTCTCTCAGGTAATTTTGCTTCTTCCACCATTGTCTGCATTGCCTGTTTCCTTTTTATTCCCCACTTTTATGGCTCCTCTCCATATTTGTCTTGGATGATTTTTCCAGAATGTAGATGAAGGGATCCAGAGGGCCATCAGGGAGGATGACCAGACCACCACCCCGATTTCCAGACAGAAGTAACGGTGACCACAAGATATGGAGAAATATAGTTAAAGTAATTAAAGAGTTTGGGAGTGAGAGAAAGGAGGAGCTCACAGTATTTTTTTTTTTAATGAGATTTTCTTTTACCCTTTTTAAAACCTGAGTAATATCATACCCTAAGTATTTTTAGCAACTTGTTCCTTTTATTCCATAATTTATCTTGGAGACTGTGCCATGCCAGGCCATAAAATTAATGAGATAGATCTCTAACTACTTTATTGCAATCTATTACATGAAAATACCCAATTTATCTAAATATTGTCTGTTGATTACTCCCAAGGAAAAAGAATGCAGATCCATGGAAAAATGCTACTGAAGATACACATTCAAAATCCACAATGGTAACCACCTCTGGGAGATTTTAGAATTGGGGTAATAGTCAAAGGGAGTGTTATCCTCATAGGTAACTTTAAAACCTTTTACAAGGAAGATATATTTATGCATTCCCCTTAATATCAATAAATCCATACTATAAATAAAAACGACTATTCATTCAGTCTGGGAAACAAAGTTTAAGAGAAGATGTAATCACTGTGTGCAAATCAGAGAGAGAAAGAGATAAGTGAAACTTATATAAGATTTGGCATTTTTCTCGAATCTCGGAATACTTAACACCCTGGCAGCACCTTCTTACCAAGAGGGCTAGAACTAAAGCTGCTAAAAATTTGTGGCCATGAAGACCAATGCTAAGGACAGCAGGAGGTGTGTGTTTATGTTGGCCTTAAATTCGGGCTGAGAGAAGGAAAATGTGGGGGACTTGCTTGGGACTTCAGGGGCCATATCAACAGAAGACAAGGAGTGGAAAGAATCTTTGCACTTTCCCTTTCTTTCCATCTCTGTTAAGGATAAAGAACCTTGGAGGACAAGGTAGAACAATTGTGAATGTAAATAAATGAAAATCTGAGCATTTTGGTGCTGGAAGCTATCTGATCCAGGAAAATGATATTCCGTGAAATAATTCCAAGGATGAAAACCTCCAAACTTTTTGTCTGAATCCATCACACAAGGAAAAAATAAATAGCTCATGTCCAATACATGGTGTTAGTTTTAAGTTGTGGAAATGCCCTAGAGGACGTGTATATTAACTTTAGAAAATACATACAAAATAACAACTAAAAAAAAAAAAGAAAAGAGAAGCAAGCCCTGGCTGGTAGCACAGTGGATAAGGTGCTGGCCTGCACACCCAAAGGTTGCTGGTTCGATTCCCCAGCCAGGGCATATAACCAGGTTGCAAGCCACGTCTCCAGCCAGCTTCTTGGCTGGAAGCAGGTGAAAGGCAACCATACATTGATGTTTCTTTCCCTCTCTGTCTCTCTCTCTTCCTCTCTCTCCGGAAATAATAAATAAAATCTTTAAAAAAAAAAAAAGAGAAGCAAAATAATCAGAAAGTGTGCATTTTTCTTCCTATATCTCCATGAGTCATCCTGTACACTCCTTGGGGTGCTGTTTCAGGTCACTCACCACGGAGACTAGTGCTTGAGACTGTAATGCCTGGGGTATCCCTAACACTTTACACCAGCAGGGGAGAGACAGTGAAAGCTTAATTAAATTTTTAATGAAGGAATAAATGAAGGAATTCAACAAGTATTTACTGAACACTGACAACGTGGCAGTTAGAGATCTAAGTGCTATGGGTTTAGCCATATTCACAGAGGAATATATAGCTTATATTTCAATAAAGGAGACAGGGTGTACAGGAATATAAGTGTATAAGATATCAGATGGTGGCATTTCTTGAATGTTACGCAGCAAAAATAGTTGTGTATATGAACTTTAAGGGGTTTTAACTACCTAAAACAAAAAGCCCCTGTCATTTTCAGATAGTGTTGATTGGATCAAATACGGTGTACATATTTGAAGTGTGGGATTGATGTCATATATGGCCTGAGAGACCTTGCCCTTGTTGACAACCTGCTCATGAACTGACAACAACCTGGAGAAGGATACATCTTGCGTGCCTGGAAAATTCACACATGACACCAATTCAGGGAAAAATAATGGTGAGATAAGAGAAAGACAGTTAGCTCTGAAAGCAACTGACCAGCTCAAGAGCGTGTAGTTAAAAAATGATACAATCAGATTGGAACCTAGGTTTCTAATGTCTCTACAGCTCCATGCTCCCTCTATCAAAAATAAAGATGATGACAATCATACTTAACAATAAGTCAGCAATATGAGTTGAGGGGTCCTTTAGAGATGAAGTCTGCTGGCGATTAAATAGCCTAAACCTCTCATGTCACAATAAAAGAAACCAAATCTTCAGGACAACAAACACCCCATCCAAGGTCAATGTTGGAACTACTAATCCAGGTTCTTGGCTCTCACCAGTGAGCCTTCTCATGGAAAAAACAAACATATACACACACACACACAAAAATCCCTTTTCTTCCTACCTTTTTGTATCTCAGGAAAGAGAATGTTAACTCAGAAGCTGATATGTGGGTCTTACACCAAAATGTATAGAATTGGTAATGGGGAAACTTCATCTGACTTCTTGCAAGGACTGTGTGTTGCTATGGTGTGGATGCCTGTGTGGCCCCAAAATTCAAATGCAGAAACCTTACTTCAAAGGTGATGATCTTAGGCGGTGGGGTATTTGGGGGATGATTAGCTTATGAGGGTGAAGCCCTGCTAAATGGAACTGGCGCCCTTAGAAGAGAGGCCAGAGAGGCCCCTCCCACCTTGTACTGCCGGAGGACACCCTGAGAGGACAGCCACCTGAATCTCAGAAGGCGGCCTTCATTGGACCCCTACCATGCTGGCACCCTGGTCTCAGTCTCCCAGACTCCAAGATTGTGAGAGATAAGTGTCTGTTGTTTATCAGCCACCCAGTCATTGTAGCCCAAAAGGCCTGAGATGTGCGGGGGTGCCTAGGGTAGGATGGGCCTAGGTGCATTTGAGTCCTATGTCCAAGTGATTGGGAACTGACTGGATATTATATTTAGTTTAGACCCTCAGATATCAGGGCTTCTAAACTTGAAGGTTGTTTTCTCTGTAACTACTTGCAAAATGACTAATAAATCCAGACCCTCCTCAGACACATAGTGTTGGTCTCCACACTGAAACTGCCATGTCTGGTTCCTCATATAAGGCTGGCTTAGACACTCTTGGATGGTTCCTCAGTACTTATTTCAGCCTATTATGACACTAATAAATGCTTTATTGCTGAGTGTTGGTACTTCTGAAAAAAATACCCCAAGAGGCTACGACCCACAAACTCTTCATTGGAGAAGGGAAAGAGATCCAGTTATTAAAGCTTGAAGGGCAGCACGAACAGAATCGGGTCAGATTCAGCTTCTCAGCAGAGACAAAAATCCCTGGAGTGTGAAAAGGTAGCTCGTTCCCTTGGAACTTTGCTTATTCACAAAGCTCTGTGGTGTTCTGTGAACAGGTCTGAAGTGCAGAGTTGGGATGGGCAAACACTAAGATGACATCATATGGAAACACTCTGAAGGCTGGGCCAGTGTGCCTTTGAACTCTTAATAACTGCTTGGCCAAGAAAACCAGTGTATCTTTCTAAAAGAAATTGGTACTCTACGAAGGAGGTAAACTCCTAACGTTAGAGTTGAAAAACATTGCAGAATGAGAGAAAGAGAAGAGAAGAGAAAAGGAGGTGGGAGGAGAAGAGGGGGTAGAAAGGAGGGCACACAAGGGTGGAGGAGAGGGCAGATGGAGGAGGGAGGAAAAGAGCAGATTGGGAGAAAAGACTATGAAAGGTTTGGAAATAGGATGAGGACAAGGGAAGAGGAAGGGAGAAGGGAGAGGAAAGAAGATTCCATTCTCTGAGGCTATTCTGCCGTGGTGACTGAGGGCTTCTATTGGTTGCCTTCCTTTATTATTATTATAAATGGAATAGTTAATGTAGTAACACTTCTAAAAATCAAATCCTAAAGAGCAATATGTGTTCATTTAAAATATAATGAAAAGTCCACCAAAGTTAAAAAAAACACTCACACACAATCCTTCCATTAGAAATCACCACCTTTAATGTTTTGTTGTTCATTTAGTACTTTTTCTATGTTTGTGTTGGTATTCCTTTTTAAAAAAATAATCTTGCATCATACCATTAACATGACACAACATAACATAATATACTATTGAAAGGTACTGTTTTTGCCCGCTGTGCAATATTCTATAATTTACTTCATATTCTGGTCATGGGTATTAGTACTGTCTTTATGCGATACTGCACTAATTATCTTTGTAAGCAAATATTTGCATGTGTCTCTGAACTCTCAGTTTTTCAATAGGAAGGATTATTAAAAGAGGGAATTGCACTGGCTCAAAGAGAATGAATATTTGTTTAAGAGTCCTCATTTATGTCCAACTCTCTTCCAGAAAGTTCATACAAATTACACTCCTAGGAACAGCATATAAGAGTGTCCATTTCTCATGTTCTTACCAAGATTTAGCCTTATCTTCTCAAAAATTCCATCCATTTGATAACTAAAAGACATGCCATTTTTGTTCCAAATTTTATTTTCTGAAGGTGAGATTAAATATTTTTAATTCTTGTATAAATTGCCTGTTCTTTTATAAATTGTTGGTCTTTATGGCTGTAGAAATGTTATCATACAAGGTTTTTGCTTTGTAAAAGTGCTTCCCTGTTTATGGTATTTACCTACTTTCTGTGCTATGTTTTCCATACATTCTACAATTGGTCGATTTAAAATATGCATTATTTGCTCAAGAAGTCAAAAACACTGTTAAACATTAGAAGTCAGCACCCATTGTTAGGTTGTTTTTTGTTTTGGGAGGCAGCAAGCTTGTATTTTTCCTTAGCTAGGACAGAGAGAGGGAAAAAGGAGAATAGAGAGAGTGTGTGTGTGTGTGTGCGATGGTGAGGACCTACATATCCCCCTCCTAATGGAGAAGATGTTATGAGATGCCCAAATAAACAAAGGGGAAAGTGCAGAACCCCTGGGGGTACCCCCACCTCCATAGCCAATAAAGGAACTTTTAAAATAATTCTATTAGACAGAGAGGTCTTGTCCTTCCTTAGCAGCACATTCATGTCTAGCAGGGATCATCTGCCCATCTGCTCTAAGCAAGTGAGACAAAGGAGAAACTACAAACCATGATCCGGTACTAGCTTGTTCTGTTCCCCAAATCTTTTCCAGTCACCTTGTTGGTCGAACAACTAAACAATGGCATTAATAAGCAAGCAGCCAAGAAGGGGCAATTATTACTTACAGAAGAATCCTAATATATAAGGGGTGATCAAAACAGAACATTTCCATTAAAGCACCATAATTACTACAAGCAAGATTTGACAGGCAAGGACTAAAATTAGTGGGTGAAATTCATAGCCTCAAAGTATTTTTCCCAAAATATTTACTAATTATTGTGGCAATCTTAACATATGCTCACACAATTTGTGATACTCCTCTTGCCAGGAGCTGGAGCTAATTCTCCTTCCCTTATGAACTTCTAAAAATTAAAGCATATAAAACAAAGAGCATGAAACAAAAACACGAGTGACTGCAATGAAGAAATCTGGCAGATACAACTTAGTTAAGTGATCAAGTTGACCAGTAATAAGACATATTGATACTTGTGCTTCTTGATATGATGTCATAAGAAGAGTACATCATTTCCGTGATATACTTACTGACAAGCTGCAACACCATAATCATGAAAATACTATATTAACCCAATTTGTGGGATATGCTACAAAATAACTGACTAGCCAGTAATATTGTTATAATTCTGCATGGTACCAGGGGTACTGGAAATAATGAGGGAAGACCCTGTAAAGTATATGATTGTCTAACCATTATGAAGTATATCACAAACTATTTAAAAAATAATGTTAAATGTAAATAGTAGCTGAAAAAACAATAACTGACTAGCAAGTTCTAAAATAGTTCATGTCATCAAAGGTAAGGAAAGACAGAAAATGCCATAGATTTGAGGAGCTATAAGGTTGAAGAGCTATGATAAATAAATGCAATGTATATTTCTGGGGTGGATCTTGGTTTGGAAAATAGGACATTCACCAAAAACCTGGGAAAATCCAAATTAAATTGCCAGTTTAGTTGGCAATTTAGTAATGCTCTTTTCTCAGTTTTCTCAGTATTGGATATTGTACGTTGATTATATATAATGTTAATATAAGGGGAAGTTGAGTGAATAATGTATGGGAACTCTTTTATCTTTGCAGTTCTTCTATAATTCTAAAATTATTTCAATCCTGGCTGGTGTGGCTCAGTGGATTGAGCACCAGTCTGCAAATCAAAGGGTCACCAGTTTGATTCCCAGTCAGGGGACATGCCTGGGTTGTGGGCCAGGTACCAAGCTGGCAGTGTGTGAAAGGCAAATACACATTAATGTCTCTCTCCCTCTCTTTCTCTCTCCCTTTCCCCTTTCTAAAAATGAATAAATAAAATATTTTTAAAAACAATAATATAAATTACAGAAAAAAGTTACAGGAAAAAAGCTATACCAAATCTCCTAAGAATATACCTAAATATATCAAAGCTACTATAAATAGGCAAGTGATCTGTTTTTACTGAATCATTGTTTCACCTGGAGTGGATTGATAACATCATTCCATCATGCAGAGCAGGTAAACTACTGTAGCATTTTGGCTGTCTTAGGTTTATGATTCAAAGATTTCAACGATCACAAAAATAAAGTGATTTTATTTTTTCAAAAACAGTTAAGTCTGGATAAAAAGGGCTTGTATTACTGAAATGCTCTTATTCACTATTTGTTCAGAAGTAGAGAACAACATGGACAGTTGGCATTTTTATTTCCTCGAGGGCTACCCTGGGTTATTACGGGGAAAGCCTGACTTCAGCTGACAACGCAAACACCCTGGGTACAGGGGCTGTTGAAACATGAGGTCAGGTGCCAAGTTTGTGCCTGGTCTGGCTCTACCCGATGTCTGTTGTGGGTTCCATCTCTTAGGCATGGTGTTTTCTTTGGCCACTGAATTACTCAGGAAAGCTAACTGCTCATGGGAGGCACATGAAATGGTGGTGTGTTCTCTGGGCTGGAGATGCAGAAGGGCTCCCAGGCACATAAATATTCTAACAAGTTTCATCTTGTCACAATAGAGTCATAAAGCTGCTCTGTTCAGCGCACGATAATGGCTTTGTAATTCAATTATCGGTGGTATTTGTCTTTTGGGATTTATCTGCCTTAAACTCCAGCCCTCATGTAAATCCCTTTACTATAAATCTCATAAATGCTGCAGCAGGTTCTGGTCCCCAGCCCAGGGCACATCTTGCCATGCCCGGGAAAACCCTGACAGCTTTCTCTAAATTATGGAATTGCTGTGTTTAGAGGTGGTGATGTTTTGAGTACCAGAGCCAACAGTAAAAAAAAACAGTGGGACAGGTCCATTTCCTCTGGTTATTCTCTTTAGAGAGAGAGGGAGATCCTGATGGACAAATAGACCAAATTTTAATTCAATCCAAAAGACTGTTTTCAGCCACTTATCTAGAATTTTGTAGAAGGGAGTCCTGCAAGTTACAGGAGGTCAGAGCCAATGGCTTCTAAGTTCTCTAAGAAACCCCAGATTGTGGTGCACAAGCACATCAAGACTCGTCATCTACACAGGTTCACTCATCTTACAGTCATTTTTAGGCTTTTCCTCAGTCTACTCTGCCTTTCATTCCTACCCAGTCAAATAAGCCAGTATCGGGGCCTTCACACTTCTGTCTAATATTATCATCCCGTGTCTTCATTTGAAAAATCAGTATCTTTGGTTGCATCATCTTCCAATGTCTATTCCTCATTTCTCACTCAGCTAGCAAATATTTATTGTGCACCCATTTCATCCATTCCAAAATGTCCTTTTTTTTTCATTCTAACCTCTCTTTAATCAGTAGCTATTTTACAATTATTGAAATGATCAATTTTAATCAGAAAAATTTTGACAGATACCTAACAAAAGGGTACATCTTCATTCAATGAATCTCAGATTTGATGACTTAGGGAATATGTCAGGCGCTGCTCTAGGCACTTGTGAATCCTGTGTCTTTGGTCAATTTCTTCCTAACTTTGGCCCATCAAAAGACAAATCCATCCCTGGTTGGTGGCACAATGGGTAAAGAACCCAAAGGTTGCTGGTTCGATTCCCAGCCAGGGCACATAACCAGGTTGCAAGCCAGGTCTCCAGCCAGGTCTGTAGCTGGAGGCAGGTGAAAGGCAACCATACATTGATGTTTCCCTCATTTCTCTCCCTCTCTGCCTCTCTCCCTTCCCCTCTCTCTGAAAACAATTTAAAAAAATCTTAAAAAAAAAAGACAAATCCCTTTCCTTAGGAACTATTCCCTAGAGGCTGCCCACCAAATCATAAACTAATACGAATATATTTGTGCATGCATGTATGTGTGTGTGTGTGTATACATCATTTCCCTTCTTTTCCCTCTCTCCCATTCCCCTATGTTTCAGCATAAGGTGTTAGCAGTGGTTGGCCTTACTTCTCATTATTTTGGTTACAGGGGTAGGCAAAAGTAGGTTTACAGTTGTTAGTACAGAAAATGACAAATACAAACAATAATTAATAAATATTAATACAAGAATAAACTATTTTTGGCATACTCGCAACTATAAACCTACTTCTGCCCCATCCTGTATAAATGGTAGAAGTATGAGTCAGAAGAGAAATATCATCTAAAGATAGATAATGTGGCATTTGCAATTTTTTCTCATTTGCGGAGGAGGATATATGTCATATTTTAAGTTGTATGGAGACAATCCATCAGGCTAGGTAAAAGCATAATTTTGTTTTTGTTACTATTTGAAAGTTGTATGTGGTTTAAAAAGATGCGCGCAAGTAGCAAGTTTTCAGGGGGTAGACTGTGATGCTTCTGTGCTGAATCAACAAATCCTACAGCAGTATTTCCCAGAGTCCATACATAGTTTCCAGGTAGAGGTGACCAAAGGGAAAGTGAAGGAAACTTGTATGACAGGAAAGCTCATCAACCATTTCACTTTGAGGGTCATTTTGAGTAAAGGTGATGAGAGACAGACAATGTAGAAGAACTCATAGTTTAGTACTTGTCCTTGCTCTTCCCTTCCAAGTGCCATGTCCTGCCTTGCGACCTCAGGCCCCGCCAGATGCCTGGCTGCAAGTTCACAGAATGGCTGCTATGCAGGGGCAAAACCCTTCCAAAGTCTTTAGGAGAGGTTCCCCTACAGTCCCATCTCCAGCTGCAAGATCCTTAAGGGCAAGTTTCCATTAGAGTCGAGCCTTGGTTCTCAAACTTAATTTGTTGGGGATAACTGTTTGAGAAGCTAGTTGTTTGAAAACCAAATCCCCTTTGTTTGTTGCCCAAGAGACACATGACTGATCACACAGGTATCAGTGTGAAAGGGTTGTTGGGTAGAGTATCATGACCTGAAGTCCTATTAGACAACTGAAGCATTTTTCTCCAGAGACAACTTGATCAAGAACTGAACTGTCTGAGAATCAAAATATTTGAGAACCAAGGTTTGACTGCATCCATAGGGCCAAGAGTTAACTCCAAAAATCACTTAACTGATGCAAATTAAATGAACTGGGTAACAAAAGTTTTCAAATAATTGAGAAGCTACAAAATAGATCAGTAAGGTAATTCTCTACCCATTGGTCCTGATTCTGGGGCTATATATATATATATATATATATACACACACACATTAAAAATTCCCAGTGAGAACACATTATTAAGCTGAATATCAAAATGAGATTGCCTCATTTCAGAAACTCATTAATACCCAACTCTTCTCTATTACTCTTTTAAACAATGGTTAATATTTATTCATCATGTATTATATATGCTTAGAATTTAACCTGAGATCTAATTTTAAAATTGATAAGTATATGATGAAGATATTACTGTGATGACCATCACATAAATGAAGACTCTTAGTAAGGCTCAAAGAAGCTAATTAAATGGGTCATCTGTCAATCCCTTGAAAACAGGGTTCTAACAAAGGCTTTCTATCTCCAGAGCTCCCACTCTGAAACACCAGACACCATCTGTTATTGACTGGAGGCAGCAAACACAGGTGGCCAATGACTGAATGAGCAAGAGAAACCATGTACATAAGACACTGGACAAATGCAGAGGCTCTTGAACTTGAAGGATAAGCAAGGTCTGGTCACTGAGGCATGTTAATTTCTTTTAAAATTATTAAAAATGAATGAGCCATGATCATGATTTTTACCTTCATTTTCGTTCTCATTCATTGCCATCTCTTGCACTTATTATCATAAGAGTTCTTAGCAAAAATCTAAAGGAGTGGTCAAATAGCAGTTGCTCAGACAGAGGAGCTGCAGTCCAGGAAGACAGGAAATTATCAAGATAAGGACAGGAATCAATGACAGCCATTACTGAATGAAGGCCAGGAGGCAAGTGATGGGTTCCCATGGTAGCTTAGAACATTTAATTTAATGTGCAGGGAAAACCTGCTAATCATAGAAAGAGATTAAGGAATGGAGGAAGGCGCAAGAGGGTTAGAAAATAACACTCATGGAGATCATTAACAGAAAAAAAAAAAAAGATAAGATAAAACACTGTCCTCTCAAGGATAATGAAAATCCTCTTATCTAGCACTCCTAGTACAGGTGTCAGGCATGGCCCAGCACAGCACCTACGAAGTCAGGATGTCAGACTTCAGGAATGGTTGGCTGCTGCCATTTCTCCCTGCCCTTTATCCAAACCACACACGATGCTTCAGCTCTAAGGGTAGGGGACTCAGAACCAGAACACGCTGTCACGGGGGAAGAGGGATAGTATAAGATAAGTCCACACTCCAAAAAAAAAAGGGGATTCTGAATTCTGAATCCTGTATGCGCAAGTGTGTAAAGGATCTGACAGTTTCAACAACCTAGAGAAGAATTCCTTGAGAGTAGTCTAGGATGCAGTCACCCGGACTTTGCTTAAATCTCTCTGCCAACATGGATCTCATTATCCTTTAGGACGCCTGTTGCGTGAATAAAGAGCTTATTGAATGGGAAAGTGTTGCTTTTAGTAATCTAGAATTTCCTGCTCCCCCTTCAACATATAATACTTGGATAGCTTACAGGTCTAACCTTCCAGTCTATTACTGGAAGATCGCCTATATGCTGCCTAACAACTAAATCCATTCAAGATGTATTCCAGCCTGTATGTGTTTGTGGGTTTAGAGGTAGGGGTGTGTGTGTGTGTGTATTCAATGAATGTAGGTGCCTTTTGTGTATGTGCATACATGCAAGTTTCTGCTATTCTACTTACTGTTGTACACAAGATAGACAGAAGCATGATAAAGGACAGTGTTAGTCCTGAAAAAATTATAACAGGAGAGGGAAATAAGGAACTAAAAAATACAGAGACCATACTCAAGTGATAAATTATTTAAGAATTATCATTTTTCATTTTTAAAATAAGTGTTGGAAGGAAGAAATTAAAGCAGAGGCAGAAGCACTTTCTCAGGATCACCCAATTGGTAAGCAGTGAAGCTGGGATTTGAATTTGGATATACTGACTCTAAACCAGTGTTCTTTCTACCTATCACATATATACAGACCTATATATAATGCAATGAATATTATAAGTTACATTTTATCTGTGATGTAAGTACATCAGCTTCAAAGAAAGAGATTTTTCTTGCCTAGGAAAAACCAAAGAAGGCTCCACAGCAGAGGTATACATAAGTAAAAGGACATAAAGGTCCAATACTGTGATCTTAATAATGATGAAGATTCTGACCTATCTTCATATTTAAAGATCAAAACTGTCCTGACACAGAGTAGATGTCACTGGTAAAACAAGCAAGGACAATTTATTCCTTGGAAGGAATAGGTATAAAATCACAAAGATCAGAATTATAGACTGGTCCATAAACTAATCAGCTCTTAGAATTATTTACCTGACCTTTTGAAATTTAGCACACAAAATTAAGAATATGGGAGGTGGGTCAGAGAATACACATCTGAGCCCAGGTTGGCAAGAACCTAATTACATTCTTAAATAAACCCTTTTCAATTTTATGTTGTAAGCAACGTGGAACTAGATAAACACTTGATCAGGAAAATGTTTAAAAGGTTCATTAGGCTGTATATGATTTAAGAAGATTAATAGAGGGCTCTTTCCACTATTCCTGGTGAGAGGCAAGGGATGCTGAACCAGTATAATGCTAAGGAGGATGGAAGAGGAAGTAGGCAGGTATCATTTTATGGGGAAAGAACTGATGGGACTTGGAAACCCAAAGATTTAAGAAGCGAGTATAAGAACAAAGCTGAATGGAACTCTAAATGCTAAGACCAGGATAGGAGGAATAGAGAAATATGAAAGCCTTGGAGAATAGTTGGTTGGGAGGGTAAGACATTCTACGATACTCCCACTCAACATAAAATTGAAAGCAAGTGATGGTGTTTCTTTGGAAGTTCTCTACTGATGATGACCTGCTTCACAAGACACAGTAGCTGTGAAAAATATGAGCAGGGACCCCCCCAAAAATGGGAATTTACTTACATAAAAATTGTACATTTATTCTCCCATGCTTAAACATAAGTCACCTTCAAAGTATTCTCCATGTGATGCAATACACCTATGAAGACTTTTTTTCCACTGCTCAAAACAGTTTTTTAACTTGTCAATTTTGATGCCTTTTAGTGCTTCTGCCATTTTTTGTTTCACCTCTTCCATACCAGTAACACATTTCCCTTTGAGGAGTTTTTTCACCCAGGAAAACAACAAAAATAATCACTCAGAGCAAGATCAAATGAACAGGAGGGTGCGGCATGGGGGCCATGCCATTTTTGGTCAAAAACTGCTGACCACTCAGCACGATATGGGCAGGTGTGTTTGTAAATCACCTGTCATGAAATGGGCAAACACGTGAAAGTCTTCAAAAAAAAATTCATCCAAGCTGAATGCAGCCTCTCACAACAACGCCAGCTGGTACACTGATACAGATGAGTTCCTACAACACTCACCTAATGAGAGGGAAGCCTGCACTACAGGGAGCCCACCCTTCATAAGATAATTCCGGGTTTTGTTTTTTTGGGGGTTCTCCCTTGTAGCTATACTTCTTTCAAAATATAGTACCAAATTAACTAGTTACTTTGGTAGGATAGAGTTTTACTACTTTTTGGTATCATCATTAGATTCCATCCCATTTCTAGTGTGCAGAACCTGAAAAGGAAAGAGTGTAGAGGATTCTTTTGTTATTGAATACGTTCAGCCCATCTGCAGAAAAAGAAAAAAAATTATAGTCATCTTATGCCCCATCCTCTAAGTCATGAGTAGCTTAGAAGTCTTGAAGATGCTGTGTTCAATGACTTGGATAACTGCAGGAGGATGAGAAGGTGTCCTGGTAACCTGGTGAATATAAAACAAACTACCTATCCAACATATAAATTAAGAAAAGAAAATCTGAAATTGGCTCAGAGGTCATCTTCAAGCACTGGGGGGTGAGTAGTATGACATGAGTTGGAATAAGAAAGGGAAAACTTTTTAAATCCTGGAGTGTTTTCTGACCACAGCCAGTTATCTTGGCAAAGTTCCCAGATCTGCCTCTTACCCCCGAGGTTAGATGAAAGGACCCTGGTTAAGTACGTTAGGCCAGGTATATAGTAGACACTTGGGGCTTCAAGAACTGCGTGGAGGGCCCAAGAAATATGAGGCCAATGGGAAATATGTGCAACAGAGCAGTTCTAGGAAAAAAGTTCTGTGGAGTGGGTTTCATAGAGAAGCTTCAAGGAGAGGCGGAGCTCACGTGAGACTTCATTAGTCCCTAGAATAGCAGGGTCACTGGAGAGAAAATAGCACAGTGCTTAAATAGCACCGGCTCTTTCTCCAGACAAACCTGGGTTTAAATCCCATAACCATAGCTTAATAACATGAAAACTGTCTCTGTATTTATCTTACTTATTTCTTATCTTAAAAATAAAATCGAAACACTTCCCACTAATGCATAGCTCTCGCTGATCCCATCTTATGTTCTCCCTTCCTTTTGTAACAGTTCCCAGTCTTTCCTGGGGCATCAACCTTTCTTTACTTTCTGTCCATGTTGTTTATTGGAATGGGTTGTACCCCTCTGGTCTAAATGTGAGCATGTTACCTAAACAGGGACCATAACATTTATTACCAGGAGTTTTCCTGGGGCAATAAGCAAAAATGTGTTTCCTTTTCCACTGAAGGGAATCTGGGACGAAGTAAGGTGGTAGAGGCCACAGGAGAAGAGGAACTGGCTGAAGAGTGAAGCTAACACAGGGGACAGTGGAGCTGAGTGGCAAGAAGAGGACAAACTAGGATGATTTTAATGGGCATCTGCATCTAGTGCAGCTGAGATAAAGTCAGACCTTCTGACTTTCCAGACCCATGAGCCAGTCGGTTTATTTATTTATTTATTTTTTTCCCTAAAATAATTTCCTAAACCTATTTCCTGAAAATAGGTTGCATTTTTGTCACATCTTGAAAATGAGTTTTGATCAATAAATTATTGCAATTATTGATCTGAGAATTGTGGAAAACATGTGTATTTGCAAAGAGGCTGGCACACAGCTTGGCACATAAGTGATTAACAAATATGACTTGTTGCCAAAGATAGGAGGAAAGTCATTCACATGAGAGGCATTAGCCAATGGTGAAGAATGAGTATGTTTATACATGTTCAAACATACTAAGGATAGAGTTATCTCTCTGCAACAAATACCACTGTCATATACCCCTGAGGGACATCATTGTAAGAAGGCTGGTATCCTAGAATAAGAAAGGTTCACTGTTGAACCAACTCTTAATTTTCCATGTGTAAACTAGTCACAGAAAATACATGATCAATTTTCATCTGTCCCTATTTCCAGGCAGTTCTCTATATGTCATAAAAACATAGTAAAGGAAGCCTGAACCTAGTTTTAATTAAGTGAAGCAGCCTGAAGATTGCCTTGTATTTTGTATAGATAACAGATTGCTGAGTGCGTTATAATTGAAACCATCTTTCATTGCATTGACCTAAACTTGAACCAGGTCCCAACAAACCACATTCATCAACCTCTAATAGCAAATTTGGTTTTTGGTAGGAGTTTCGTTTATTCAAGGCATTTGAGTACCACTGGTCCTCCAATATCATGTTCCTCTTCAGTGTCAAAGTCAACACTTAGGTCCTTAGCTACTGACCTGTTAAAAATTAACAATTATTACTAGAGGATGCTGGGGCAGGGGTGGATAAGTCTTGAATTTGTGGCCAATTTTTACTATTGCAAACAAGGGCCATGAACCCAGACAGACCAAGGTTCAAAACTTGGCTGCATTATGTTGGATAAATTACCTAACTTTGCTACCTCGCAATCTTGTTATGAGAATCGAATGGTATGTTTTATCCTGTGCTTGAACCATTGTAGTTACTTAACAAATACGAATCCCTATTATGAACCTTTATCTTGCTGACACTCAGTTCTCCCATCTGTATTTTTTCCCTTCATGAGAAATCCATTTTTTTCCTTTTGAGGAATCACCTCTCCCTCATCCTTGAACCATGCGTTTGACTGAGTCTCAACCTCATCTCCTATTTTAGTTCCCAGAGTAGATCTATGTGTCTGATTTACACAAGTAATATGTCACCTTATGTAACCCTGATCAAAGCCCAGCCACTCAGATGCAATCCCTGGACGTAGAGGGAAAGAGGCAGACTGGTTTGATGGGGAGACAAAGCTGTTAGAACGTAAGGCTAAGGTGATAATGTCCCTCACTGCCACCATTGGGGAAAGCGAACCTGAGAATGAAGCCCATGCAGGGGAAATCAAAACTAACAGATGTGGGAAGTCAGCCACTATCAATAATATTGTTACTGTTATTCGGCAAGCACTCAAGATAATTCTTAGGTATGAGGCATATAAGCATTTCACAAGAACTATTCCATTTAATGAAGTAGGTATTGTCCTCATTTTACAGAGAACAAAACTAATGAATGCATATGGAAAATAACTTCCCCATGTTCCCTTGCTTAGTAAATGTCAAAGCTGGAACCCACTCTTTAGTATCTCTGAACCCCTTAACCTCTAGCCTGTACTGCCTCCCAATAGAATTGATTTCTGAAGGGTGATATTGGGGTAAGATGTGCTTGATAATACGCTCTATACATGTAAATTGGTTTTGGAAGCAATTTGAACTCCTTGGAGGTATACTTACATTTATGTCAGTTATTATAGTATTAACAGCAAGCACTGAGATAGCATAAGCTTTTATATTCCATAATTATTTTACAATTGCCAATGACTAGGCAATAGCAATACTAGCCTTCTCTCCCCTCCCCTCCAAAAAATAAAGACACTTTTCAAGTGCAGTAGCAGATGAGAAAAAGATATATGTTCATCCTCATTTTTCTTTATAGGAAATGTTATTTTGCTACTCAGGACAACTAAACAATTCAATTTAGCACCAGAAAAGTTCCTTTGAGTCCCTTCCACACCCCCATAGCCAGGCTCTGAGCAGAAATGATTAAAGGGAGCTTCTTTTAGTTATGCCTGCAGAATAATCCTAGACAGCCCCATAGTTCCTATGAACTTGAATTAATTGGTTTCTAGTACTAAGTCTCATATGCATGGCTTTGACTGACACTTTGTCTGCTGGCCTCAGAAACTTGTACAGAGGCAGAAAATACAGACCATGTAAACAGAGACCAAGAGGTTTTCACTTACAGTCACGAGCACCGTGCAATTCGCAAGGTCTTGTGCCTTCTCTGGGAAAACCAACCGAGCTTAAAGAAGCCATGGGGCCACTTGGCAAACCTAGCTAGACAGACACACATGCAAGCATCATGGCCAAAAGAGCCTTGGGTTTTCTCTACTCATGCCTGAATGGGCTAGACATCCAGGGCTCTGTGACCCAACCCAGAAAAGAAGGCCAACAGGCCTACGCCACAGAGCCCATGGATTCAGTAGAGTATAGATGCTATAACCAGATGCCAGCATTTAAATCCTGGCTCTGCCAGCTTCGGGCTGTGTAACTGTGGCTACGCAACTTAACCTCTTCATGCCGTAGGTTCCCTGTCTGCTAATGATGATAATGAAATCTTCATAAGGTGGTTATGAGGATTAAATAGCTTTGAACAGTGCTTATCACACTGTTAGGGCTTGAATGACAAACACGTGTCTCTCTGTTCCCAAAGTTGGAGTTGGGGGGTGGTAACTCTTTAGTTTACTTAACAGGCATATTGGTTAGAATCCACACACAACCAGGTATAAAGTTTTTATAAGGATAATCATATTATGATATTACAAGGGCTTTGATAATCAGGCTTTCAGATAAAGGACCTTCATTCAAATAGTAGGTAAGAATGAATTGTAATTAGCACCCTCTGAAGCAGTGATAGGGTCCATTCACCTCCCAATGCTGTGTGTAAACAAGACTTTCAGTGAAGTAAACCATACAATACTGTATACTGTGTGCCACTTACATAGGAAATAGTCTCATCCCAGTTCTTTCTTCTTGCCTTTTAAAAAACTATTTTTATTCATTTAGTTTTAGAGAAGGGGGAAAGGAGGGAGAAAGAAGGAGAGAAGCATCAATGTGTAGTTGCTTCTTGCGCACCCCCAACTGGGGACCTGGCCCGCAGCCCACCAGCAACACTTTGGTTCATCCTTGCCTGCCTTTCAATTGATGTTTTTCTTTGTTCCTGTAAGTAGGAATAAACTTCTATTCAATCCTCTGTGAACTGTAACTTTCTACCTTCTAGTGTTTGGCTTCACGTGGAGATATTTTCAGTCACTTGGAATAGGACTTGAAGAAAGATATGTCCCTCACACGAAAGCATCAACTTTACTTCCAGGTTAAATTAGGAAGACCTCATTAACTTAGACTTTCCTTTATTTACCATTCTGTGCATATATAATACCAAGTGAAAGAGAGAATAAAGCAAAAATATAAAACATGGACCCTTTTTCCCCCCAAGTGACTTAATAATTTCTAGGCAAAACACACAGAGGTGGAAGGCATCTCATGAATAAGGGATGTGGAGTGGGCAAGAAAGAGAAGAAATGCTGATCAGAGAAGGGCGCCCCAGTGATAGCCAGAGCTGGATTCCTGGAGAAGAGAGGAGCCTGTCAGGCACTGAAAGTGGTGCTGAATGCTGGGGACATTCTGGAGCACAAGCAGCGTGGGAAAGAGGCAAATAGCTTCTATGCGCAAAAACCTCCTTCAGTTATAAACATCTCTTTGTGATGGGGGCGGGGTATTCCATATAGAAGTCTCTATGTGTTATCTTTGACCGGTTTGTTGGCAAATAGCTTGTCTCTCATTTTGCCAGGCAGTTTCAATTGCATTTTTTAAATTTAATTTTATTGTTGTTGTATGACATCCATCCCCTTTTTCCTCCCCTCTGTCCCCTTGAATTGCATTTTAAGAGATTTCTCCAATGCAGGTCTCTGCTTTTCAACTCCCATGGGGGTTTTAGAGCAGTGTTTGAAAATGAGAAATACAAAAACGCATTCCTCTTCGAGGTACGTCCAAGTCCCGAGGCTGATGAGAGACAGTATGATTTCAGGAGTGAAGGGGAGATGCCTTTTACCGTTCTATGTGCAGGAAGCTCACGGGCTCCAAAAAGGTTATGGTTCCAATGGTCATGAATGACATGAACAAGGCATATTTAAACTTCTGTCAGAGCTAGTTCTTTATAGCTCTGTTTATACTAGCAAAAGCCTGAAACTGAAGTGTTTTCACTGGCAGATTAGATACATTAGGGTCAGCAGTCACATCTTTTGGCAGGTTTAGGTTGTACAGTCAAAGGGGTTGTCAACATTACACTGTACTGTTGACATTACACTAGAATATCCATACTGTGTTCTTTTTCTTTGCCGGATCTAGGCCCTAGGAAATACAAAAGCCAAAAGGGACCTGTGTTATTTCCCTTGTTTTCAATTGTAGTCACCCATTCCTATAGAGAGAGGCCATTTTTAGTTCAATCAGGAAGATGGGTTCAGGCAGGTCTCAGCAGGAAGAAGGGTGGGAGGGTGACTGGAAGAGATTAGCCAAAGAACATGTACACATATATGCATAGCTAATGGACACAGATAACAGTGTGATGAAGGTTGGGTGGAAGAGAGCAAAGAGGGGAGAAAATGGGGGACATCCGTAATATCAACAAGAAAAAATTAAAAATGTATCTTTCTATATTACTTTCTCTGCCTCTCTTTTGCTGTCTGTTTTCCAACCCTTTCTCTCCTCCTTTCCCCTCCTCTCCCTTCCCCTTCTCTTTCTCTCCCCCCTATTTCTCTTTCCACTCACACACATCCCACCAATTCATACAATTTATTTTTGTACATTAAATAAATCTAGAACTCACCTCCAATCTATATTCTTAGAGTAAAATGATATTTAGCTATTTGAAAAAGTGATGACATGTATTGTTAACTGCATCCCCTCAATCAATCAAACAAATCAACAGAGCGCAGAACAGTGTGCATAAGCTAACACTGATGCAAATGCAAATATGTGGGCTGAATGTTTTTGCCCCTCTCAAGTGTGTATGTTGAAGCCCTGACCACCAAAGTGATAGTGCCTGGAGATGGGGTCTTTGGGAGGCAATTAGGTTTAGATAAGTCATGAGAGTGGACTCCCAGGATGGGATTAGTGTCTGAGTAAGACACTTGCTTCCTCTCTACCACATGGTGGCTGCTCAGTACTGTCAGCCCTTTCTTCCTTCTCCCATTTGTAATGACAATGCCTATCCCACTACTGTATCTTGGATGTCATACTTTATCCTGTTATATAATTCACAGATCAGAGAAATTATGCCTCAGTATGAATCGGACCTTGAGTCTCATCCATATCTGATTTAAATTATACTAGATGAGACATTGGATGGTAGACTTTAGTCCTGATGCTGAAACAAGTTAATAGTTTGGAGGCTCTTGGGATGGAATGATTGATTTTTGCATGTGAGAAAAATATGAATTTTGGGGGTTCAGGGTTGGGAATATTATGGACTGATTTATGGTCCCCAACTCATATGTTGAAGCTCTAACCCCCAGGTATGGTATTTAGAAGTGGGGCCTCTGGGAAGAAATGAGGTTTAGATGAGGTCATGAGTGTAAAGTTCCCATGACAGGATTAGTGACTTTACAAAAGAGCAAGAGAGGCTAGAGTTCTCTCTCTCTTTCCATGACGTGAGAACACAGAAACAAGGAAGCCCTCTGCACTTTCCTGCAACAGTCTGAAATATTCTGGCCTTTTGATCTTGAACTTCCCAGCCTTGAGAACTATAAGAAATAAATGTGTTGTTTAAGCTACCTAGTTTGTCTTTTTGTTAAAGCTACTTAAGCTGCCTAAGAATATATTTGACAATTCATAGAACGTATCTGGAAGATAAGTAAGAAGTTATAAACACTGGTTGCTTCCCATATGACAAGGAGAGGTCTAGGAAACTTAAAGTTAGGAGTGAGAGAAAGATCTGCTTTTAGACTAAATAAAATCTACTTACTTACAATGCAAATCTTGATGTGAACATAGAACAAGTATATGCATAATACTTTTATTAAAAATTCTATTAAAAAAGTCACTTAAAATTCCAAGTGTCTGTCTTACAAGTCATATCAAAATATAACAACAGTTACAAAGCCCCTCTTGTTCAGTAATCTTAATAATCTATTTTGGGTTCATTATGTAATTTGTGACCCAGCTTTAATATTCCCTTAAAATGTTTACTACTCCAGTGGCACATCTTGCCCTCCAGGGGCATGTGGTCATATCTCAGTAAGAACAGACCTCAGGTGAGAGCTCTGGATGAGAAAAAGAATCCAGTGTTTGTTTATGAGGTGATGTCTTAACATGCTGCAAAATAAAGTGAGACATTTTTTATGGCTGAGTAGAAGAAAAAGAAAATTTTACCCTTTACGACAGACAGCATGGATGGACCTGGAGAGCATTATGCTAAGTGAAAGCTAGTCAGAGGATGACAAATACCATATTACTTCACTCATATGTGGAATCTAATGAACACACTGAACTAACAGAAAATAGATAGACTCACATAGATTGAGAATAGGATGAGAGCTATGGGGTGGGTAGAGGTAGGAGGAGTCAGGAGGTCAAGAGATTGAGCAAAAAGAAACAAAAGACTCAGACATGGACTTGTAGGTGGAGGAGATTCTAAAAGAAATAAATGGTAAGAAAACAATACAATAAAGATTTCTTTTTTAAGTGAGACTTACCAGTAGAACCTGTTTGGTACAACCCCTTCCTGGATAAGCTGCCACCTTCTCCCAAATTCAGCAGAGCTGTATAACTATAGAGAAAAGGAATTACTTAGCACCATGATCCTATGGTACATCGAATGCATAAACATCAGTTCATCAGATCAGTAATAAGAATACCAGTACCTACCATTTATTGAGCACCTGCTACCTGCCAGGTGAACACTCCACCCATTATCTCTGCTCCTCACATACATTTTGCAAGGCAGATACTAATACCCCCATTTCACAAGTGAGGAAACTGAGGCTTGGGAAGATTAATTGTTGGAAATCACAAGTGCTCTAAATATTGGAATGCAACTCATACCCCATTCTGCCTGGTGACAAGGTCAGCTGACCCACCTGACCTAGCATTTGCAGGTCATTGTGTAGGATACATGAGTGCTAAGTCTAGACCTGGCTCTCAAAGAGCAGATAAAATAACCTGAATCTGATGAAAATTATAAGGAATGCACAAGGCAGCCAGGGATAAAGGGAGGCAGAGGGAAAAGGCTCAGCAGCCAATCAGGGATGCTTTGCAGACCTTGCAGAAGTTCAGCTGGGATATGAGGGAATGACAGCATTCCAACTGACAAAAGTAGGGCAGGCATTACTCAAAAAGGGAACACAGGTCCAAGTAGTGAGATATGCAGGGGCCTATGAAGGAGGCTGGCTTATTGAAATATGTGTAGATGACAATGTTGAGGGAGAGACTTTGAATGGTAAGTTAGGGAGACAGGACTACATATCCTTCAGGTAAAGGGAACCAGTGACAGTCTTTTTACCAGTAACCAGAACTTCAGGCTATAAAAGGTGCCACTAAGTTCTTATTTAGTCACCGAAGTATCTGCTTCTTATGTACTATTTCATTTAATCCATACTCCATCCCTGTGATACCTGAAGTTATTATGACCATTTTACAGTTGGTTATACAGCTGGTAAGATGTCAAGTTCATCTGTTACACTGGGTCAGTATTCCCCAAGGACAATTGCATAGAAATGCAGCCCACGAGTCAGGATCTAACCTTCCACTACTCTATCCTCTCTTACATCCTGTTCTTCCTTGCTCACACAACACCCTTGGAACCCTCTTGGGCCTCCAGAAGTATCCTCTGATGGCAGCCCAGAAATTCCTGTTGGTTGCTGTAGGCATCCTGGTTGCCACTGGCTATTGTCTTGAAAAACATCATTTTGAACATCTTTCTGTTTTGTGCCTGGTCTGTAACCTACCCACAAACCCAAACTTCCACTACTTCATTCCCCAAACCCCAGAGCGAATGATTGGTGAATCACTGTGTCCTGAGTGCTTGACTGCCCAGCCTTGTCCTCTCTCCCCCAGCACTCAGTGATGAGTCAATGACTCACCAAGGGACTCACCAAGGCTGCAGATCCACCAGGCATATCCAAGGAACAAGGCAGCTCAAGTGAGTAAGTACTGACCCTTGAAAAAGCTTTCTATACCATTGTGCCCACTGGATCAAAACACGTCCTCAAGCAAAAGCTGAACTATCTAGCTACTAAAGCAAGCAGTTCAACCAGTTCCACCTACACAGTATTTGGGCATCCAGACAAGGAGAATCTGTGGCTTTTTTCTTTCAAGTCTAATTATTCTTTTCTGCCCCACCATGTCTGGGGAAGAAAGTTTTCCTGGGTACATTTTATGCTTGATTACCTTTAAAAGTGCTAAGGAGAGAAGGAGACACAGCTCCCTTCACAAAGATAATAATGGATGGGACAACTCACTCTTAATTCACACCCACACAGCCAGAGTCCTCATGTCCTTCTTCTTAATCCCCAGCATGGCCTGAATACCTTGCATTTTAACGTGCACACTGGTGTATCGACAGCAATACACCAAAGGCCGTATGCTCCTCCCTTTCCCTTTACTCCATCTGTTTTTTTTAAACCGCACTGCTTTGCACAAGTTTAAAAGGAACAAACTTCACACCATTGTGAGTGCCTGTCTATATGTAAGTGTATATTAATACATGCACATATATATATTTATATATATATAAATTTATGCCAATGTAACAGCATCAGGACAGTTTAAAATTATAATTTTGTGTGAAGGCCGACATACATATATGCTGAAAGTCGTATGTAAACCCTGAGAGCTCCTACAGCTATACCAAGCGATGGCTGGCCTGCTCCCGTCTGGCACCCTCCTCCATGATGAATTGTTGGTTGTCAACACCTGTGTGTGGGGCGTATTTTTCCCTTCTACGTCTTTTTAAATGGATCCCCCCAGGCCTGGATACAAACCTGTGGCCCAGTCAGGTATGTCCCATAATATTTGTTTTTATTTTCTTCAAGGGGCTGCTTTGTTATTTTGTGAGCATCCAGAGGCCTCTCAGGCAGCAGGTATACTTAACAGCCCAATAAAACAAGTTTCTCTTCTGCGGCTCAATGACATCCTCTCCAGGCTCCTCTCTCAAAGGAACCCTTTGCCTTCCCTCCTTCCCACTCACGCCTGGGCACATTCCCCCTACCATGCCCCTGTTAGTGCCACCCACTCTGGCAGAGGTGGCTCAGGATGTGCCTACCTCAGTGACGACCGGCCAGTCTTCTGTCTAGGCCCAGGTCAAGGTCACCTGTACTGTGAATCCCTCTCCTACACGTTCAAATTTGCAGTGACCTCGTTTCTAAAGAACGATGACCCAGTAACAGTTGCTATCAAACTACAGCACACAGACTTATATTTAACTCTTAGTAACCTTTCAAGAGAGTGTTCTGTGAATGCAAGGCAGAAACTCCTTCCTATCTAAAAATCTCCCTAAAATACTGAAGACCACACCCTATACCTTTGATGGGAGTCCCCAAAGGTTTTATATGTTGGGTATCCCATCCGTGTCTCCATCTACATAGTGCCTAGCACATAGAAGATGATCAAGGGGGTGGGGGGGGGGATGCATAGATTTTGCACCATGCAAACCCCTTAGTGATGAGAGTACCCAATACAGTACCCAGGTGTCCCAATGGCAGGACACAGGTAATTAACTAGAGGAATGTGTTGTGCTTCCATAGATCTATAACTAGAGGCCTCTACCTAAACAAATCAACAACAACAACAAAACTGTAAATATCAGTACCTTGGAAACTTCCCAGGATTTGCAACCAGCAGTTCTTGCATATTCACTCACCCTTAGACAAAGCTCTGTATCTTCCACCTGCCACTTCAAAGATTTGTCCCCTAGGAAGTTAATTGTCCAGCCTAAAAGGACAAAATGGCTCACAGCCAGTCAAGTGAATGTGTTAATTAAGCCTGCAGTGGGCTGACAGCAAAGTTCTCCACAGAGAAAGGAATAGTGTCAATGCCTTTTACTCCAGGATGACTGTCTCCTGTGTCCGCAGCAGTGGGAGACTTTGTGTTAAAACAAGTCAATGTTTTAATAATGTCAGTGGAGTCAGCTGCACCTAAGAAAAATTCTGTCCTTTCTTGCGTGTCTCTAGCTCCCACTTCTATGACTGTCGGACCACAGAGCTGAAAACCAGCATCACTATCCGTCACATCACGCCCTGAGCCGACAGAGGACTGCACAGAGGATGAGAGAATATCTGAATCCATTTCAAGACAGCTGTCCATCTGTGAACCTGTGTCATAAAAGGTTTGTTCCTGGTGGAGGGTTTGCGTTTTGTTAACACTGGTAAAAAATATTGAGGAAAAGGTTGAAAGAGTAGGAAGCTTATAAAGGGGTGGAGGGAGGGGAGGGAAGATTCAAGGCAGAAAATCCTGACTACCTAAAATCATGCTGAACTATCTGGGGCCACTTCCCTGCCTCAGTGAGTGAGACTCAGTGAGCGCAGACTTGACGCTCAGCTCTGAACAAGACCTGTCAGCAGCCTCAGGCCCTAACCCTACACTGTGGGGCTGTCAACTCTTCTCTAGGCCATGCTCCTCTCCTGAATCATTTTCCTCTTTTCTTTCTCTCTCTTTCTCTCTCTCTCTCTCTTTTTTTTTTGACATTTTCCACATTGATTTGTTTTCTTGTCATTTGCCTTTATCTGCTATAAGATAAATATAGATTAAAAAATAGCTCATTGCAAAGGTTAGTTTTGGTATGAGCTTATTTTTTAATCCTCACCCAAGGATATATTTATTGACTTTAGAATGGGAGGGAGGGAGACAGGTGAACAGACAGACACATCAATGTGAGAGAGAAACATCAATTGCTTGCTCCAGTCAGGGATCAAAACCACAACCTAGGTATGTGCCCTGACTGGGGATGGGTCCCCATAACCCATTTTAGGTGCACAGGACAACACTCCAGCCAACTGAGCTACCTGTTGGTTCAATCCTCTCTGGGGCCACACTTAAGACGGTAAGGATCACAGGGTCCAAAGACGCAAAAAGAAGGATGTCACCTGGGGCTGGGAAAGAGCTTCATCTGCTTTGCTCAGGGTTTCTAACCTATAGAGATGACAGCATATAATAGCAGTTGCTTCCTGTTTGCATTTTCCAGCTTCTGACCATTCAGATTTGGTTGAAGCCCTGAAAGAAAACCCTCCTTCTGTGAAGAGAAATTCAATTTCCCCGTGATGACGCAAAACCTTGCTGTTGACACAGTCCCTGGAAAGTCTTCTCAACATTTCTAACATGAGTCAATGCAGCCCTTCTTTCCAGATTGTTACACGGGTACCCATCAGGCCTTTCCTCTTGCAGCTAGGACATCGGTCCAAGGACACAATTCCGCAGAAGGTAGAACTTACAACATATTTTAAGTCTTCGGTTGATGGGATTGGAAGCCGTTCGTCACCAAGTTCCCGCGGTGACATCCCTATCAGGACGCAGGGCCCTGAGTCTCCTCTGCAGGGGTTCCTTCAGAGGCTGCCATGCTGGCTGAACGTGCCCTGCTGTCGGCACTTTTCAAGGTCTCCTGCTTCCTCCTCTTTGCTTCCCTGCCCTTCGCATGGCAGAGGCAGAGGGCCTGCAAATTGCCCTTCTTGAAAAGTCTGACACAAAACCCTGCCAGTTCAGTGTTATATGCCTCATCCTCACGCTGCCCTGAGGGTGGTGTGTGTAGAAAGCTCCCATCGACCTCAGGGTTGTCCCCTGCTCATGGAAGTTACTTGCGTTCTTTTCAGCCAGGAAGAGATGGTGCCCTCAGGACTACAAATGTCAGGCCTGGGCACAGCGACTATCAAGCTCTTTCTTCTGAAGAAAGAGAATCTGCCCAAAGAAACCCTTGATCTAAGGAAGGATGATCTAGTCCACAGCACAGGGAAAGTTCAGAGCTCACTCCAAGGGGAAACGACCTTCTGTGGTCCCTAAAATAATCCCAAGAAACTTCACCCAATGCTGACACAAGACTTTCTTGGGCTGGTGGGTACAGGGATAGATCATGAGAAAACCAAGGTGAGCCTGGGAGCAGGGTGGACAGATGCCTTCCTACCTGAACATGTAAATGCAGACTGAACTCAAGTATCACAGCGGTCAGAAGACAGGAGCAAGCAGGAATGAGGACACGCTTCTGGTTCCATCAATCTGTCCCTATCCTGGGTTTATCACATGTGTCACCAGCCATTTCCCAGCTGGCATCAAAGTCTGTCACATGCCTCACTACTAGGTTTGGTACGTCGAGGCAGGCTTGGGGCATTGGAAATATGGAACTGGGGTTAGCTCAGAAGGAGGGTCACTGTGTGACTGTGGTCCAGTTCCATTCGGATATTTCCTAGGTACCTTGATCTGGAAATAGTACATAGGCAAGGAAATTATGAGGTGGAATCTTGGCCTTAAAAATTATGAAGAAATAAACCCAAGATAAATAAAATAATTAGTAGCTAAGGTAAGAATCTATATCATAAATCCCACAGAGTTATATCATCATTTAAAGGCATAGATGAAGCAGCTCAGCAGCTTTCAGGAACAAAATAAGTAGAAAGTAGAAAGAGAAAACTGTCCGTTGGGACACCGTTGGAACTGTGCCTTGGTGAGATGTCCACTAGCAGTGTGAAGATGGAGCGGAGGAAAGGGACCCACGAGAAGGTGACTGTGACTGGCTGGGATGGGATGAATGTCTGGGTGAGTCAGGTCCCCTGGGTGTGAGAAGAATAAAAGGGAATAATGTTTTTAAAATAAACACATAAGCAAAACTAAACTAATTGTTTTAAAAACCTGACCTGATGTAGAGCATAAGGCTGGGTCAACTTTGAAAGCCTCTGTCCTGTTGTTTTGTTTCGTTTCGTTTTTTTCTTTTTTGGTCTGGGAGTGGAGCTGGGACAAGGTGGGGGAGCTGTGCACCAGGGTCCCAGTGTTGATGTCTCTCAAGGTGTCATGTGCTGGTGTGACATACCACAGGGGCTGCTGGGAGCGTGGCAGCCAGCCAGGGGCCACTCCGCTACTGCTCACAGGTCCCTCCTGCTCCCTTCCTCACCTGCCTTGATTATGTCACCAAAGCAACAGTCCTTCTGCTCCCAGACTCAGCCCTTTAAATGGGCACCACAGCATCTGTCAGCGGGAACAGGTCTCCAGGTTGGTTGGACAGGAAGAAGATGGTTAAATAAAAATAGAAATAAAAAGGCCACGAAAGAAAAGAAAAATAGCATCTCAATGGCTTTTCTGGGGAGGCCAGTGTGTTGGTGCAGTAAGGACTGGGTGTAAAGACACTCAAACTTGGATTAGATCCCAGCTGTGCTGTCACTTGATCTGCTACCTTGAGAAATGTCTTTAACCCTTCATAGCCTGAACTCCCCAAATGCTAAACAGGCATAATGATACATACTATGTTCAGCCTAAGAATAATGTTGACCGATCCATGTGAGAAGTCCAAGCACAGTGCTTGCTACGGAGTATAGTCAATGCTGCTCTGGCTGGTGGCACAGTGGATAAGTCACCGGCCTGTGAACCCAAAGGTTGCTGCTGGTTCAATTTCCAGCCAGGGCATATAACCAGGTTGCATGCTAGGTCTCCAGCCAGGTCTGAAGCTGGAGGTAGGTGAAAGGCAACCATACGTTGATGTCTCTCTTCCTTTCTACCTCTCTCCCTTCCCCTCTCTCTCAGAATAAATTAAAAATAAATATATAGAATGCTAGTTCTCCCTACCCCCCACCCCATCCCCACTCCAGTGCCCCCCCTCCCACCTTCCACTACCAATTATTGCTTTCAGAACCTGAGGAAAGGAGGGAGGGAGTGGCAGGGAAAAGCAGATGAAACTGCTTTTTCCTTCCAGATATCCAGGAAAGCAGCGGAGGATCTTATGCAATGCTTCTGTGTTCCAGCCTCTGAGGAAGGTGGGTGCTCAGCCTGACCTCTCTTAAGGTCACAACAGGTCTTCTTGTTCTGGGACATTTTCTCATTGCACCTGCAAGTTGGATCAGCCAGGGAGACTCTGATTTTAATCAAGTTGGGAGGGTGACAGCCTTGGACAGCTGCCTTGGTGCCTTATCATCTGATAATATTTTATACTAATTGTGTAATTCTGTTAAGGGACCTGGCCATTTTTGAAGGGTACTTGACTTTGGGCTTCCTTGCTCTTGCCGGCTGTGAGATCCTGACTGGCTGTGATGTTGGACCTCTTAGAACACTGACTTGTGAAGTGTACTCTGTACCTATCACATCCTATTGTGATGATGGTAGGAGGTTGGCAAGATGACCTTATTAATTAAAAAAAAAAGTAAAAACAACAGAGTCATAAATTGACCAAATGTGTTCATTTTTCCTTCTCTCTAAACCATTTCCCTCCTGACACCATCCTTAGTTGCAACAACTCTTGGCAAGTAAACCTGAGCATGCCTAGATTCCTAAAGGGTCAGCCTTCGAGATAGGCCTTCTTCTGGGTATCCCTTCAACTCATTTAAGAAAGAGAGAGATCCATGCTCTCTGATGAGGTCAAATGGCTTTCAAACTTCCCCGCTAGTCCTTGGACTAACGAGGCATTTCAGTCCATTCAGATGAATGTTGGTGGATAGACTGGATCAAAAAAGCTGGCTAAAAAGTTGCACAAGCGAAAAGGCAACTCAACTTCAAAATTAAAATAGCTACCAATGAGCATGGTCGTGCCTGTCCAAACCTGAATCACAGTGACTCCTTTTAAAATGTCCATTTTTCCCTCATTTTTGCAGCCCATTTCACTCAAACCATTAGGCACAGGTAGACCAAACTGTTCAAGCAATTGTTAAGTAACAATACAAACTGGTTAAATAAGGTATCTAAGGGGAGCAGAGGCCTTCCTTGTTTGCATAAGAGGGCATTTCAGCTTGAAAATTTGTTTTATAAACAAGCATTGGGGTTGACATTTAGCAAGCTCCCTGATTTCCACTCTAATTGCCAGTTTTGTACTTGGATCCTTAAATTATGTATATATTCATGAGATTAGAAATCAGCTCTGACATTGGGAAATTTCAAGCGCATGGAAATCCTGCCAAACCAGCACGGTCTGTAACGCTCAACATATTCCTTCTACATAACTGAGTGCCTTTTTACTTAATGCAGTGCCTTGGGGAAACATGATAGCATTAGGTAGATATCAGTTGCCTAAGTGTTTGTGCTTATGCAGAGATCATTTGAATATCCCCAGGGGTTTACATTTCAAAGATGCATTTATCTTTTATTTCAATTTGCCCTTTGACATTAAGGGGTGGCTAGGTCTATTAAAAAACAACTGGAGTTTCCACCGTGAAGACAAACACTGAGTACTTTAATATTTAATGGTTTACTGCTATTATAATCAATGATGTTTTGCAAGCATTGCTTGTCTTCCTTGTTTCACTCATCCTGGTTCCATGGTACCCTGGAGTGAATGACTAAGAAGTCAGTCAACTCTGACTAAAGTGCCTATAACTTCAGGGGCTGAAAAGACACTGAACTCCTGCTAAGGCAGCCCTGTGTCTAAACCCAGCAACACCACACCACGCGGTCATTCTCTCAGGTCTTTAAATAATATCTGGGGTAGAATCTATGTTCACTATGCACCAGGCTCAGTGTTAAGCATTTTACATATGTTGCCTCAGCATCTGCAAAACAGACCTGGGAGGCTGGTACTGTTGTTATTCCTTCTACTTTCCAGTTGGAGAAACTATAAAATTAAGTGACCTCAGAGGGTGACACTGACATTAGTAGGGCCAGAGACAGGGAAGGGCTGATGTTCCTACCTAGCCTGCTATATTCACAATCAGAGGTGAGAGACCAGTCCTGGGATTTTTGGGAAGTACTGACACCTATTTATTCCTTTATCAGGTAGTGACTATTTCCCGGGAAATGCCTGCATTCCAAGCAGCTGTGATAAGCAATGCCCCTCTGTTGGGGTCCAGGAAGGAAAAAAAATTGGAAAGATTAAAAAGAGAGTTTTTAAAGAATGGATATGAAACTGTTTAAAATTTAGCACTGGTAGAGAGATGGTGAGAACTAAAAGTAGTTCTTTATTTTAAATTTATTTTTATGCACATGGCTAAAATTATACTGCATTTACTAGCAAAACACTGGCAGTATAATGATGCTTTTTCTATCACTTTATGATTTAAATTCAAAGTCAGCCTCCACTTATACAGACAATGCCTATTGTTAATATTCAGGGTTTCAATTATATGTGCAAAGAGACTCCTTATCAAAACATGTTTTCCTCCTTAAAACCATTCTAGTTTTATGTGTATCTTACCCATATATACAAAAATATTGAAGGTAAGGCCCACGAACAAGTGTTAAGATTTATTCTTTCATCGACTGTGCCTTTTGGGGATATAGAGATCAGGAACCATGCAGGTCCCCATGTAGTATTATTGCTGTCGCTTAAAGCTCCAAAATAAGTGAGAATATAAACTTGGAAATATCCCAGAACTGCCACAAAAATCCAGCGTGACCTACCAAACTGTCTTAGAAGTTTTGTACTCGTGGACAAAACTGATCACTCATCTGGATGCCTTTTATTTATTTATTTATTTATTTATATCACAAAACAGTGTAACATCTCCTGGAATCCAGGAGACAAAGAGACCCATGAACAGGAGAAAAATAAAGATGATGTGAAAGATAGATGGAAAAGAAAAAAACAAAACAAAACATGATTTGGGGACTAATACAAGGCAGCCGGTAAGCTTTACTTGTCCTGCGCCATTTCTCTTTCAAATTTTGCAAATACTTAAAAATAAGAAAATGCCACATTTCAAACAAAGCAGGGTCACTTCTGAAGGACCGATGGCACTGGAGGAGCCACCCTCAGGGGCAAGAACAGTATCTGGGGTTCACCAGCCTCCCCTCTTCTACATGGATGCTGTTGTCAGTGTCCCACAGCTCAGATCCACCACTGTAGTCAGTTAGATTCTTGAGTGCCTGGGCAGGAATTGAGGTCATGGCCCTGATGGACCTCCATATCCATGTGCGCTGGGAAGCAGCACATGGCTTAGGACCAGAACACAGTGGTCCTTCCTGCTTACGATTAGGGGTCCAGGCCCTTCTGCAGAGCCACCTAAGCAGACATGCCATCCTGGATCAGCAGATCATGGGCCTCTGCTCCTAAGCCACTCTCTCGCCTGAGTCCCCAGCACTGTCTTTGTTGGTTTCACAATGTTGCCACCAGGGCACCCACCCCCTCACGGAGCAGCCAGGAGCCCCGGCCCCAGGACGGCCAGCAGACAGGAAGCAGATGCATACGCTTGTGCCTGTCCCTATTTTTTTTCTTTCAGGCGCATGCATCTGTGTGTTGTTTCACACGTTTCCCAGCACATCATGTTCAGTGAGGTGTTTGAGATAGACTGAAAAGACGGCATTGGAGGCAGCGTTTTAAAGCACCATTTGTATACAACTTGATTGCCAAATTAAAACAAAGATGGAATCTGGTCATCTCAGCCTGCTGCTAAGCCTGCTGTGGGTGACTTTCTGTGCTGAGGCAGCCAAGTGGGGGATGCTGTCAATGAGGTGAAGGACCGGACACACCTTCTCCTACTTGCATGGTTTCCTAATGCGAAGAAACCAAAGAAACGAGCTGAGCATTTGTCTACTGACTAAATGCAGAAATGAAAAAGGACCAAAATAAATACAGGAAAAAAAGGTTTTGGGGCTTCTATAATAAATAAATGCCATGGAATTCTTCACAGTGTCTATTGTGACTCACTGTTTGTTGTTGTGGTTGTTGTCTTGTTTTGTTTTTGTTTTGGTATGAATTATAAGCAGTGTGACTTGACGTGACCATTACCCCTCTTCCCATTGGATATAAACGTTCCATAATGTCTATAAAGTTTATTTCTCGGGAGATGCCAAGGCTTTCCAAAGGCACAGCCTCACATAAAACCTTCAGAGGCCAAAGAAAAACAGCCCCCATGTCTATGCTGAGTCCCCAGCAGGAGTTCCAGTGCAGTCAGGCCACCCCTTTGAGAACTTCAAAGGCAAGAAAGGCCTGGTGAGCCACGTGCCAATTCACGAAAATATTTACTTCTTGGCAACCTCCTAGACACGAAATTCCATAGAGAGATTGCTTTCTCTGAGAATAAAAAAAAAGACTTCAACATCAAAATATCCTGATTTTATAGATTCTGAGCACATCTGGACATACACATTTCTCCCTGATGAAAAGCGTTTCCTTTTCTTTTTTATTGACACCTGGATTCCTATGGAAGTGATGGCCAGCAAAACTCTATCTTGGGCCACACAGGACAATCTGCTCAGCGAAACTCCTGAGTATCTGAAAATGCTCCGGTCCAAAAGCCACTACTGGGTGTTCAGACATGTAAGATGAAATGTCACGCTGTCCGGATGGGCTCCATCCTGGAAGCCAGAGATCCAGGCTCTGTCTCCAGGGCCTCAAAGGTCTCATTCATGGAAGGAAAGAACAGCAATGGACGAAAAATAAGAGGGATATAAAGGTGGCTGTGATCAAAAGAGGGCGAGTACCACAGAGAAAGACACGGAGGACCGCATGCAAGGAAGGCGAGGAGAGGGGCATTCCGTCCCCAGGGGAGCTCTGAAGGAGGTGCCACCTAAACGCAATACTTGCTAAGAGATTCTACCTTTGCCTGGAAATTCTGTTTGCATAGCTTGGTGTAGAACAGCGTCCAGCAGAGCCAGCCGGCACTGAGACTAGGCTCCTGGCTGGGGGTTTTGCGGTGGCAGCAACAGTAGCTGTCACAGCGTAACTGATGAGCAATACTTCCATGAAAGAATCAACGCACCTTTTCCTGGGCAAATACAGCCACTGGCCTGCCAGCACCAGCACGGGGCCCTCCTTGGTGCGCAGAGCGGCATCTCATCAGTGTTAAAAGCTTCATGATTCATGGGTAATTGCCAGCTATTATTTCCACATCACTGACCCACCTGAGTGGCCACAGACCCTCTCAACTTGACTCCCAGCCAACCCCATTAGCTAATGGCTCCGCTGATAGCTGCGGCCCCACTCCTCATTCTGTGATGCAAGCCCTGCGATGTGGCCTTCTTCTCCAGCCCATCCTTTTTCTTCCTGCCCGACTTCTCCTTCATTCTCTCCTGGAGAAACAAACAGGCCAGCAAGCCTGTTTGCTGTCTGCCCGTCTGCTCCTCTCAAGAATGAGAACCCTACCAAATTCATGGGAGGCTTTATTCCACTCACTGAACTTGAACATGTGTTACCAGTGGGTGGTTTTTCTCTTTGGGAAAATGCGTTAACTTCTACAGAGCAAAGACTGTTAAGGTTTCTTCCAGCTCCTACATGATAGAATTCATTTGGTCTCCGGTCACAAAAGATACTTTTTGACCCAGAACAGGACAACTGTGATATCACCCTAATTGGTCTTCTTGCTTTCACCCTTCTAGTACCACACTTCATCATTGTATTTCTACGAGATTAACTTGTGTAATCGACAGCTCTGAACACATCATTCTACTGACCAAAATTTTCAAAAGGTACCTAATTAGAAGAAAAAAAAAAGATTTTGCCTAACAACCAAAAAGTCAAGAAAGTCTAAAGTAATCAAATTCCATTCCAGAAGTGTATAATTCATTAGCTTTACTAAATTTTGGTTTTAGCCAGAGACAACTTCATATCCTATAAACATGATTTTTCTAAGTTTGTATTATTACTTATAACATTCCTCTGTGTAAATGTGTTTCCCCCAAAGAAATATGACATATTCATTAAGGTCCAGATGAAATCACTTCCTAAGATCATCATCATCTCCTGAACTTTGGGCTGTTGATTTCATATAATCAAACCAGCTATACTGATTGGGCATCTATTATATATGTGAATGAGGACACTGCTTTTTTGGCCTCTTAGACTATTGGTGAACTCCTATGTATTTAATCTTCTCTCCCCAGATGGATTAAATGCTCCTTGCTGTAATGATATTATACCAACACTACACCATGCACAGCACCTAAATGGATGTGGGGTCTAATTTTTTTTCAATCTTTTAGGCAGTACACCTGCAACGACAATTACTGCATGAGCACCTTTTACAGCAAAGGAAACCAAAACTAACTACTGCTCACTGTAAGTGGCTGAGTTAGGGCCACAGACCAGAGATCATACCTCTTCCAGGGCCACCAATCTGCCCTGTGATCATGGGAGGTGCCATTTAAAGTGCTGGGACATGAAGGGTTACATTTTGGGGCATCTCCTCCAGCACAATTGTGAAGATGCATAGTGTTCACTTAGCCAGGTAAATCTGGCCTTCACTGTGCCTCCGGCATCACGGGGAAAATGAAACAACTGTCAAATAAAATACAATCACCCCGCAGATTAAATGACTAATATTCTATGTTTTGTGCTTCTCAGCCTCGCCTGTAGCAACTGGCTCAACCTGCACTGTTGCTTGACTGCAGGGATGAAATTACATGTTCTGCTGAAAGGGGAGCCAGGCTGCTAAAGAAAAATAAATACTAATTGTAAATATTTTCTATTTTTAGACTTAATGTGCATTTTATTTGGCAAACAGGGCAACATGAATAAAACTCTAATTCTAAGTATTTTAAATGGCTTGTGTCCGTAGAGACTTGGGAAAGTTGCTTCCTTTTTTGTATTTCCTTCCAAAAGAACCCATGCATCTCTACCATCTTTAGATAATACCCCTCAGTATTCCCTTCACTCAGGTAAGTCCAGAATGTCTTCAAATGTGTATGATTTCTAACACATGAACTCTCGAAAGCAAAGTCTAAGAATGACTTTATTGATTCATGCATTTCACAAACAGCATTCCAGTATTTCACTATTTTTCTTTTGGCTTCTATGGCTAGAGTCTTTCTTACATGTGCTTACATATATGTTGTTTCCTTTCATTTTAATTTAATTGTATTTTCTGTTGATCATCTTATATTCTACCTGCCTTAAAGGCAGCTTGTTATATGTATTTTAGAGCATAACTATAGTATAGAGTACATGATATATTTTATAGTATCTATCCTATAGATATACATCCTATAGATATACATATATATATACATACATATACAATAACACATACACACATAGGCAGAGACATTGAACAGCAAACTTCATTCAAAGCTTTCTTTAAAAAGTAGGCATCTCTTTCAATCCAACCAGTGAGAGAAGAAAAATCCTGAGATAACCTTGTTCTGACTAACGTTATCTACTTTATTATTGTGTCTCTAGCCATTTTCCTCACTATTTGATAAAATTCCTAGTTAGTGCTTTTAGCTTTTGGGGGTCATCCTTCCTTTTAAGGGTCTCAGAAAAGTTATTCTGGTTCTTTATCGAGAAAAATGATCCCCTCTCCACCTACAAAAAGCACTGTCTCATAGCCCATGGGGGACAAGGGCTTCTAATGGTGGGAAACATCAATGTTAAAAACTGCTTCACCGCAGGGAATTCCTCAGTGCCTAGCTTTTCTTTCTGGTGCCGTTGTCAGGTGCTAACATGGCTCAAGCCAGCAACATGAGGTCCTGCTTGCTGTCTCTCACACCATTGGCACCCAGTTCTGGCTGCAGCATAGGGCAAAGCTGATGGTGGAGAAGAAATGCAGAGATGGTACATGGCAGATTCTCCCTGGAGAACAGGCACTGTTGTCTCAAATCAGGGGTGTGCGCTCACCTTTTGGTCTTGGCTGTATGCCAGGATCCAGTCCTCCTGCTTGGGGTGGAAAAGCAAGCTCTGGATGTAAAAATTCAGTCGGTACTTCTGGTAGGTCGCTCCCTCATCTGAGCTGATCAATAAACTGCTCTCAATCTCGGGGTCCGTGAGTAACATAATCTGCAAAAGAAAATGGTTGGGGAAAGATAACAACAGAAGTTGAGTTTACAAATTTCCAAATCTTAAAAATGAGTGACAGTTTTGACATGAGAGGAGAAAGGTGCACACAGGAACACCTGGCCCAGCAGGGGACCCTGACTCTGTCAGTGTTGTCCTCCTACCTTGACCTAAGGCCATAGCAAGGTTTTCATGAAGGAATGAAGGAGGCTGGACAGATTGGAAGGAAGGGAGAGGAAACGGAAGGCTGCATTTTCTTTTCTTCTATCATACTCCCAGCTTTTCTTTTCCTTCCCCCTAAATTTATTTCCTTAATCTGAAATATTTCCCCCCATTCCCCTGGCCTCAACCTTCCTTCCTGCTGTGCCTTGTTGACTTTACATTTGGGGATGGGTGTCAAAGCGCAAGGCTTGCCACAGCCTGTTGTGCATAAGGTGGAAAGAAATAGAAAGAGGGTAATTTCATGGAATTTTCTCACTTGCCATTGCCCTCTGGTTGACGTCAACAATATCCCACGTCATCCTACCTTTAGCCTCATTTTCCGAGTCTAGTGTCAAAGGCTGGGCTTTCTAAAGCCTTCTCTGCCAACAGGACACTTAATCACCTTCTAACCCACTATATATTTTACTACTTATTTTAGTGTCTACATACCCTCTACTAGAACATCAACTCCTTGACAACAGGGATAGTTGATCTTTTTTCACTTTTCCCCCCAGAGGTGTATTCCCAGCAGCTAGAGTAAAACCCAGCATATATCATGTATATGGTAAATACTTGTCAAATGAATAAATGAATGAATGAAAGAAACACATTTCCAGAGCAGTCACGCTGACCTAGAAAGATGCCTGAACAGTGATGGCAAGTATGAAGGGCAGGTCCATGGGAAGAGCAGTTGGGCTCCCCCTCACCCCCTAGTCTGCTACTGCCCCACCAGAGAATACCCTCTACATGCGTAAAACTTCACAGCTGTGGGTGCTGTGCACTCCCTTGCTGGGAGTTCGTCTTGGTCAGAGCAGTAATGAACAATCCACAATAGGAGCATGCTGGAGAAGCTGCCCTGAACAATAATTTTTATTCTCTCATTTTACGCCTCTAGGAATGTGTGATAAAGTACCTCATTCCTGACTCTCTGCAGGTCTCCTTTCACTCAAAGTGTGCACCTAATGCCTCCCGACAGGTCGCTTTAACGCTACCTGCTGACTTCTTCCCCATCAACTTAATTGGCACTTTCTGAGTTTGGTTCGGAAAAGCATGAAAGATGTGCTTAATGTGTGGCTATATGGTAAGAAATCACTGCAGACCCGGGTTTTTAAAGATTACCAGCCAAGGATGCAGCAGTTCTAGGAAAAGGAAAGAGAGAAAGAGGAAGGGAAAATAAAACAGCCATGTCATAGAGGAGTCAGGTGCCAGGCAAACCCACAGGCACTTCCCAAGCATTCGGAAGCAATCATAGTAAAACTTTGGGAAAGTCATGTCATCTTCAAAAGTGGTGTCCTGTCACTGCAGCTGGCACGTGAGGATGGACCCATTCAGCCTGACTGATTATGTTATCCAGGGTGAATTTAAGGCTCCTTGCTGTTTTTCCAGCCTCCCTTTTGGAAGAGAAGGGGTGTGGTGCAGGGAACTGTCAGCTGCACTCCGGACAAGATGGAAGGTATGCGCACCACTGAGAGGCTGATTGCTTCTCAAGCCATGTTCTGGTGAAGCCACTATCCCCAGCCACAAATTCTGACACAGCCCTAGTTTTCTTGTCATGCATTCGTCAAGCAGATAGGGTTCCCTCATTAGATGGCCAACATGGAGCCATCCAGTAATCTGCTGAACACAAACTCACATGGCTTCATTAAAAATCTCTCATATGTATTAATTAGACAAGGACGTTCAGGCGGTTCCTAAAGAATGTGTCCAGGTGATTTCATATTTACTGGCACCCAAAAGGTGCTGTTTTCCAAATAACAAGTAAGTCATCAAATGATCCTATTGCTTTGTGTCTCCAACCACAATTAACATTAATCTACAACCCCCTTCTTCTGCGCTGCTGCCAAGAGTGACTTCCATAATAATCTGAAGAGGCCCAATTTTAGAGCATCATTGTCTCAGGCAAGATGATTTCCTGCCTCTGAGAGTCTACTTCCCTGTTAACCAGAATATTTTCCTCTTTCCTGGGGTGCAGACCTCACCACTTGCTTCTCCTGGTGGATCACTTCCACAAAACAAGACTACTGGGCCTACAGAACACCTTTAAATCATGCAGATTTTTACTTGTCATTTATGTAAAATGTTTTTGCTATCCATTTATGCTCTATGTTAAGATACTGTATAAGATAATTCTGTATCCAGGCAATACTGAATGAGGAGAGGGGCAGAATAAGGCAAATGTTTTTTGAACACATGATGACTAAAGACTGAATGAATGAAACGCCTGGCTTCTATGGTTGTTTATCTCTAGGTACTAAAATTATGTAGATTAAAATCTCACCTTTCCTACACAATCCTCGCCTGAAATGCTCTATTTGGGAATTTGACATTTTAGAAGTGATAGAAGATGCTGGGAAATTTCCCCTGGAAGATTTATTAAGTGCATCTTTATCACACAAGACTTTTCAGTTGTTCTTTCAAACCTCTCTCAAATTCACCCAAAACAAATAGGTCAATCTGGATCCATTTTTGTTTCACCATTTTTATTGCACAACTTGCATGAAAAAGAGAATTGAAAATAAAAGAAAATTAAACTGCTCATGACCTTATCCCTTCAACAACTTAAACAATGTTTATGCTTCCCTCTACTTTATCCATGTCTATATGCATACCATACCATAAATTAAACTTTTTATTCTGATTTTTAAATTTAATATTCTTGTCTATTTTAATTCCAACTGAATGATAAGCATGCAAATGTATGCACAGATTAATACATATCACTGCATACAATGCATCACTTAATCACAACCTTCAACATAATTTGGTTACAACTGATACAGTGGTTGACCATAGAAGGTACTTAATAAATTATTGTTGACTGAATAAGGCTTCAAACTAAGATTCTCTAGTAATTTTATTTCAAGTGGGTTGAGGTTTGTTCTATCCTTTTGTAGGTTACTAAAAATAAAAGCTAAAGCCCTGGCTGGTAGCACAGTGGATAAGGCGAACCCAAAGGTCACTGGTTCGATTTCCCAGCCAAGGCAATGTAACCAGGTAGAAAGCCAGGTCTCCAGGCTGGTCTGTAGCTGGAGGCAGGTGAAAGGCAACCATACACTGATGTCTCTCTCCCTCTCTGCTTCTCTCCCTTCCTCTCTCTCTGAAAATAATAAATAAAATCTTTAAAAGAAATAAAAATAAGTTAATAAGTAAATATTTAAAATAAATTGCAAATGTTAGCTTAAAGTAAATAACACATGTAATCCAATCTATAGACATAAATGACATCATTTACAAATAAATATGTTGTATCTTCTCAATAAGGTATTCCACTGGGAAATATCAAAATGGCAACTTCAATTTCCTGAACACTCCTGAATAATTAATAGATTACACTCCTTAAACATGTCCCATGATCCCTGTCTTTGCTGGCTTACCCTAGCTCTCTACCCCCTTCTGGCTCTTCGTGTCACTTTGAGTAAATGGTGTTTCGACGTGTTTAATCCTCTATATTCTGGAATAGGATCTGCATGACAGAGTTTTAGGAGAGTTTTGAAAAAGGCATGAGTCCAAACTTTGCACAATTCCTGAACTGAGCTCTAAAAAGTTTGGGTTTTTGTTATTGTTTTTGTTTTGCCTGGCATTGAGCTTGGTCTATAGTAGAGGCCCATATATCTTTGTAAATGGGTACATAAACAAATGAGTGAATAGGTGACCCCTCTTCAACCCTGTGATCCTGGGAGTCTGCATCCTCTTGAATAAATTTCTCCTGTTTTACTTGGAGACGAGAAGGGTAGAAACGAGGAGAAGAGTCTGCCTTTAACAGAAAAGTAGTTATTCTCTGTTCAAGTCAGCCCACGAGTGATTAGAAGCAGTTCACCTATGCCTTGCAGGATGTGCAAATGCTGTACTGATGGTACCGCAGATGAATTGTTTTCTATAGAAACTCAATAACGGTGACACAGGCCCCCCGCTACCCAACTCTAGCAATCATTCATCACCCACTTTGAGAGAAGGAATAAACTCTATTTGCTTTTCCTAAAGGTGTAAATGAACATGAAATGCAATTTATAGATTTCAAATATGTCACTTCTCACTTCTTTTGGCATTAGTCCTTCTGACAGCTTAGTGTCGTCAAAACTTGAACACATCTTCACTCTCCTTGACTTGATTCATATTCAACATATGGCTACATGGTACCATTCTACAAAAGGTTGGCTGGGAGATTTCTCATTTTTCTAAGTTGAACACTAGGGACATTTCTTCCAGAGAAATGTCACAATTATTTAGTTATTGATATTCTTTTCCTAGGTGTGTTGTTCTTGGAATTCCATTATTAATCTGGGGAAGTTAATAAAAGGAAGCTTTACTACCCACAGGTATATACTTTTTCCCACTATTTATTTGGAACTTAGACAAAGAATATTTATTTTATGTTTTGTTCATTACTTGATTTACTCATTTGTCTACTCCTTGTCATCTGTGGACTAGAATCAAGAGGAAGAGATAATATACTGGAACTATTTCTCTTGATTTGCTGAAGGCTTAACTCAAATCCAGATGACAATATCACAGGTACATAATAAATACTTTTCATCATGATAATGGAAATAACAAAGAAAAATTGCAATATCAATAATTGGACACTTTGTTATCTGCCCACTTTGTCCAAACTGTAATCAGAGCAACTGAGTAACTTGCTGACCATTGTGGGTGAAAAGGTGCCTATTCCCAATGTGAGCTGAATATTTATCCTTCCCAGATTAACTGAAATTGAAAGAAATAAGTGCTTATCTGTTGGCACCTGTTTAGAGGACAGTATTAGGGGAAGTTACATAGGATTCCAGGATGACCCATGAAAAGGCAATCACTAAAGTACAAACAATAGTGAGAAAAGGAGAGGAAAGAGAGCCAATAGAAGGAAGTTTAAATAAGTAGTCACGGATAAAAAAATATTTTATATGTACAAAGATGGACCCAGTGTGCAATCACTTGTGCTAAATGATAATCCCTACCCCCCCAAACTCAGTGAAGCTCACCCAATGCACCCTCGATGGTCATTAACACAAAGTAAAGTCATTTGACACTAAGAGACCAAGAAAATGTTTGGGCAACAGACCACCTACTTTTGACCTGAACATTGATTCAATGAAACTGCTAGGAAAACCTGGCACTGCATTCTAAAAAGTATATTCTGTGAGTTTATTATGAAAACATTTTTTAAATGAGGGTCAAAAGACTTTGATTTTTTAGGGGAAAATAAAAGTTGTCAGGAAGTGTACAATACTATTTCCGTTCTTCGTGTCTGTTATTAGCCTTTTCAGAAAACCCTACTTATTATTATGTAACATTTATGATAATTCATTTAATATTCTTTTAGTACAACTGTATAGAGTACACAGGAGAAGAGTAAAGTTCATCAGGAATGACATTCCTTGGGTTACACTCCTTGGAAGATGAAGAAGAACAGGAAGAAGAAGAGGAAAAGGAAGAGGAAGAAGAAGAAGAAAGTTTATATATTTCTTTTAATTTTCCTTTGAATTACTGAACACAACCCTTTCTTGAGTCAACCTAGGGAATCTTGAAACTAAAAAACGCCACTTCACTGTGAGACTATGCTTCCACAAGGAAACTTCGAAGACAGATTTGAGTATCATCCCTGCCATATATTGGTCATGCCACTTGAGGATCTCATAGTTCACATGATACTTTCATGAGCCTGTTTCCTCACTGAGGGTAGTGATACTGTAAAGTACATTTTTTGAGCATCTGCTGTACCAGGTAGTAACCTTTCAAATATTACTTCACTAAATTGTTAAAAATTCTTCAGACAGAAACTGCATCCATTGGACAGTTGAGGAAATGAGATTTAGAGTAGGGAGGTCATCTGCTGAAGGTCACACATCTGATCAGTGGTAAAGCCACCTATGACATCCTCTGCCTATGTCTGTGTGAAGATCAGGTCACTGTGTGAGAACAATGCTGAATTTTGTGCAAATGCTGCTATTAGGACTTCCCAAAGGATGGTGGATTTAGCACTGTATGTTCTGTTAGAATGTGAGAGTTGAATTCTGAGAGAGACCTTGTATTACAAATATTGCATAAAAGTATTGACAAAGATGGTGAAGAATGGGCTGTAAGAGGCTAGAAACTAGATAGTGGAGATGCTCTATAACAAGATAATTGGTAAGATAATTCTTAAAGAAATAAATATTTTTAGCTTTAAATATAAATCTACAGAATCCAAATGCTAAGTCCTGTTTCATACTCAGATTGTTCACAGCCACCTTGGTCTCCTTCCCCTTATCTTTCTAGCATCATTTCTCCAGGGAGATAGGTGAGGCCTGGGCAAAAAGCTCTGATCTAATGATAGTATAGGGACAGAAACCAACATTTCTTCACCACAAGCTAGTTCTCAGGAAACTTTATGTTAAAGCCAATCAGAATCAATACAACATAACTATTTGCCCAATAAATGGAACCTCTATCTAACTGGCATCTAAAATATGAACTCATTTTGCCAGAGAAGTTGTTAACATCATATTAAGGGGATAACAGAAAATACAGAATATTTATTAATGCTTAGCATCATGTCATCTGGTTTTTAAACGTAGCATTTCAGAGGAAAGGGACGATGCACAAACATGAGAGATATTTTTATTATTGTAGTTACTATGGAGACTGATCAAATACCTTGAGACTATTTGAGCTATCTTAAAAATCCCTGCATTATCCCACAGCCTCCACTCAAACTCAATCAGAGCCCACTTCCATGATCATTACAAGTCCCAAAGTAAATTCTCTCTTAAATCCCCAAAGGCTTATAAATGGCAAAAGGTTACATCATTTTAAAATGTTAGATGCTGTCAGAAGGAGCAAAGATACTGCAAGGAACAGATATTCATCTTCTTTGCTCACAATAAACTTTACAAATATGATGTTCATTTCATGATAAGAAATCTCTTTATTCCACTAGAAATGATAAAGAAGAGGAGGTGGGGAGAAGGAGAAGCAGGAAAAAAAGAGATGCTATCTGTATATTTTAACACTGATTAGGCAAGGGCCACAGCATTTTTGGTACAATCTCTAAGTGGTGCATTTGACTGGAGAGTTTGAATAAATGACAAGTGGAAAGTCAGGAAAATGAATGGGAATGAATTCATTCTAAAAAATCAGTGAAAAGAACATAGTCACATTCTTCATTCATTGCTGCACTTGTAGCATTATCCTGACAAGTATGTTTTAGTTTTACTTATATGAATACTTCATGGTGAATGGGCAATGATAGGGTGTATAGGGGAAGATTAATGCAGCCTCAGCCAAAGGAGACCTTGCTGATGTACTTGGCTCTTCAAGTTTTCCTAAAAGGATGTTGATGACCACCAGGGGTTTCTCTCAAACAGGATCTGCAGGTTAGTAAAGCGAGAGCGAGTTGTCCTGGGCCCCTCCCAGGTGAACTCTCGGGAAAATGGGGCTGGTGTGGAACCTCCAAGAAGGGCCTCGTGTTAGCAAAGAGATCTGTTTCGTGCAAAAATGTCCTTCATTCTCCAAACATCTAATGTCAGACCCTGATCATCCCAGTTTGTTTCTGACAGGCAGAAAACGGTTCCTAGACATGCCCTGGAGTATAATTGTGTTAGCTGCTGCCTTTCTTCCTTCCTTTTTCTGTTCCTTCACCAGAGCAGGCACTATTGTAATTTCCAAACTTTTTTTTTTAAAGATTTTCTTCTCCAGGCAGTTCTATATCTTGGCTAATTCCATCTCAAAATGGAATTATCTCAGAAGCAGCGGAATCCATACACTGTATTAAAGAGGGAAGGACCTCTGTTCACTTACTTAATTGCTATGTGAAACTACCCCAGAATGGTGGCCTTGGGTCATCATTTGTTTTGCCCTTGGTTCTGGGGATCAGGAGTTGGGGGAGGGTGCAGCTGAGGAGGTAGTTTCGCATCCACTTAACATCACTGCGGTGGCTGGAGCTGGAGGTTCCACCTCCAAGGTGACTTCTTCATTCACGCATTTGGCCTCGGTACCTATCTCTTTACACGGAGTCTGATCCTACAGGCCCTCTCCGTGGGGTGTGACACAGCATTGCAGTTTCATGGTAGCTGGATTCCTTGATTGGTGGCTGGTTGGTTCCAGTGGGTGATCCCCAAAAGAAGGATTTTAAGGGACTCAAGTGGAAGCTACCAAGCTTTTATAACCTGTCTTCAGAAGTTCCAGGGCACCTATTTTTGCAGCATTCTATTGATGAAATGAGTCGCCGATTGTGGGCTAGACTGAAAGGGAGGAGAAAAACTGACTCCATCTCTGAAGGGACACACACACATGCACACAGGATGGCAAGATTGATGGCGCCTTCAGTTATGTGGTGCTAATGGCTGCAACCATTTTCTGTATAAGCTGTTACTTATAACTAAAGGAAGGAGGTTATGATTTTGAAAGTTAGGATTTTATATTCAGTATGAATAGGAAGGTCTTCTCATAATCATAACCTATATGAAATACAGATAACTTGAGTTTATCAGATTTTTCACTGAATTTCAGCCATCGAATGGCTGTTAACCTTAAGTGTTTTTAAAATATTTTATTGATGTAAATTTAAAGAGAGGGGAAAGGAGGGAGAAAGAGAGGGAAAGAAGCATCAGTGTGTGGTTGCCTCTTGCATACCCCCAGCTGGGGACCTGGCCCACAACCCTGACTGGGAACTGAGCTGTGACCTTTTGGTTCACAGGCCAGCACTCAAACCACTGACTCACACCAGCCAGAACTTAAAAGTTTGAAAGCTACAAACTTCTAATCTGGTATCAATTCAAGGTGAATATTTATCAAAGACCAAATAACTTACTTTTAGTCAATCTCAGAGACATCAAGAGACCCAAAGTCAAGAAAGTCCATCCAGTCTGTGGATTTTCAGGGTATATGAATTATCCAGGTTAAATTATAGAAAAGCAGACCTGTTTAATGTCCATTAAAGTGTACATGACTTGCTCTTAAAAAAAAAAAAAAAAAATGAGCCCATCATTTAATTTGGGATGTAACATCATAAAAAATGGGTTTCTTAAGAGAAAAATGGTCCTTGTTCCTTTATGTTCATAACAAAAGCACCGCTATCAATTACAATATAACCTAGCAATTCAACACAAAATACTTACTGTACTCATGGATCTTAAAATAAACCAACTGGCATGAGGGTAGCCTTGGACCAACAACAACAACAAAAGAGTAACTGGGTCACAGGGTGTATGGATGGCTGTTAAATGTGTCCCAGAAACATATAGCAAGTTTGATTGTTATGCACAGGACTGTATAAAACCATCCAAAACTTTTATTTTATATGTATCTTGCTATTATGCCAACCCTATAAAACACTCCTCAGCTCCAAGTAACCATCAACAGGGAATCCAAAATTGAGACAATAACCACAAGACCAGATTTCTTCACTTCAGTGGCATTTCTCAGCACCCTAATTCAGAAGGGATAAAACTGTCCCCCACAGAAAAAGGCTTCAGAAATAACAAAATTTGGCCCTCATAGGACATTTGCAAACAACATGATCTTTTATGTATTCAGGTTAGTATTTTTTATTTATCTAGACAAAATTGCTCAGTAGTTGGCATTTTTAATCAGAATAATTCCTAATTAAGGTGCTATCACCTGTAAAAGTGTCATCTATTTTGCGACTGTACAAAAGCCTTCTGAAAACTACATATATAGTCACAACAGGCTAAATATGTCCATAAGGATACTATCACTCACAAAGACATTGTCACTTATAAAGTGGGCTGATCTCAATTTAGAATCTGCTTTGACCAAATGAGAGACAGTTCATAGACATTTTGGCCTTCGCTGACTGGGTCACAGACTGGATAAACATATGTCATGTTTTGTCCTGGGAGGTCCTAGTTCATTCCCACTGCATCATTATAAATATTATTATGACACAAATATGTATACCTTGAGTGATGAATTATATGGTCCTCCCAGTGAGAAGAAGAATTCTGAATCTTGGGAACTTGTGACTCTCTCAAAAGTGAATTTTCAAGGTAACTGAGTAAATTTTTGAAAATGCTGACCATGTTTAATGGCAGAAAGAAATCCTCAAACTGTTGGAGAGACTAACATCTTCCTTAACAGAAAATACCAGATAATCATTTGCCTTTTCCTGAAACTAAGGATCATGAAAATGTAACTCAATTAATTCATTTTACTATAGCATAGCAATGCTTTCTGGAATTATTGAAGTGTGCTGAGTTCTCTCCCTGAAAAGTAAATAGCTTTCATACTTCAAATCACTCCTCTTATCCCAGTCCTCACTTCCAACCTTTCCACTTTTAGAGAGGCTCCTATTAATGAAGAGATGGATGTAGTTTGCTACACGAGTTAACTTCTGTTAGCATTGGCATTAGCTTTTGTATAAAATTACTGGTTAACAATGTGTTAATATAATAGAAACTTTTCTCCCACATTTAATCTAAATAATTTCTACTGACATCGTTTATTAAATTAAAGAGATATCCAACGTAAGGGCTATCCTATAAAAATGCATGCTTTTCTAGGAAAATATTTTGAATCCCAAATGAAGCCTCACCTGTAAAACGCTGAGTAGCTTCCCAGTTCTTAGACATTTTAGATTTTCACTTGTGTGGACCAGCCTATAATACTGGCAGGCTCTTTAGAGCCCCAGTCAATCGTGACCTTGTCCTCCAAAGGCCACACTTTGTGTCAGGCTGCAGCTTAGTCTTGCCACTGGAGAGTGCCTCAAACCTGCTCCCTCCTCAGTTCACAAGCAGCTGGTTAGTACCAGACCTAGTTCCTTCCATTTAGAATAGCAGGAGAAGGCTGCTCCTGGTGTGCAAGACTTTTTTCCTTCAATAGCGGGTATGTTTTTGTTGGCTTTAGAGAGGAAGGGCAAGAGAGGGAGAGGGGGAAGGGGAGAGAGACAGATAGACATCGATATGAGAAACATCGATTAGTTGCTTCTAGTATGCGCCCTGCCTGGGGCTCAAACCTGCGACCTAGGTGTGTGTCCTGACCAGGAATCAAACGTGTACCCTTTTGGTGTATGGGGTGATGCTGTCACCAAGCTCCCAGACCAGGAATGGTGTACAAGTGTTAAAGCTACTTGGCAAGTTTTGGAATGTCTATGCCAATGATACAATAATTTTCTTTTCAATTGTTCACATCGTTTGCTTAAAATTTAGTATTTTTTCACATATGAGCAAGAATTGGCATGCATTCATTAAAGAAAAATTTGGAAAATGCCCCACAGAAGGTAAAGTACTGATAAAAAATAAAAAAGAGAAAGGGAGTAATAAATTAGAAACCTGTTTGAAAAAATGACAGAAAACATCCCTAATTTGGTGAAGGAAATAAACATACAGGAGGTGCAGAGTCCCAAACAAGATGAACACAAAGGGGACCATACTAAGATACATCATAATTAAAATGCCAAAGGTTTAAGACCAAGAGTGAATCTTAAAAGCAGTAAGAAAAAAGTAGATCATTACCTACAAGCAAGTTCCCATAAGGCTGTCAGTTGATTTCTCAAAAGAAACATTTCAGACTAGAAGGGACTGGCAAGAAATATTCAAAGTGATAAAAAGAAAGGACCTACAACTACAATTACTATACTCAGCAAAGTTATCATTTAAAACTAAAAGACAGATAAAGGGCTTCCCAGAAAAGAAAAAGCTAAAGGAGCTCATCACCACCAAACAGTGTTATATGTTAAAAAAACAAGGAGTGGAAGTCAGAGGAAGAGGAGAAGTATATGAAAATAAAATGGCAATAATGACATAGCCATCAACAATTGATTCTAAAAACATAAAATAAACAAGCAAAACAGAAACAAGAACCATATCTATATAGAATGTTTCGATGGTTGCCAGGTAAGGGAAGGGTTGGGGTGATTGTTGAAAAAAGGAGAAGAGACCAAGAAGTGCAAATTGGTAGTTACAGAATAGTTAATGGGATATACAGTAAAGTACAGCACAGGGACTAGGGTAGCATATATGCATGGCCCGTAGACATGGACAAACTTGTGGGAATTGAGGGAGTGGACGGGCTGGGTAGAGAGTGGCAAAGGGGGAAAAAACTGGGGCAACTATAATAGCATAAACAATGAAAAGAAGAAAAATCTCTCAAACATCTCGATACAGAGATAATTATCACTGACGTTTCGAAGTTTGCTTTCCCAATCTCTGTTTCTATTAATATATTGGTACACATATGTTCATAAATGTCTGTCTTTGGGGTAGGAAAGAGGGAGGGAAAGAGCGAGAGAGGGAGAGAGAGAAATTTATACAGCAAGAGAGAGTACCACATGATACTTTCTGCTTTGCAACCTGCTTTCCCCACTTTAATAAAATTATATCACAAGCATTTTATAGGCTATTAAATATTCTTCTGTGTTAATTTTTTATTGGCTACACTGAATCTGATGGCATGACTAAGCCACTGTGTAATTAATCCCTTATTAGAAGGTTTCCAAATTTCACTAATATAATCTTTTGACCCAATGTAGACTAATATTCCTGTACCTCAATTATTATTTCTTCAAGTAATTTCCTTGAAGTAAATTTATGGCTCAAAACTTACATATTCTGTAACTCCATTTGAGCCATATGACCAAATGCCTTTGAGCAAAAGAAGAGTACTACCACAGAGTTCCTTGGCAGGGACTTGGGAAGTACCTATCACCAAGACTAACTTTATTTTCTCTTTTTATTTTTATAACCTTCCAAGCTAACTGGGGAAATATGTGTATTCTGTGTCAATATGTATTATTAATAATAATGAATCTTACTTTCCTTCATCCCTTTATTTTGTCATTTGTATTTAGTCATTTAATTATTCTCCTTTGGTAGGTTGCCAGTTCATAGTTTTTCATCATTTTAAATTATGACCATTTCTTTTTTCCTTCCTGATGTTTTATAAATTGCCATTCCTACATCATAGTCTATTTATAACAGTCTGTTTATGTACATTTTCCATCTTCATTTTAAAAAGCAATCAAGTATTCTGCACATCTTATGTACAAAAGCACATAGGGAACCCCAGTGAGTATTCCAGGTTTGAAGACAGTAAAAATAATCAGAAACTTCAATATTTATAAAATTTCAGTAATTGTGTTCCCTGAAGAGAAGACTTGAAGAAATGAAAATATATTTCTCCAATTTTGACTGCCATCAATTCATTGATCTTTCATGTCATCCATTTATCATAAATTGTAAACTGTTAAAAAATGGTCCACTGGACAAAAAGAAACCCCTCAAACTTATTAAGCCACTAGTTAAGAAGATTTTATGTATATATGACATTTTCATTTAGAACTTACATAGCAGTTTAAAATGTTAATTAAGATATTCCAACTGGAAATTGAAGCAAACCTTGAGAAAGAAAAATTAGACAGGAAGGGGTATCATGATTTCTCCAAGATAATTCAAGAGCAATTTTGGCATTTCTATGTCTCATAACCAAGACCTAGTTTCCAGGTTTGCATTCTATTGGGTTGGCCAAAAGTCTATTTAGGTATTCTCTGGAAAATAAAAGATACATTTTTTATTTTTGACAATAACTTTGTTGATTTGGATACTTTGAGTATGGCGGCTATCTCCCACATGGTAGAATATCAATTGTTCTCAATTAATGTCTCGATTTGATTGCTATCAACTTCAATTGGTCTGTCTGACCACGGAGCATCTTCCAGGGAGAAATCTCCAGCAGGCAACTTCACAAGCTACTTCTGACATGTTCAATTGGTCACAGCCCCTTCTCCATGCACTGCACAAATCTTTCCAAAGTGTTTCAGTTGCATTTTTACTTTCTGGAAATAACAAAGTATAATCTGCTAAAAATATTGAGTATTTTCTTCCATCTTCAATATTAAAATGGCTACACAAAAATTCACCAATTTTGATGTTTTTTTAAATGCACTCTGACATGACAGCTATCACAATACAATCTAATAAATTGTTTCAAATGAAGTTAAAGAAACTAAGCACTGCCCTGACTAAGTAGCACAGTGGATAAGGTGCAGGCCTGTTAACCCAAAGGTCACTGGTTTGATTCCCCAGCTAGGGCACATAACCAGGCTGCAAACCAGGTCTCCAGCCAGTTGCCCAGCTGAAGGCAGGTGAAAGGCAACCATACATTGATATTTCTCTCCCTCTCTGCCTGTCTACCTTCCTCTCTCTCTGGAAATAATAAAATCTTAAAAAAAAAAAAAAAAAAAAAAAAAAAAAAAAAAAAAAAAAAAAAAAAAAAAAAAAAAAAAAAAAAAAAAAAAAAAAAAAAAAAAAAAAAAAAAAAAAAAAAAAAGGAACTAATAAATATATGTAAAAAAACAACTTACAAAATATAATTAAATAAATAAGAACTTTTTTGCCAACACAATAACGATCAGACAATATGGTAAGATGATAAGCAGGTCTTCTAGCCAGCGAGCATGGGTTTGGAGTGGCTATTAACCAACACATTTAAATTTGTCTAGAACAAAAAAGGAAATGTAAACTAAATAGAATTCTCCCTCTCTGATATGATCCCACTAAATCCAATCTTATGATCTATATTATCTATAGAATATTTCAATACTCTCAAAATTAAAATTTTTACAATGCCTATTTTTGTTTGTTGTTTTTGTTTTTTCATCATTCTGAGCACAAACAGAAAACCAAGAGTGTGGAAGGGTTTTTGAGCAATTTTTCTCTCTTCATGAGTTGGCCAGATGTTCACCAATCAACCATTCATTTCTCCTTTTTTTATTTCCTCTCTGATTTAGTTAACTAATGTTAGGTGCTAAGTGGTAGCTACTGTTCTTAAGACCGAACATTAAATGTGACTGAACATTAAATGATTAAGGAAAGAAACACTGAATGCCTTACAAGCCAAGCCGGTGAATTCTTCTACAACCAGCTCCTACACAGAGGAGGGAAAATTCAGTGGGAAAAGTAGTTGTTTATGTAATGACATATACAAAGTATTGTAAGAATGACACTCCTGCTGTTGGAATGAAGAAAGACAGCCATAGAACACTGAACACTAAACTGAGTTTTGAAGGCTATGGAGATGTTTGATAGAGGAACAGGGGGAATTTTCATGGTGGAGAAGTTAACATGTGCAATAACGGAGAAGTGTGAACATGCGTGACACATTCAGGTAATAGCAAGTTCCTCAGGGTGGCAGAAGTTAGGTAACGGAGTCTACTAGTGAAGGAGCTTCACCAGTCATGCAAAGAGGTTTTGACGTAAGTAGAAAGAGAGCCTATTTATTCCAAGTCATACACATAGATTCACAATGTCAAAGCAGAGAAGAGGAAGACTACAGCTCACTTACAATAATCACTTTTTCACTTTGGAGATAATACAGAAGATGGGTTAAAGGAAAGAGAATATGGAGGTGGGGAGCTTCTTCAGACATTATTGTCATGGTTCAGCTAAGGAGAAGTACAGCAGAAAAACACAATCTCAGATGTAATAAACTATCCCTATGCTGAACAGTTAAGCATTACCAGAAGAATTCCAATCATACTTTATAGTTATTTCCAGCCAAATTTATAAGTGCTGGAGATTCTGGGAAAAGATTGTTCAGAAGCCCACCACTCAGGAAATTAAAGCTGAGTCTGCCAATCAACATCTTCAAGGATCTAATAGGAGAAGAGAATAAAGAAAACATTCTTCCCCAATAAAACACTTACCAACGTAAATGAGCATATGTGTCTTTTCAGCATTCAACAAATTCCTCAAGCCACAGAATAGGGAACTGCCGCAAAGGAAAGCATCACACTAAAAAGAATCATTTCAGTCCAAGACCGTTTCCTTGAACAATAGCAAGTGAAGTGCTATGGTTAAAAGCCCATGGTCCACAGGCTGACTTTGACCAGCACCCAAGTTCTGTTTGAGGTAGAAAATTGTGTCCCAGTGAGCACAGCTGGTTTTCTAATAATGTCTGGATTTACTGGGGCCATATTCCCATAGAATCATAATCAATAAGAACTTTAGAACTGTTCTACTCTCTAGAGAGTTTATCGCAATCCACACATCCTCTGTTGTCTTCTCAACACTGAAAACTGCATTCTGTTGGCATTTGTCATTAGTGTGAGAAAAAAACAGCATAAAATCAGAATGAAAATAAATGAGGTGTTATACAAGGTTTGTCCTAAAAGTATTGAGCCAATGTCAATAACTTTTGGGATAGATCTCATATCTTTGTCACTGTTCAAAATGTGACAACAAATTGAGAGGACAGAGCACACCTTAGACAATGGAGTCATTCATGGGTTCTTTTTCCCTTTTTTCCCTTGAAATAAAGTACCTGTATCCAATTACACCTCCATAATCACCTGTGCAAGCCAACAGGCATTTGAATTGAGATTCATATAGGAGCTAAGAACACAGACTTTTTTACTCCTAGTTCAGCTTATTCACGTGACTTTGGGTGATCATTTATTATGCCTGGTTCTTTATTTCCATGGTTATGAAATGGGGCTCAAAATGCTCATTTCTAAGAGTATGTGTTTATGATGATTAAATGGAGCCAAATCACTGAACACAGACTTCTTAAGCGAAGTTAATAGTTATAACATTATAAAGATTCAAAAATCAAGGAAATTTCAAGAATACTAGAATCAAGAAAAAATTTTAAAGTTTCCTTTGGTTTTGCTAAAATCTCTGAAAAGCACATTCTGAAGCAAAATTAGGGAGGAACATTTGTAGCATTTGCACATGACTTTGAAGACAAAATCTGTTATTCTTGGCTTTCCAAGAATTAGGGCTCCAAGGAACATACTTTGGGAACTACCAATTGACTGGCTACATTGCTGGATCATAGGAGATGTACAACATCTGTTAGCTCACTCATAACTGGCTCTAGACTCTTTGTGGTTTTAGAGCAATCTCATTACTTTCAAAATTGTATGTGAGAACAAGGTAGAAAATAATAAGAGTGGGAACAGCAGGGATAGATCAGGTAATATCGTCACTGGCTATATGTGTGTAAAGAATTTCTGCATTTAAGCTGAACATTTTTTTTTCAATGTGATCTCTGGCCTTTATGGGAAACAAGATATTTGCTACAACTATAGGGCCAGGGGAAAAGTCCAGTGTTTTAAACATGATTGTCCTGTACGGGTAAGGGAACTGCTCGAGGGACACTTGGGGGAAGGTCATAGGCAGTGGAGTGGGAAAATGGTTCTGTTTCTACCACTATCCAACGATGGGGCACTGGGAAAGTGACTTAACCTCTCTGAGCCTCAATTTCCACCTCTTAAAATGTTCAGTTGGAATAAAAATGTAGTTTCTAGTGCCTCATTCAGTTCAAACACTACATAATTTTGGGGGAGTAAAATATAAATTCTAGTAAGGTTACAGGCAGATCAAATGTTAGTGAATCAAACCCTACATACCTATCACACTATTCTTCATCTTTCACTGATCTTCACACATGATTCTGGCATTTGGGTCTTAAGTTTTTCTCTAACTTAGCAGGATGTCCAAGGAACACCGGTTATGTAAAAGAAGTCTGTGTTGTTTTTTTGAGTCAAGTGAAGAATTCTTAATTTACATGTTGGCAGCTCAGATTTTCTGAAATCAAGGTAAACCTATGATAACAAGGACAGCAGAAAGAAATGTTTGTGCTAAATGGAAGCTTTAAATCACAGAAACGTCAACCTGCTTTGAATTCTAAGATCACAAATTTTCAGGAAGATGTAGATCTTCTTGGCATAGTACATTTCTCAATAGCCCTTTTTATCAAACTTGTTTTCTTCCCTGGAGATAAATTCTTCCAGTGCTGCAGTATGCCCACACACCCTTCCACACCATGAATGGTTGCCAAAGTTACCTCTAAGGTGATATTGACTTCTCTGAGATCAGCCTTGGGGCTAATTATCTTTCTTTACTTAAAAAAGGGAGAGAGGGGGAGGGAGAGAGATAGAGGGGACAGGACACACACAGAGAGAAGCTTTGGAAATGAACACTTTTACTGATTAATTAATCTGAAACTGAGTTCCCTGGGTCTAAGAAAATTTAAATTGACTCATCTATAGTTGAATCAGAGTTTTCACTTCGAACCAAGAATCAATCTCACATAGAAGAGATAACACCTTTCTCTCTTCAGATAACCACTGTTTTTCTCACTGATCTGTCATCTTGATGCTAAGAGATTCAGCAAGATTATCTGTCAGGAAAAACAGTGCCAATGTGCTCTGGCTTTTCCTGTCTGCATCTAGTTCATCAAACATCTCTGAGTATTTTGGAATCCACAGGCAAGAGAATCCCACCCAAATTTCCATTTTTCAAATACATCTCCTTAGGGTATTTTGCTCGAAGATTGAAAAGTAAACTGCATGATGCTACCAACTCTTGGGAATCTGACCTGAGAAATGCCTCATCCTTTCAGTTCCTAGCCCCGATACTTAGGCAATTTTCATGAAAATGGCACAAATTTTCATCAGAGCTCTGAATATAACCCGTTCCAATTTCATCTCTTGCTGTGGAGGTTTAAGGCTATGCCAGAATATGGGAAAGAAAACAAAAGAAAGAAACAGCCAGGTGCACCCATGAATTTTTAAAGCAGGTCTGCTGAAAAAAACATGCAAAACAAAACCCCTCCAACCACCCTTGGAGCCAAACATCAACTTGAATATTATCCAGTGTGATCTCTATGATGTGTTTCCATCAGCCCCAGACAGATGGTCCATTTGCTTTTCCCATGTACCTGTCCATGCAGCCAGGTGCTCCCAAGCTGATGGCTTCTGCAGGCTGGGGCTCTGATCAAGCTGCCAGGGCACCCAGAAAGTGGTTCATTGTTAGACTGGCACACACATATAGAAAGCAAAGCTAAGCACGCCATCTTCCAAAATATATATTAAAAAACAAAAACAAACAAAAAAAAACAGTAGGCAAAGTAAAGCTATCTGAAACAAAAAGTTCACTTGACCTTTCTTTGAAATAGGAGGTACCACTTTCTAGGGTTCTGAAAGGTGAATTACCTCTGACACTTTGTTCTTCCATTTCCTGCAAGGAAGCCTTAGATTCTTAGATTAAGGAAATGATCCATATGAGTGAAGGTAGAACTATTGCATGTATTTCCATAAACGTAGCAGTGGGCAGAAGGGATTGAACAGGGCCAATGATGGGGAATCAGAATTGTCTGCATATCCCATTTACTGCAACTTGGACAAAGCTTCTGATCTGATGCAGCATCTCAAATGTTGTCTCATTTATAACAAGAGCTACACTTCAGCCCTAAGCTATGGCTCCAATCTCTCGAGTGAGAAATAGAGGTCTATTAGTCAAAAATTAAGTGCACAAGTAAGGCTCACCTACCATATTAGGTCAATACTCACTTGTGACAATCATTTTGACAACTAAAATAGTATTCCCTAGACAACACTTACATCAATCAAACATATATAAGGCTTCCTAGAGGCTGCCATCTCTGTCTTCCAGAACATTTCCAGGGTTGGTAACAAAACCGTGTATAAGGGGTTACCATCTCTACATGTTGTAGGTCACCAATGAACTACCAACACCACAGACCGAGGAACCAAAAAGTAAGCCAATCTTGAGAAGAAACAGGAAGTTTCTCCTGCCCTTAGCAAGCTAGGTTAGAGGATTTCAAGTTGTGCTCTGTCCTTCAAAAGTGCATGGGATGTAATGTTATCCCCAAACCAGTAACTCAGTGTTGCTGTTGTTGATTTGTGTGTCTCCTCTACCAGGCTGAACTGTTCATGAATGGATCTTTCATCTTCCTCTAGAGCCATCTGCCTAGTAAGTGGTTAATCAATATTTGATGATAAAAAGAACAGAGATAAGTTTTTAAAAATAGTTTTAGGGTGATTTATTCAGACATGAATTCATTAAGTGTTTAGATGAGCACTTGACAGTCACATATTATTACATAATAAATGTGCCATTATTCATCACTTTAAGGAGCACAGTTGAGATGAAGAAAGAAAGGGAAAGAGGAAGATAAGGAAGTAGAATAGGGAGAAAACAAAAAAGAAAGAAGAAAGGAGAAAGTCAAAAAATATTGTCTGGGGCATTAAACTAGATACCTGTATGTGCTTTATACATTTTATATAATTTTGATTTTTACTAATTCATAAAACATCATATAAATAACAACATTTAGTAGCCCTTACTATGTGCTAGGACCTGTTCTAAAGACTTCACTTACATCAACTCATGTATGCATGCCTATAAATCTGTCAGTCAGCTACTTTATCACTTTATAAAAAATTAATACACTGAGGAACACAGAGGTTAAGTGACCAGCCCAAAATCACACAGTTTCTAGTAGCATTACCATTTTACAAATTAATACACTGAGTCACAGCGAGGTTAAGCAGCCAACTCAAGACTACCACACAGATATTAATGTAAACCATTGTCGGTATGTTACCCATCATGCTCTACAGCCTCATCTTGAATCTGTGAGCATGTGTGGAGCACAAAGTCCAGGTCACTTGTGGGCACATGATGAGGATACATATCTCAGTCACTGACACATAATGTAAGTTGCTCTACTAAGTGCACATCATAGCTTCTGAAATAGAAAGTGTCATGAGAACAGAGATAAAATCCCACACAGGGTGGGTTGCAGATGCTGTAGAAGTAGAGTTGGAAGATACGTTTGAAGACTGGGTAGTTACAGAAAGTGCTGTGAGGGAAATAAGGTAAGCCTGGCTTCTGGGGCAGGGGGGTTGCCCTGCAGAAAAATATGCACAATGAAATAAATGCTTATTAAAACTGACTTTACACAAATGTTTAAAAATTACAGGAAACTTCTGATTTTAGTTTGTTTACAGATAGGAACCATTTTATTTTCTTTTTGGTGGCAAAATTGGACTTTCCCCCAATTTTGTTGAGAAACAACTGATATACATCATTCTATTATTTGAAGGCATACAACATGATAGTTCAATTTACCACAATAGGCTCATTCACAGCCATCCAGATGTACAGATTCAGGAAAAAGAAAAGAAAAAAGCATTTCCTTGTGATAAGAACTCTCAGGATTTACTCCCTTAATAACTTTCCTGTAGATCGTTATACATTACATCCCTAGTACTTGTTTATATTATAACTGGAAGGAGAGAAACATTTTTTGCTTGCCTGCCCCCAACCAGGGACTTGGCCCATGCCCAGGCCAATGCCCTGACCAGGAACTGAATGAGTGACCTTTCAGCCTGTAGGCAGATGACCAACCCCCTGAGCCTCACCAGTTAGGGCATGAAAGTCTGATCCTTTTCATCACCTTCCTCCAATTCCCCATCCCTCTGCTTCTGGTAACCACAAAGCTGGCCTTCTACTACAATTTTTTTGTTTTTAAGATTCCACATATAAGTGAGATCACACATTTGTCTTTCTGATTTATTTTGCATAGCAAAATGCCTTCAAGGTCCATCCATGTTGTCACAAATAGTAAGACTTCCTCAATTTTTATGGCTGAATAATATTTCATCTTCCATACATACCACAACTTCTTTAGCCATTCGTCCATCAACGGGATACCTAGATTGTTTCCATGTCTTGGCTAGTGTGAATAATTCTGCCATGAACTTGGGGGAGCAGGTATCTTTTTGAGTTAGTGTTTTTATTTCCTTTGGATAGTACTCAGAAGTATAATTGCCTGATTATATGCTAATTCTATTTTTAATTTTTGAGGATCCTCAGTACTGTTTTCTGTAGTATCTGTTCCAGTTGACAGTCCTACCAACAGCACCCAAGGGCTCCTTTTTCTCTACACTCTTGTCAACAATTTATCTCTTGTCTTTTTAATGGCCGTGGGAATAAGTGTGAAGTGGTACCTCACTGTGACTAGGATTTGTATTTCCCTAATGACTAGAGATGTGGAGCATTTTTTTTAATACCTGTTGGGCTTTCATATATATATTTTTGCACATTTTTAAATTGGGTTTTCTGGGGGTTTTTTGGTATTGACTTGTATATGTTTTTTTTTTAATATATTTTAGATACATACTTAACCCTTTATCAGAGATATGGTTTGTAATTTTTTTCATCCTTTCCGTTCCTTTCACTTTGTTGATGGTTGCTTTTTACTATGCAGAAGCTTTTTAGTTTGATATCATCCCACTTAGTTTTTATTTCGTAGCCTGTATTTCAGGTGTCAAATTAAAAAAAAAAAAAAAAAAGCATTGCTAAGACACATGTCAAGGAGTTTTATTTCTATGTTTCACCTAGGAGTATCATGATTGCAGGTGGAAAACGTTGGTTTAATTGCAGATGACACAGGGAGTAACCTGGGATGATCTTGTCCCTTGTAATTAGGAAGACTGAGACATTTCTTTTTTCACCGGATCACATATGATAGCCCCACTGTCAGAAACATAAGTCACAATAAACCTAGGGCACACACCACGGGCCACGCTTTGCCCACCACAGCAAAATCACCTTGTTTGCAAGATTTAAAAGAAGACACTTCATCAACAGGCCAATAGATAAAAAACAGGGTTCAAGAATAAGGGTAGTTTTCTTGATAAATCAGATTTATGACAACACAGTCATTCTTCTGATTACCCCATGCCTTTACAAAGATGTATATTTTATGTTATAAAAGGAGCACATAATTATTTGGAAAATATTGAAGAGTGGGGAAATAGGCAAATTCTGGGCACTTAACTATACTTACGTGTATACGTATTATAAGAAACTATAATTACTCATTCACCTACGGGGGCACGCACAGAAAAAACACACATAGTACTGACGCTCGCCAGGGTTTCCCTTTTGCAATAGTTTGCACTTTGAGTGATTAGATTCTGTCCTCTTGATAGTGTGGCTGAAGGTCGTTAGAAGCCAAGCTGTTCTGGGTAGTAGACATGCTCAATATCTGTTCCCAACAGCCATCAGCTCTTTAGGCCTCATTATCTCAAGGACACATCTTGGCTTCTCTTCAGCCAGCATACTGTTTATTGATTGATGTGAATAAGTTAGAGGGAGTAGAACATTCCCTGAAAGTTATAAACAACTGATAAAAAAGTTTCTGAATGTTAGTACCTGTCGGAATCAAAACAGCCAAGGGATTCAATGAGACAAATATTTTTTAAGGTATATTTTATTGATCATGCTGTTACAGTTGTCCCAATTTCTTTTACCTTTGCTTCCCTCCACCCAGAACCCCACTTTCCTCCCACAATCCCACCCTCTTTAGTTCATGTCCATGGGTTGTGCATATGTGTCCTGATTTCACCCTTTCCTATATTACCCTGAACTTCCCCCTGTCTATCTTGTACCCACCAATTATGTTCCCTAATCCCACATCATTTCCCCATTTCTCTCCCTTCCCCCTCCCAACTGATAATATTCTCAATGATCCTTATATCTATGATTCTGATCCTATTCTGGTTGTTTGCTCAGTTTGTTTTTGCTTTTATGTTTTTAGGTTCTGTTGTTGATAGTCGTGAGTTTGTTATCATTTTAATGTTCATACTTTTGATCTTCTTTTTCTTAAGTAAGGCCCTTTAACATTTCATTTAATAATGGCTTAGTGATGATGAACTCCTTTAGCTTTGCCTTGTCTGGAAAGCACTTTATCTGCCCTTCCATTCTTTTGCTGGATAGAGTAATCTTGGTTGTAGGTCCTTGCTTTTCATCACTTTAAATACCTCTTACCTGTCCCTTCTTGTTTTGGGAAATCAATTAACAGTTTTATAGGCACCATTTTGTAAGTAACTGTCTTCTTTTCTCTTGCTGCTTTTAAGATTCTCTCTTTATCTTTAATTTATGGCATTTTAATTATGATATATCTTGGTGGGATTCGATGAGATATTATTTTGTACATCTCCTAGGCTCCCAATCTAGGTTTGGGGCAAAGAATCGCTAAAGTTTGCTATTGCAGTTGATTTCTACAAGGACAGTTTTCATATTAAAATCTCCAGGCCCTGGCTGGTGGCTCAGTGGATAAGGTGCTGGCCTGTGAACACAAAGGTCACTGGTTCAATTTCCAGTCAGGGCACATAACCGGGTTGCAAGCCAGGTCTCCAGCCAGGTCTCCAGCCAGGTCCTTAGCAAGAGGCAGGTAAAAGGCAACCATACACTGATGCTTCTCTCCTTTTCTTCCTCCCTCCCTGCCCTTCTCTTTGGAAAATAATGTATAAAATCTTTTTAAAAATCTCCGAAGACCTACTGGCCCCTGTGGGTAAAACTGACATGTAACCATTTAACAATCAGCCTATTTAACAGGTTACATTCGAGGAGGTCATGGGGCCAGTCTATGAGGCCAGCATCAGAGAAGGGGGGCACTTAGAAACCTGATGCTTCCTTAGGATGAAGAAGTCAGCTGGGCAAGGACAAGTTATTTGCACAAACAGGTGTGGGTTTTATTTGAAGAACCCTGCCTTCTATGTGGAATAACAATTAGAAATTAAGTATCATGATATAATAAGCATTTCTCACTAGATCACAAATGGTGAAGAAGATGTATCCCACCCATCTCATGCCTAGCCTAGTGCCCCACATACAGTAGACGTTCAGTAAGTGTTGGCTGAATCAATGAAAGAGTATGGTCTTGCCCATGGCAGGGCTGAGAGCTTGGCATAGATCCATAAAACCTTGACAAATAGTAGTTGAGGAGCCTGAAAGCAATTTAAAAATCTGTCTCCCTTCTTCAGATATATTTTATGTTGCCCTTTTAAGACTATCATTAACATTCCCACCCCAGAGCAAGAACCGCATTAAGTCATCCAGGCCAGTGTCATTAGGAGGGATATGGTGTGACTCTGGGCCATGTTCCATCCTTGATAAAAGGCTGTTACCCAACCAAGGAATGCCACACTGCTAGAAAGCCCCTCCCCTATGGGGCTCCTTTATCCATTTGGGAGGTGAAACGGAGGATGGAAGTAAGTGTGGAAAGATGGTGCCTTTTTTGTTTTAATAATGTTTTTCATTCAGAAAGTACCCCTTTCTTCTCTGCTTCAGGTATGCTGGGCAACTGACTCTACCCTGAAAATTCTAGATGGAACTTCAGGTATAAATGTTACTCCAGCAAAGCTGCGTCATGGCAGTTCGGGTGAATCAAGCTGGGATTTCACTGGTGGTCCAGTGGTGGTAAGCAACTACCACCCTCTGATGAAAGTGTTGAGAAGGGACCTGAAAGCCAGGCAGGGGACATTTAACGCACTGCAATGAAAGAGAGTCCTTGGTAGAGAGATGCACAGGTTGACATGCGAGCAACTAGTTAAGAGGCCCCCAGAAGTCCTTCACTTTAATAAGAGGCTAATCATAATGCAATTGTTTCAATTTAAGTCATCATAAAATTTTCATTTCTTCCTCATTTCAAATTTGAAAATTCTTTTTTAAGAACAGCAAAATGAGAACCTTAAAAATGTAGCTATAGGTCTCGGCTGGTGGCTCATTAGATAGGCACCAGCCTGTGAACCCAAAGGTTGCTGGTTCAATTCCTAGCCAGGGCACATAACCAGGTTGCAAGCCAGGTCTCCATCCAGATCCGTAGCTGGAGACAGGTGGAAGGCAACCATATGCTGATGTTTCTCTCCCTCTCTGCCTCTCTCCTTTCCCCTCTCTCTCTGGAAATAATAAATAAAATCTTTTTTTAAATGTAGCTATAAGAAACTATTTATCAGCCCTAGCTGGTGGCACAGTGGGTAAGGTATTGGCCTGCAAACCCAAAGGTCGATGGTTTGATTCCCAGCCAGGGCACATAACCAGGTTGCAAGCCAGGTCTCCAGCAGGTCTGTAGCTGGAGGCAAGTGAAAGGCAACCATACATGGATGTCTCTCTCCCTCTCTGCCTCTCTCCCTTTCTCTCTGAAAATATAAATAAAATCTTTAAAAAAAAGATTTATCCAAGGATAAATTCATCTATATGTAAACAGAAGCCAGAAATGCAGCTTAGTCACATCAACATTTTTCAACAAAATTTTAATTCAATCAATCCAGAAATATTTATCACTTATATACTATAATCATAACAAAGAATAACCAAGTTCAAGTTTATATAATGAAGGAAATAACAAATACAGAATAATTTGTTTAGTTAAGAATATACTTTTGAAATATTTTCACAGTAATATGAAAGAAAGAAATGCATTATGGGCTTCTAAAGATAGGCTTCAGTTATCTAGAATCCATTTAAATAGAACTGGGTCTACCCACAAAGGATAGTGAAATATGTGGCCCATAACAAACATATCATATTATAGCAATCCCCCTCCTGACCCCATAGACGTGTATTCAGAATTAAATCAGGGATTTTGAGAAATAATCTCATTGTTTTTAAAGACAGATAACCCATGGGATACAAGTGCACTAAGAAAAGGGTATTCATTTATATTTGCTTTCGTAAACCAGCTCCTGGTCATTCAGTATTTCCAGAAGGACCTTTCATTAATGCCCTGAGATAATGTGCAAACTATAAATATGAAAAATTAGATTTCAAAACCATTTGTATCAACCTCAGGATACAATTGTCATAACCTTTTAAGCCTTCCTGAGCATTATAGATTTATGACTCCCAGGCTTTCCAAAGGACTTCAAAAGATACTTTATTTCAATATGCAGCATTTAAGTTCTTTCACTGTAATCACTTGCTAATGGCCACCAGAGCTGCAAATTAGACTAAAATGGTGTTTAGAGATAACAAATCAATTGATTAGATTAAAGGATATTATCAAACAAGTATCCGAAAGCCAGATAAAGATGGTGTAGAACTAACTGTGGAGATTTGAAAGGATTAACTTATTCCTTGATGAAGTATGTGCCTCAATCTTACACGTCTTGAAATCTATTACCTGCAGGATCCCCATGCAAAAAGCCAGCAGCTGCAAAATTTGACTTAGTTTTACAAAGTAAAGGTCAAGTAAAGAGAACAGATTGCAGTAGACATCAAAGAACTAGAATATATTAAATAGAAAGGATCTCCATGGCATTTATATAAGATCTTAAGGTTACTATCCATTTACCACATTTAAGAAAGTAATCCTATGATGCTGAGTATTTTATTCCTACCAGCCAGGAAGATCCAAGAAGTTGCCCAAGGCCACTCAGCCTGGTGACTGGCTTGTCATTCAGAGTCCCTGAAAGTGAACCAATTTGTATGCTCTTGTGGTATCTGGGTATGGCATTTATTCATGTTTTTCTAAATATAAACACACACATACATATATACATCCAGAAAATTGTCTATATTTCATGTTTCACAATAATCTAAAGAAAACAGTGCTTCAAGGAGCAACCTCTACACTTGTGTATTCAGAACAAACAAACTAGCAATTATACAGCAAGCAAAGTCCTGTGACACTAGAGTTCATCCGATGGGAAAGGAAGACTTTTAAATAAGGAAGAAAACTCCACCTTCCCTATTACCCATGACAAATGCATAATCACTGGGCCCTTTTCAACGTCCTGTCCCCACACTTACTATCATGCTATAAATGGAGCTGAGGCACTGTATTTTAATTCTCCTAGTCCTGAACGGAATATCAATAAAGGCCTGGGAGAAAAGCACATGTGTTCATCATCCTATTTCTCTTGGAAATTCAGCACAATGAGATTAACTCAGGGGAACCCGACTCGTTTTCCCTTGCTTTCTCATCTTTCTTTAGATTACTTCTGCACCCGCTTGGCTTGCTCTATAATGTAGGTCAACGACACCATAAAAAGGTTTTCTGCTAACATGATGATCTGCTTTGGAGAAAGAAGTAAAGAAAGACACAAGGGGATGAGGAATTCCATCAGTTACAAGGATGCAGGGTTGAATATAAAAATTTTTTTTCTCCTTCATTTTAAGCCACTGGAACTACAACTTATTCTTTTTGGAGTTTTCCATCTTAGATAATAGATTTTTCTTTTCCATGCACAGATCTTATTTCTTTCAATACCCTCTTTTTTCCCCTCCACATGTGTTTTACAAGTTAAAGTCTTCAGAAATAAATGGCACTTGCAGTGCTCAGCTGGTCCCCACAGAGTAGAAATTATGATGTCAACTAATTTAAGGTTTTTAAAAAGCCATAGGATTTAAACAATTTTGTAGAATAGTATTCTAGCTATTTTTTGAACTTATGATTGACTTTCTACATGGTCCTAAACTCCTAAACTAACCACTGAACTACTTAAGAAGTCTGTTGAGGTAGAGATTAGGTATGTTCACATTTGAATAATTAAGTTTAATATAGCATTAATACACTTACCAAAGTATCCCCAGTTTAGGGCCTTAATTGCTAGAAGTGTCTATTTTCCCTATTATTTGAAAGGAATCTCATCTAATTTAAATGCTAATATGAGAATACACTGTAAATTGCCTACATACATGAATCATATAGTTTAGTAGTTGGTAACTTCCATCCCAAATTGGTCGTTGACTCTCAGAATCTTTCTAACTTAAAAATCAACTAATTTCCCCACACACCAACTACCAGTTGTTAGATATTCAAAACATAAATTGCTAATAAAATCTATATTATACACCCACAAACAAGCACATATTTTGCAACTGATATTAGTTTAAAAAGTAATCATTTAAACAAATGAATTAACATAAACATTTTCAAATAATGAAAAGAAAACTTTGTATTAACATGATTTGAGAGGCTGCCAGAAGGCAGTAATTAAATAGCGAACTGTCCAGATAGGAAAGAAAAAGAAAGAAGTACACAGTGGTGGTTACAAAATAGACAAGGGAGTGTTAAGAAAAATAAAGGAAATGGAGAAGCCAAAGAACTTATATGCATGACATATGGACATGAACTAAGGGGTGCATTGCTGGAGGGAATGGGGTACTGGGTGGACAGGGGCACAGGGGTAGAAATTGGGACAACTATAATAGCAAAATCAGTAAAATACATTTTAAACAACATTAGGAGAAATTTTAAATTCTTCTAACGTTTGTGCCTGGATAGAGACCAAGTAGCAACATGGAAGCTCCCCCTTCTGAAAATGTAAACTTCAGTTTCAATGGCACTTAAGATATGATATAATAAAGCGTTTCACTGGCTAAGCAGGGGGACTCTGGTTTACCTCTCTCCCCCAAGGCCTGAAAGGTTCACTGACACCACCCCCACTTAGGTCTCAGATGTTGCATTCCCAGATCAATGCAAGAACAGTGATGGCTCTTGGCTGATGATTCCTGGTTGTGGTTCTGCAGGCTTTTCACTGAGATGTAAAACAGAGGTCCTGACCACTCAGGGTCATCAAGGCTCCCTGGAAACTTTCTGCAAGGCTGGTGGTATTAACAGCAAATTGCCCTGGCCAGATTCCACTCCAAGTAATTGCATTTCACCAGGCAGTGTGAAGCCCAAAGCCTCTCCCCAGGCTGTCTTCTTGGGCTCCTCTGACAAAAATGTACCAACTGCTGAGCTCCAACTACTTGTAGGTCAAAACAGCGTTTCTGGAGCTCAGTCGTTTGGAAAGCATGTACAGTGAGCCTCCCTGGTCATTGACACTTAATCCCCCATCAGCCTGAGATGTCAAAGTTTCTCCAAGTCTTCCCATTTTCCAAGCTCCAGCTCAGAACTGTCCTCTTCCACCAGGTTTTTAAAAGGCCTGTTCAGTAGGGATTAATCATGCTCTCTGCCAAGCTTCCTCCCCAGAAATGCAGTGTTAACATGTTGAATTCACTCAATAAACACTGTCGCGTGATTTCCTGGTCCTCACCCCTATGCAATGCGCTAACAAGATATGTGTTATTACCCTTCTTCACTGGCACCCAAAACCGTGTGGCTTTGAATGTACCTCAGAGAAGAGTATGTGTAAGGCAACGTGATGAATGGATGGCTTGATGTCTTTTGTTAACTGGGGTGGGAATTAAAATCAGAAGACTCTGTTGCTTTTATCCCATTCAGTGATCTTTGCTCTCTTTCTGAAACACCCCCTGTTCTGTAGGTGGCACTTTGCACATTTTGCAAAAGCCAAGCGTGTGTGTGTATATATATATATATATATAAAATGACATTAAAGTGTAATCCTAGAGGAACCTCATTCTTATTCCCCCCACCCCACCCTCATACAGTCCTTTCTCCATATCCCAACTAATGCCTCCTCCCATGTGGAGCCTTGGTGACATTTTCCCAAAAAAGCTGTCTTGGAAATAATTATAAAAACAATCTTGTACACATGAACCTGGTTTTTCAAATATTGACATATCTACTCATATACGGTTGCATTTTACTCTTCTAGTGATCCTGAGAGCCAGGATAAGTCCTTCCTATCTCCCAGATGAAATAAGATGTTCAAGATTCAAACTGGTTCTTAAATGAAACCATCTCTACGACTCAGAACAAACAGTTCAAACCCCTCTGGGCTTCCAGTTCTCCAAGCCGGGTCCCTCTAGTCCACGCCTGCCTGAAAAAGTGCCACCTGCCCTTTTCCCCAAAACAGGTGTCGACTATCAATGTGTGGGGGGAAATTGGGAAAAATTTCTCCTTCTGTGCAATTGCACTTAAAGGATTTTTTTTTTTTTTTCCTCCTACGAAAGGCACCTAAGAATGAAATATCCTGTGGATTTTGAGTGCACAAAACACAAAAAAACTTGTACCTTGGAAGAAAACCTGTGTCTAGTACATAATTAGTACTGCCAGGTATTCGTCATGGGCTCTGTGTGTGTTGATTCATTAACGTTCACCACACCCCTCGTCCGTTCTACCACCACCACTGCAGAGAAGTACGTCCTTAGGTGCACACACCAGTGTCATGAAGGCTTAGACAGGAGAGGACCCTCACCGCCTCTAGAAGCCACGCTCTTAACCAGTTCGGCACCAACTAAACCCAGGGAGGATAGCCTTCCGTCCCCTAAGTCATCCTGCCCCTCCCTGCTGCCCCCTGGAGAAGGTCCACTGCTTTTTCTTGTTTCCCTGAAAAATCTTAGAGCTAAACCAGAAGAGATAGATAGATACATACATATATAAATAAATAAAATGAGAGAGGCTATTGAACTTGTTCAGAGAGAAGCAGAGAGGGTTTCAAAGCAGTTGTCCTTTTCATCGCCCCTTTCAGGAAAACAAGACAGGGGCTTGGAGCCAAGTCGATCAGACTCAGATTCAGTCTTGGCATGTTTTTTTCCTAGCCAAGGTGCATTTCTTTCCTTCCTTCCTCCTCCCTCCCCGCCCTCCCCTTCCTTTTCCTTTTTTTTTTTTAATGAGAGAGGAAGAGGCTATGTAGGTATACAATTTTTTTTAAAGCCTCCTAGACTAAAAGTCCCCTCCAAGTTCCTGGCTATCAGAAACGAAGCTTGACCTTGGCCTGGCACAGGGAAGAGGTGCTGGGGATGAAGGAACTCACTCTTCTCCTGGCGGAGATGCTCTGTCACCAGAATGCCCTTCTTTTTTTTTTTAAAGATTTTATTTCATTATTCTTTAGAAAGAGGGGAAGGGAGAGAGGCAGAGAGGGAGAGAGACATCAACGTACGGTTGCATTTTACCTGCCTCCAGCCACAGACCTGACTGGAGACCTGGCTTGCAACCTGGTTATGTGCCCTGGCTGGGGAATCGAACCTGCGACCTTTGGGTTCGCAGGCCGGCACCTTTACCACTGTGCTACCAGCCAGGGCTAGGACGCCCTTCTGAGAAGGCAGCATGGTCCGATCCTCACTCATCTCCCAGGAAAGGCCTCCCATTGTGCCAGGAACCCCTGCTAGCCCTGTTCAATCCCACTTGTCACTGCAGGAACTTGAAAGACATGACAGCTACACTGCAGAATGGAAGCGAGTGACAGCCAGGATGTGGCCATGCTGAGTTGCTGGGTACAAAGGCAAGGGCTGGATGGATCCATACCATGTAGTTTTCCATTTGCTCTCCAGCCTTCACAGGCACCCTGCTCAAAATCTCCAGAATCTGTTTGGTAGGCTGACACGGCACCTGCCCCTCTGTGCACTCATGTTTGTCTCCTTCCAAACGGAAGACCTTGCTTCCTTTGTTTTCCACTTCAGGCATCTAGTGTTTGTGGGTGGGGGGTCATGAAATAAAACGTATCCATAACTGGTGGGTGCAGCATAGACAAGATGTTAAGAACAGTACAGGAAAAAATAAAGCCCAAGAGCTCCCATGGATGACCCATGGACATGAACTAAGGGGGTTAGGATTGCTGGAGGGAGGGGATGCTGGGTGGAGGGGAACAAAGCAAAAAGAAATGGAAAAAAAATGTAACAATATAATCAATACAAAAAATAAAATGCAAAAAGAAAATGTATCCATGTGAAGTACCATCTTTCTCTTGGGAGGTGGGGAAGAGGTCCAGTTCAGTGATAAGGTGAGAGCTCACATGTCCATGCTTCCTTAAAACTACCCTTTAGCTGGTCTAAATGCAAAGCAATGAAACCCCGGCCCCTCCCTCATCTTCAGAACATGAAACATGTTAGAATTTATCCCCCAATCTGTTTAAAAATAAAAACAACTATCTTTTTCACGTTTCTCTCTTACGGAGTCTTTGAATAGCACTTTGTATCTGATAAGCCTGTGTGGGCTGCCTGTGTTTCATACGAAGACAGAGCCACTTGCTGTAAAAAGAAATGAAGTTAGAACCCTGGAATAATGGCGTGAAAATCTCAAAACAGTGATTTCTTTTTCAGGGAAACACCCCTCCCTGAGTTTCATAAATGTCTTTGAAAAGTCTATAATGGTAGCAGCCTCCCACCACTCCGCAAAGTTACATTGCTAGTAAGCACCTCTATATCATGAAGTCACTGAGAATTGTTTATTCTATTCAGCCTCTGCTGACTTCACTCCTGGGTGGGGCTGGGCACGCTGCCTACACCCTGAGCTTCCCTGCTTCACCCTGACAGGCTGTGCCTAGCCCATGGCTTTAAATCTCAGAGGTCACCTTGAGACTATCTACAAGCCCTTGACCTTTATCCCACCCAGCAGTCAAACACATAATACAGGGGTCTTTCTGTGAGAGGAATAATGAACCTTGTTTTAATATTTGTCAGAGGCTAGCGGAGAAATTTCCATCAAAGTTCCCATTGTCCAGCAGAGGGCAGCTGGTTCCAAATACATAACAGTTTATACTTGCAGCACCAACACCAAAAGAAGGAGTTACTTGTATTTTTGTAAAGAAAAATGAAACCAAGAGATGCACTGAAAAATGACACCTACTGTGAGTACAGCTCCCCTCTGTTCAGTAATATACAGCCTTAGCTCTATCTGCATCAGAATTATGGGGAGCTAGAAAGGGGGTACCTGCTGATGAAATACAGATTCTCAGGGCTTCTTTGCATGATTCTTACATATACTGAGGTTTAGGAACCTCGATACTTCATTCCACCAATCTCTGAAAGGCAGGTAAACATATCTTTAAGGATGTTCAGGTATATCGGGGAAATCCAAAGATACAAAAGAATTCAAGCTATGGCACTTCTCTATAAAAGGCTAACAGACTGAATGTCCATTCTTGCTCACTTCATTGATCAGATGGGATTATTGCTCATGTGCCCTGAGGGGAAATACCTGTGGCCCTAGGGAGATTCTGCTCTTTAGTGGATGTGTAAGGATGGTGAGTGTTAACCAAGAGGCCTGGGAAAATCCCACATTACCTTGTTCAGGCACCAGCTATCTGACCTGGTCCACTCCACCCTGAGCCTTCGTTTCCTCAGCATTAAAATGGAGTTTGTGATATTCATACTGCAGATTTCAGAGTTTTGTTCTGTCTCGTTCCTGCATCAACTATCACGATGTGTGGTAATGTTCTCAGCACATTTCTCATAGACATATCTTACAGCTTCCAGTTTATTATCATCACTGACTTGAGAGACAGGAAGCATGTTGTTCCATTTCTTCTCGCAAATGTGTGTCTTTCTTCAAGCAACACTTTGCTCAAGAGGCAAACAGACTGATTACTAGTTCCAATTTATGTCTAGTTTAGACACTTTCCTTTCGAATACTTCTCTTTCTATCTCTCCCTCTTAAAGTTTTAATAGTTTCTTTTATGCATTTGATGTAGAAAAAAAGAGAGAAAAACCCAAAAGAGTAGGGAGTTTATTCACTTGGGTCCACATGTCCCATCTTAACAGATAAATGCAATTTCTTTTATTTTTAAGTGTTTTTTTTTTTTCTGCTGATGCCACCATTTATTCACTTTTTTCAATTCATTTTTTAGCAAGTATTGGTTGAGTTCTCACTGGGAGCCAGTGCTAGGGCCTGAAGTTAAAATAAAGTATTTTTTTAGGCCCTCTCTCTACAGAATCTCTGCCAGATTTGCAAAAGCATCAGGTTTATCTTATAAAGCTAACAAGGCTGCTATCAGGAAATGATAAGCAGGAGGCTGAATGATTTTAGACAAGCTGACTTAAAATGTGGCATATGGCTTGCCTTTACATTTTCTCCGTGCTCTGCCTGAGATTATATAATCCATAGTCAAAACATGAACTTTATTAAAGGCCAATAAAGAAATCAGCCCTTGGCCTCAAGAACACTGGTAAAAAGTAACCCTCCCGAACAAGAAAACTGGAAAAATGTTTGAAAAATGGCCCACTATGATGGAAGAAACACAGGTCAGAATGCACAATCTGGGCTCTAGCCACCTCACAGTGTTTTTGTAAAGATGAGATGACTACACACACACACACACACACACACACACAAATGCATACATGCACCTGTGTAATAAGCACTTTGAAAATAAATTCTGTTTTAAATATATAAGGTGGTCTTGGTACTCTCATATAAATGAGCTATGGGAGAGAGAGAAGGAAGGAAGAAAGGAAGAAAAAAGGGAGGAGTGGGAAAACGAGGGAAGAAAGGAAGGAGAGACAAGGGAAACGGGCTAAGTACGGAAAATGAAAGAAGCAGCACACTAAGTTCTTGTAGACAGGTAATATTCCATTTCAATATCATTCTCGCCCACATAGTTCTTTGTCATTCCCCTGAGCTGGGTTTGTATGGGAGGAACATAATGAAACATGAGCGAAACTTAGTATTTGCCACCAATCGGAGCCGAATGGTTTGGGTTCGATAATTTTCTGGGCTTGATCCTCCGAGTGTGACCAGTTCTCACCAGTTGCTGCGGAATGGACGCTGTCATGGATCTCCAGGGAGCCGGGCAACTTTCCACTCACTGCGTTCCCCTCCCCAGACTTGTGGGTGGGAAATGGGAAATGTTGCAGCCCTCGGGAAATCTGAGCCCCTCATGCTAGTATTATCTCCAGACGTCTATAAAATTTCAAAGAGGAAGGAGGGGTAAATGGGGGAGGATAACATAACGGCAGGGACCATGTTCTCTGCAGACCTAAGAACCCACTGCATTCCATCAGCTGAGTTGTTCACACTAACTGCGCAGGCGGAGGTGGGAGGAAGGTAGGAGGAAGAGGCTCTAGCTACAAGGAGACTGTGCTTCCCATCAAGCTTTAACTTGCTTAGATCTGGAATTTTAAACTGACCAGGGGAAGGCAAATTTCAAGCTTCATTTCCTTTTAGCAAATCAGGACTTCTTGTCTCAATCTGAGAATAGAGCGACTTGTTCCTGGGCCATTGTGTTCGCACTATGGTCATTTCTACTGGCTCAGTAGAATTTGGCCTCACATTCCATTGAAATGTCAGCATTATCACACCCCCAGCACAACATAAAATAGGGGGTTAGAAGCAAAGAGCAGAAAGAGTTACAGAGGAGAAGATACATCTCAATACACTGCCCTGTTCCTTCCCCTAAATGAGCACATCTTAAGGCTACTGGTCTGACAAAAAAAAATAGTTCAGGTATTATGATGAATATCTGTGATCACGCACAAACTACTTCCAGCTCTAAATGCCCTGACCTCAAATTCCATTATAAAAAGAACTTAAGTTTGCCTGAAAGGCTGCCATCCTAGCACTGTACTAGTAACACATGTAATTTTGCAGAGGGCCGGGTGCCTGACTTCCTCCTGCTCTTTGGGACTTGGCGTCCATCAGCTTGCTTTGGAGTCAGCCTGCTCTGCTTAGGGCTGAATGGCCCTGCAATTAGCAATGAATCACCATCATGTAATTGGAGTGTTCTGCGAACACGTGAATCGGGGATAAACCTGCAGGCAATGTCCCAAATTTTGCCTAATTATTTTGTTTATGTGGAGTCTTCATTTGTGTTGCGACAAAAGGTGATTTAACTGAAAACTGTTGTTAAGTCTGGTCATCTGCCTCTTTTTCTTCTAGAGAAAGCATGCCTGTCCATTTGCAAGCCACTCTCTTCTTGTTTTGAAAAGAAAAATAAGAAGACTAGGACAAAGAAGAATGCATCCCACCAGTTTTACTGGGCTCTGAGCCAGAATGACAGCAAACACTGCAAGAGTAAAAAGCAATAGATTTTAATTGGTGCCTAGGGGTCAAGGTCAGCTCTCTTGGAACAATGGACATCTATTGGTATCTGACTGATTCCTTGGTGGGAGTTGGTAAATGTCAGCAATAGACTTCCAAATGGAAGCACAGAGGGCTTGGACCCAGGCCCAAGAAACAAAGACTGTATTAGCTAGTCAAAAAAAAAAAATATGTAGCCCTGGCTGATGGCGCAGCGGATAAGGCGCCGGCCTGTGAACCCAAATGTCATTGGTTCAATTCCCCAGTCAGAGCACATAACCAGGCTGCAAGCCAGGTCTCCAGCCAGGTCTGTAGCTGGAGGCAGGTGAAAGGCAACCATACATTTATGTCTCTCTCCCTTTTTCTGCCTCTCTCCCTCACCCTCTCTGTGAAAATAATAAATACAATCTTCTGGTTAAATAATTCTATACATCTTCTGGTTAAATAATTCACTAAGAAAACATAAGGGGTGGACACGCATAACCACATCACATAATGTACATTGAAAAGAAAGCAGACTTTCCAGAATTAGGCAAGTGCCTTCCCAAGATCCAGCATATTTTTCCCTAACCCTAGCTCTCTTCCTGGGCATGCTCTGGAATTTAAACACCATAATTCTTTGTGTTAAGGCAGATGAGTGGTTTGGCTCCTAACACTACAATCAGCCCAGTAAAATTTGAGTTTGTTGAAAGAGAAAGTGTCAGTATTTAATAAGTGCTAGCTACTCTATCTTTCAACAGAATTTGGGCCACTTTAAGAAAGTTGGGGGGTGGAGATAAACTGCTAGTCATTGAAACACCGGAAACCCCTCCCCTCCAGATCCCCCTCAAATGCTTGATGGCTTCTCTTACCACTGTTTCATGGCATGCCTCTCACTTCCCCACATCTACCTCTGATCTGGGCCCTCTCCTAGTAGTCAATAAATTTAATGGGACTATATTTTCTAAATTAACAACTGGAATAAACAATCTGTCAAAGGAACACTTCACAAAGGATTTTTAGGGTGCCAAATAGTGGTACATGTAATATATGTATATTCACAAATTATTGAACTGTCAGGGAATTAAAGGGACAGTAGCTGTACCAACGTGAACCCCATGCTCATTTCTGCCTACACCTCTCTCCCTTGAACCTCCCTATCTTTGCAGACAGAGCCCTGTTTTATGCATGTTTTATGCATGCTTGTATCTCTATTGCTTAGCACTCCATACATGCTGGTTCACCAAACTATTTTTCTGTTGTGAGTGTCATACCAGGCTGCTTCACTGAGCAATTTAAGCCCTGTAATGTTGCTTTCCTGACTCTTCCAGGCTCCAGTCTGCTTGTCATCTGATGATACTGAGTCCATATCAAAAGTCAGCTAAGGAAGGAGGCAAAAGCCAAGAATAGTGCCTGACTCAGAGAAAGCCCCTGAAATATGTTAATGTCATTGTTCTCGTGATCTGTTTCAAGTTTTATGGTCATGCCTTATTGACACAAGATCGTTGAGCATTTTCTGTCTTACACTGTTCTTTAATTGCATCACAGCAGTAAGATGGCACAGCATATAAGGACCAGACAAGGTCATGCTTATTTTGTTTTGATATTCAGCAATGTGCTTGCAAAGAACTGGGCACAGATAAGATCTTCAATAAAATATATGTCAACAGAGTTCTTCTTAAAATTCACCCCCAAATCTCATCCGTTAACTCTACCTGACCAACAACTACTTACAATAAATGCTGAATATCTCAAATCCATAAGGCAAGTTTTAGTTTTATTAATCTTAATGGTGTTACAACTACCCATTGATTGATTTTATAAGCAACATAGGAAAACATTGTTTATAACAATTGAAAAGAAATTGTGTCATCATGTTAGAATTATAATTAAATCATAGAGACTGGATTTTTTTGGTCTAATTAGTTGGTATAATCATATATAAATGGAAATCAGCATGGTTTAAGAGTCAAAAATAGGCACACAATAATGATTTGCAAATCAGTCAAAGCTATGCTATGCACTGTGGTCTGTGAACACTGGTTTCTCAGCACCCATACAGTGAAAAATAGTTTTCATTTTTTTCTGCTTCTCAAGTTGATAAATACCTGCTTCTGTATGAAATCTTCCTTAAGTTCCCAAAGAAAGAGCTCTATGTACATAGCTATTATGATATGTACATAACAAACAGTCCTGTAACTGACTGTTTGCACATTCATCTCCTCTACCAAACTGCACATCCTTAAAAGCAAGGATGATGTCTTATCTTCCTATACCATTTCCTAGTTCTTACCAAAGATCTGCCACAAAATACAGTACACATTTAACAATGTTGGATCAGCTGGGCAATGGCAGCACAAGGCATGGCCATGTAACTCTAAACAGATAATAATGGTAGTAACAAGACTAACATTTTTCGAATGTTTGCCATGAATCCTGCCCTGTTCTTGGCTTGTTTTGACCCCTCTCATAACTACTTTTTGATATTGATACAATCATTATATTTTATTTTAGAGATAAGAAAACTATCATGGAGAGGTTAATCACAGAAAAACCAACAAATACAACCTTGTCTAAAGGCTTACAACTAGTGTGCGGCTTAGCTGGAATTGAAAGGGAGGCAGACTGGCTCCAGGGTCCATTATATTAACCACGACACCACAACTAATGACTCCACCAGGCTGAAATTCACAGTGACCACCTTCCAGTGACAAAGTGTAGCTCCACGGTGACTGTAAATAGGTGCTGAGTTGGTACACCTGACACATGCAGAATAAATAGAAGAGGCCATTCCCCAGAGGGATGTGGAGAGAGAGCATTGAAGGGCAGATGCTCATTAATTGTAGGCAGGGGCAATGATACTTGAATCAGCCGCTGGGGAGCTGGGGAGCCCGGATCTAAGCCTGCCACTCCTCTCCAGTTGAGTCATAATTGTGCTTTCCTTGCTGACAAAACCAATTTCAACCACAGCCCTCAACACTGTTTACCCCTTTGAAAGCACGCAGGAAGAACTGAGCGATAAGGGCAAATTGCACTCCCTCTGAAAGTCTTAATAAGTTCCTGGTCAATTGGCCTTCCTTTCTCTGCTAGATCTCAGGAGATTCTAAACCTATTGTGGAAAATAGTGACGATTTCATTATTTCTTTCTCTTCTCCTGATGTCTTCGTGGTGCTTTTTGTATTAGCCCTCTCCCATCACTATTTTGTTACTTCCCATACTTTTCGCTGCCATCTTCCCCCTTAGCTTAACATCGGTGCCTTTCCTCCCGCACATCTTTTATCTGTAAAAGATCTTTACAGATCTTTATCTTGGTGGCAGATGTTGTCAACCATGGCAACACTTAGTATTCCAGTCCCCAAGTGCAAACACACAGCCCCAGGCAGCCAAAGAAGACAGAGCTCTTCCCGTATCATCAAACTGCATAGCCCATACTGCAGGCTTTTTCACCTACAGAGATCTAAGCCCATCCTGTGGGCTACCTGCTTGAGTATTTTGTTCTGCAAAAGTCATTTCAAGTAGCTGACTTAGAGGGGCAAGGAATACCACGCAAGTTAGAGTGACAGACCCAGTCAGCTGAGAGGTGGATGCCTAGAGGAACAGAGAGACAAAGGCATCGAAAGAAGATTTGGTCGAGAGAAAGGTCAGGTCAGAAAAAAGAATGTTTATGTGGAAGTAACTTAACCTCTGAGGCTGATAGTGCTCCCTTAACTTCTCCCAGGAAGGGGAAAAATAAGTCATTTTATTAAAGATTCATCGACATCAACTTTGTTTTTGAGGACAGTACCAAGAGCAAGCGTGGGGCCAACATGATATACTGCTGTGAGCCATCCTCACCCGAGGAAATACAGCCCATTTCTTGGAGTGGCTGGCACCCATCTCCATCCATCATGAAAGCAGTGCCGGCTATTCACCAGAAACAAATGTTCTAGATACAGTATGTCAAACACCGGGTGATGGAAAGCTCTGAGCAACCACAGGGAGTCTGCCGGAAGCAAGCAGACCAGAATGTTGAGAAGACCTCTGACCACTTTCCACAACAGAGCGTAACGGGGAACCAACCTGAAATAATGCATTTGACCTTCCTAAAAGGGTAATGGATGGGCATCTAACATTAGGCCAGCTGGGCTTCAGAGAATGCTGATCCTAATACAGACAGATGATGGGACAAAAATAAATAAATATGTAAGTATCAGAGATCTAAATTTGAAAGACTCTAGCCTAGAGAAGGTTATGGCAGGCCATCTATTATGAACATGTGAAGAATGACCAGGATCTTCACAGACTTCCTTCCACACCTTTGTGAGAACCATTGTTCACCTGGCCTCAGAGGAAACCTACCCCTCAGGGTCTGTCAGCAGTGTAAGGGACATGCAGTTTCCAGATCAGTCAGACTTCATAAGCCTTTGGAGACTAATATAGACCACCTCTATCCTGATTAACTGTATTTGTGAAAAAGGAATAAAACCAAAGGACCAAGTTTTATTTATTATTTCCTCTCACTTGGTAAAGAAATGCCACCTGAAGCCAGCTAAAAGGCATTATCTACACTTATTAAAAAAAGGTTGATCTGAGGATTTATCTAACATCTTTGATCTCTGTAATACCTATCTATTTATCTAGCCACTACACGTATTTTTAAACCTACATGTGGCTTATAAAACTGAATTATAACACCAACATCATAAACTTGATCCTCATATAAAGACAACTTCATTATTTCAGATCAGCAATCCATGATTAATGTTTAATGTATTGGATGTTTATTATATGTGATAGGCACAACATCTTACAAATGAGGAATTACAAATACATATTAATTATGCAAGAAGCTTCTTTCCAACAGAAAAGTATTTAGTGTTATTTAGTGTTACAGCTACATGAAATAAAATAGGAAACTACTAGTTAACTTGATCAGTTCTGAGAAAGCAGGCATATTGGGAGCTTTTTTTGTTTTGTTTATTTATTTCTTAACATTAGTGTTATAAACAGATACAATTCAGTAAATGTACCTTTAATGTAACATACTGTGTGAAATCAAAAGGACTGTGGTTTCCTTAGCTTTTAAAATTTATGAATATTGGCCTGGCTGGTGGCACAGTGGATAAGGTACTGGCCTGTGAACCCAAAGGTCGCTGATTCAATTCCCAGCCAGGGCACGTAACCAGGTTGCAAGCCAGGTCTCCAGCCAGGTCTGTAGCTGGAGGCAGGTGAAAGGCAACCATACATTGATGTCTCTCTCCCTCTCTGCCTCTCTCCCTTCCCCTCTCTCTAAAAAGAAATAAAAATCTTTAAAAATATTCTTTTAATAAAAAATAAAATAAGATGTATGAACATTATCATAGGTGCTTTGGTTCTGTAAAATAGTACAAGGCACCTGGCTATTTGAGGTGTTATTCAGTACACAGAGGAGGAATGGCCTACATCAGTGTTTTCTCCTAACTGTGTTCTCTGGAGCCGAGGAGTTCCTGGCGACTCCCCAGGGCCACCTGGGGCTGAAGAGGGAACTTGGTAGTGGGTGTGCCTCCTGGCATGTTGCCCCCGTTTCAAACAGAGCACCTTACACGGATTATTCTATAACTTATCTGAAACCTAGGGGTTGGATGACAGTTAGGAAATCACCTAAAGAAAAAAATGTAGATGTGGCACGTTTTCTTGGATTTCTTTTGATTTTGGAAGGCTTGAGAATAGAACACTGCTTAATGGACTGAAACAGTATAAACACTCAGCTGTGCCCAGGAAGAACCAAAGGAGATCATCTCTTCCTTTAGCCACCACTGCCCGGGTAAAGTGTAGGAAGTAGTAAGCATTTGTTTGCTAAAAAAAATCATTTGCATTGAACTTTGGAAAATGCCACTTCCTGTCTCTGAGCTCATGCATCACACTTCTTTATGAATGAAACATACATTATTTTTAAAAGATTAGAGACAAAGGCACGATCTTGTGCACAAAGAGACAGAAAAAAAAAAAAAAAGAGTTGGGCTGGAGTGAACAAGTGTAGTGTGTCCCCAAGGGAAATGTCATGCACCCCCTTTGATGTATTATACAATATGCTGGATCCCCGTAGCTTTACCAGATAATGTCGAGTGAGTGCTATGCAAAGTCCTGGCATTTTAAATATTAATCATGTTCTTCTTGGCTAGAAAAGATAAAATTATACATCATGGCCTAGAAATGACTAAAACCTACAGGGGTTTATTTTCTTCTATCTTTGTTTATTCAGTTGAAAGAATTAATTTTATAATTAGAGAAAATAAATGAGTCAAATCTGCTTTCACAAGCAGATTTTTCAAGGTCCAGCCTGGGAGTCCAAAACACAGCCTGAGTTCAATTCAAATCCTCAGCCATGAGCTAGGTACCTGCTGTATACCGACACCCTATGCCTGGCTCCAGCTGTCCCCAACGTTTTTGGCACCAGTTTTGTGAAAGACACTTTTTCCACAGGCCAGTGGGTGAGAGAGGAGGGTGTGGTTTCAGGGTGCTTCAGGCGCATTACACTTATTGTGCACTTTATTTTTATTATTACTACATTGCAATATATAATAAAATAAGTATACTACTCACCACCTGCTAGGTTAACATGTGGGCTTACCAAAACTGACTGAGACAAGTGAGCAGTGTGGGGGAAGAGGCAGGGACAGAAGTGGTAAATAAAACAAAAGGCAGGCTATGCACGGATTAAAATAAGTGTCGAATTCTGTCTTAAAGCCTGCCACCAGATGCAGCTGTACAATTGAAGTACATCAACTCAACCGCCACTATAAAGCCTGCCACCAGAGGCAGCTGAATTGTCACTTGCCACTCACTGATAGTCTTTTGATGTTAGGCTGTACGCAACTGATGTATTATGGTCTCTGCGCAGTCAACCCTCTGCTAATGATCATCTGTATTTGCAGCCACTCCCCAGCACTAAGGGTACAGCCTCAGCTTCACCTCAGATCATCAGGCATTAGATTCTTATAAGGATCCAGCAACCTAGATCCCTCGTATGTGCAGTTCATGGTGGGGTTCTTGCTCCTATGAGAACCTAATGCCACCACTGATCTAACAGGAGGCGGAGCTCAGGGGAGTGGCTGTCAATACAGGCAAAGCTACACTCACTGCCTGCGCTCACCTCCTATTGTGTCACTTGGTTCCTAACAGGCCACTGTACTGGTCCATGGCCTGTGGTTGGTGACCCCTGCTTGACATGTCAGTGGCTACACAACCAGTCAAGGTACTTAATCCCATCTAGAACTTTGCAGATTAGATATAATCAAAAACAACTATAATCAGAGAAGATGGGAGGGAGGTGTGGGGGAATGGGTGAAAAGGTGAGAGGATTAAGAAGTACAAATGGGTGGTTACAGAACAGCCATGGGGATGTGAAGTACAGTCTAGGAGATGCAGTAGCCAGAGAACTTCTACACATGACCCATGGACATGAACAAAGGTCGAGGGACTGCCTGAGGGAGTGGGGGTGCTGGGTAGAGGAGGACAAAGGAGGAAAATTGAGACAACTGTAACAGCATAATTGATGAAATATAATTAAAAAAAAAAAAGTGAGGGAGAAGTACTAGAACAGAACAGCAGATGCCTTGGAGATAAGGCTAAGACAGAGGGAGAAAATCTCCTTGGTGGAATTGATTAGTTTATGGAATAGGTGGCCTCTGAGGTTTACTTTAAATGTCTAATGGTCAAAGCCTTTCATTCACCAACTGCGTGCAGCTTCAGACAAGTCACTAACCTCTCCCAAACTTGGTCGCTATGTCTGTGTGAAGGGGAAAAGCAGAATCTAAACACATCCAACATCTTTTAGGTTTGGAGTCAGTGATTCCGTAATTTGCCATAAGAGAAGCTGGCAAGACTCTTATCAACCACTTCTTCCCTGTCCCCAAAAGTCACCTACATGATACAGACCACTCAAGCAAATGACAGGAGGAATTAAGAAAGCCCAGGATACAGAGGAGAGGCAAGAATTAAATGCTTATTTAGGAAGTGCCACATGTGCTTACTAAAACCTACACATCTGGAGAAAATGCGGTGCTTAATGGTGTCATGTACCAAAAGACCCAAAAGAATGATCCGTGTGTTCTGGGGACTAGGGTTCTATTTATAGGATACAAGTCCTGAGAGGCTCTCTCCGTAGGAATAACATTAAGTAGTGATAATACAAATATGAAGAACAAATATTCTCTAGTTTTGTTTTTGTTTTCTTTTTCTTTTCAGGAAACATCATAGACACTTAGTGCAAGGGTCTAACACATAAATGAAGGGCTGCTTCACAGTTTGAAAGAAAACACTTTCTTTTTGTTTCTTCTCTCCTCCAATGAAGTCCACTTTGTATTCTGCATGCTTTCATCCTTTACGATGTTAACAACATTTCATGAAGGGAGAACAGCTAAGGTTGGTAGGGGTTAATGGGAAAGGAATTGGTGATAGATACACATCGGGTGTAAAGAAGCTTTCCTTTTAGGCAGAAGACAAATCAACTCTGAGAATTTAAGAATGAGACTTGAGATTTCAGCATGGTTTGTTGCATTGATTGTTTTTGTCTTTGCTTCATTTGTATTGCTCTTCTCATCACCCTCTACATCCCAGCTGCCATTTCAAGCATAGTTTAAATCATCTTTTCTCATAGAAGATTATGTGCATATACCCAATGACCCACTGACAACACCAATGAGCACTGGATTTACCATGGACTGGGAGCGGGGGAGTGCCTTCCCTTGCAGGCACCATTACAGGGAACTAAGCTTGCCTGTCCTCTCCACTAGGATCCACCCCGCCCTTGTCCTTTTGAGCCTAACTTATACATCAGAGACCAGGAGCACAGTTCCTTCTCAAACAGAGTGTGCATGAGCTAAGGTAATACCTGGGGGCAGGTTTTTTAAGGGCTCTTAGTCAAGATTTCCTATCCTGACCTATGAAGACATTACCGTTTTTACTGTAACAGACCTACCCAAGAGAAGCTGCCATAATTTACAGCGGACAGCCAATGGATGACCATAAATTTCAACTATAAATAAGGCCCTGCTTCGTTCTGGACTCTGAGCCCAGCAATACCCCCAACAAGCCGCCGGCAAAGCTCAGGCATCCTGCCTGCTGCTGGAGATGCGTAGATTGAGCAACCGCGCTGATCCTCACAAATAGCTCAAAATCGCAATAGAAACATGAAGGCCAAAGAGGTTTCTGGGACTGTGGGGCAGTCACCCTGATGCCCGTTTTATTCCCTTTGTTCCCACAGATGTGACAAGCCATCAGAAGCACCTGGCACAAAAGATGGTAACTTGTTCGAGAGCACCCTAGAGAACTCAAAGAATTAATTTAACTCTTTAAAGGGGCCTGCCTTTCTCCTGGGGGATGCAGGGGTCAGGGGAGAACTGGAAGGAGCTTCAGCGCCTTTGTCCTGCACAATTAACAAAGCCTGATCCTTCTTTTCTTCTTTTCCTCCCTTCCTTTCTTTTTTTTTTTTTTTAAACATAAATTCTCATTGATTGGGGAAATATATTCACACTTAAAAATGCTGTGCAGGTACTATTTTTGGTCCCACTGTGTGCCTTTGGGGAAAAGAAATACATTTTTCATGGTCATAAATTCATCTCATAAGGAAAAAAGCTATACACAAATTTATTGTCAGGTCAACTTTACCAGTTTTTGCACCATTGTAAAGGTCTTCATCATCCTCTAGTATTTCTTAAATCTATTGACATCGAAGAAAGTGACCCTGAAGGCCCTGAGTTTATCTGTAAAGATTCTCCCATAAACACTGCAACTGGCACAGCTCAGGCCTGACTCTGCTTCTGGGAGGTAACTGTCCTAGAGAAAATAATCCTCTCACAGCCATGGGCAATGCTTCTCTTTCTCTGGACAAGGTGTGGCCAAGTCTTAATTTCAGCAACATGCCCACAGCCAGATGCCCTCCTCTAAATCCTTCAGATAACTGTAGCATAAGTGCTCAGCCTGGTTGATATTGGTGTAGTGACATGAACAGATTAGATGGCTGGGCTCCTTGTTATATTTTCCTTCTACTTTTCAGGGCTACATCAGGACTTCAGAGTCTCATTCTTCAAGTCCTGTTCCTGCACACAACCTTGGAATCTTGATGCTAATGAAAATGCTATGCTTACATATAACATTGACATATATTTTTAAATAGTAGTCTTCTCTAACGGCATCATTAAAATAGACTATCACTCAATTAGAACATTCTCAGGTCTCTCCCACTAAATGTCTTTGTTGTTGCCTGTATCACTTTACAAACGGGCAAATGTAAATGACTTACCCAAAGTCACCTTCAACATAGCAATGCTACAGGGTGGAAGAAAGCCATCCCCAAAGCCTGTGGTTTGGGAAATGAGGGGTAGGGGTCAGTGGAATAGCCATTTTCTCCCAGGTGCCAAGAAAATGAGAGGGGTTTTAACCATAGAATAGTGACGGAAAGGTTACAGAGCTGCGCAAGATTCTGTGAGTGGCCAGGACTGGTCACCATGCCCACTGAGTCAGAGGCCACAATCAGGGATTTAAAAGTAAGGAGCCAGCCATTAAGGGGGGAAGAGCATCGGTTTATGGGGAGAGAAGGCCATGTGGTATGCAAGGAGTTAAGGGGAGAGGGAAGGTAGAGAGAAGCACCCCACTAGCTGGTCATGGGGCCAGGTGTGTAAGAAGGTGTCACGGGATTCTGGACTAAGAGCTGGAAAACACAGGGCCACAAGTGTGACCTCCCCCAACCAGGCACGGATGGATGGGAGCTGCCGGAAAAGCTGAGCTGTGAAACTTCTGCTTTTCTCAAAGACAGCACCTCTGACTTCTCTGTTCCAAAACTGGCAGGACTGTATGTTTGTGGGTGTTTTCAAGGGAGTGGGACTTAACAGTAGAATTCTACCTTTAATCTAATCTGTAAAACCTTCAAGGAAACAAATTCCTTTCCTGTTCACCAACTCTGTTATTAAAAGTTTTTCCTTTGGGTGGCCAGCAGGCAAGCCCCTCATCACTGAAAAGCCCACAGGTTCTGTTTTAACAACACTCTCGAGGGAACTTGCGATTACAAAAACTCGTGTTACATTCATTACAAGAATCCAGGACCTGCGGGGGTAGCACGCTGGCTTATTTCTCGCTGTATCCTATGGTGCTTACAGTGTGTTGATCGTTAAACAAAATTTACTAAAAACATAAACTAGAGGAAAAATCAATAGGGATTACAAGGGTTGATGCAAAGACAACCAACATAGCTAAAGCTCGTTATAAAAATAAAGGACGTAGGTTCAGCTCCTCAATTTAGGATTATAAGGACTATATATAGCATATCAAATTTGTTTACATGTAGCTGTTGACGATGGACTAATAACCAGCCAATAAGGGGACAGTATGGAGAAATTTACTCAGGAAAATTCAGAGTAAATTTCTAACCATGTGAGGATGACATTACTGTATTGTGCTGTGTGATCCTATGGCCACCGGCCAAATGTGGGTATTCACATTTAAGTTACCTGAAATTAAATAAAATGTAAAATCCCATTCCTTGGCCGCACTAGCCATATTTCAAATATTCAGTAGCCCCAAGAGGTTCATGTCTACAATACTGGACAGCTTAAAGCAGGGGTGTCAAACTCATTTTCACTGGGGGCCACATCAGTCTTTAAGTTGCCTTCAAAGGGCTGAATGCCATTTTAGGGTTGTATAAATATAACTACTTCTAACAGTTAAGTGAGCCAGTTAGAAACAAGGTGCCAAGCTGAAGGTGCTAGGCCAGATAAAACAAGGTGGAGGGCTGGATTCGGCCTACGGGCCTTGTGTTTCCCACCCGTGGCTTAGAGAAACTTTTCTTTCTTTCTTTCTTTTTTAAGATTTTATTTATTATTTCTAGAGAGAGAAGATGGGAGAGAGGCAGAGAGGGAGAGAAATATCACTGTATGGTTGCCTTTCACTGCCTCCAGCCACAGAGCTGGCTGGAGACCTGGCTTGCAACCTGGTTATGTGCCCTGGCTGGGAATCGAACCAGTGACCTTTGGGTTTGCAGGCCAGCACCTTATCCACTGAGCCACCAGCCAGGGCTTGAGAAACCTTTCTATCACTGTTGAAAGTTCTAATGAACACTGTTATTTATACAGGATAATCACTACTATTATCTCCAATAATTATATGAAGGAGGAGGGGAAAAAAGGTGAGAAAGGAGAATAAAGTGAAGAGAAAGCATGGATTAAGCTTAACTACTCTGTGCTAAACACTTGAAATGACTTATTTCACATAATTCTCACAACTTTTCTCATGAGGTAGGTTCTATAACTATCCCCTATTTTAAACGTGATGACACTGTACTTAGAGTACACCAGAGTTGTACACTTGTTCATTGGCTTAGCTGGGTTTATACTCAAGCCATCAGAACAGAATCTATGGGCCACTGGCAAGTTATGCTGCTTCTATTGAAAAACTGGAAATGTTTGCAGCCAGAGGGAACATGGCACCTATAGCTGTTCTCATCCTAGATACACATCAGAAGTATCAGGGGAGCCTGCTCAAAGTATAGGTACCTGAGCTCCAATCCAAAGCAACAGGGTAGGACATGGGTTTGCACATTTGGGGACCACCTAGTACTCTAAACATGTAGCCAGGATCAAAAATAACTGTTCAGAGACACTCTTGTCCACCTTTCACAATCCGCGTAACAAAATGCAGACCTTATCTACTGAAGGCCATTAACAATAACTACTGACAGATCTGAAATGAGAACCTAGGTATGCAGATTCCTAACAGAATAGGGCTTAGATTCATATTTCCTGAATCTGTTATTTCATGTAACACTATTATTTCATGTAATTCATGTAATACTTCGAAATTATGTCAGAATTTAGAATTTAACAACGCAAGTCTTTAAGACCAAACAATGCTCCTCCTGAGACAAATAGGTATTTCTTAATTAAATGCAAACATTTCCTTTCTAAGAAAATAATCTCTCTCTCAGAAGAGTAATAGGAGCAGTATAATATAGTATGACCGCCCACCAAGAAACCAAAATTCTAGTCCCAACAGTGTCCATAACTCTGCAATGGGAACAAACTATTTCCTTATTTTAAAAAGCTTAGTTTTATCATCTGCAAAATCAGGGTATGGTATTTACAATAGCTCCATCCTGTGTACAGGTTGAATACACTTTAGGAATGAAACTTTCTACCTTCTGGAAGGCAATGCATTCACTCCAATTCCAGTTAATCTATTTACTCCATGTCAGAGGAAAACAAAGGATAAGAAATGAAAATCTCATCCTTTTTTTCTGTCGGGTCAAGGCTCATTCTGATTCTCGTCGCTGATTGGTCAGAGGTCTCACAAGAGAGTCAAGCAGTATCTATCTGACAAGACTCATCTCCTGCAGTTGCCTTTTACAACTGGTAATGATATGCCTACCACTTGCCCCTTTATAGTCACAGCTGCTGATTTGCAAATTATGATGTTTCTGACACTTTACCATCTTAACATTCATCAACCCATCTATCCATCTCTTAAAGCTTAATTGTAATGGGATTTTTGGTGTCTAGAGAGGTTAGCAAACCAAGACAGAAGTCGCATTACAAACAAGTAGCATGCTGAATATACATTTCTTACCTTACGCTTGTTGGTAGGACACACGTAGAGATAGCTTAAAATTGTTTTCAACCCAACTTTATCGTTCAGTTTCTCATAGGTTGTCCCATAATCGGTTGACCTGTAATACAAAAAGGAGGGCAGAAGAATGTTATTTGGCTGCTTGTCAGTCAAATGTATGTTTTACATTGTAGAATAGCCCATGGAAGGCTGCAAATGATTCATGTAGTATATAATGATGCTTAATTATGTACACAGTATCATCATGTGAGTGGTTAACATTTGCATTTAAATTCAGTTGGTAAAAATGAAAACCCCATCTCTCAACTGCTCCTTAGCATATGCACATTGCATAAAGGATGTGGTTGATTTTAAAAGATTAAAAGATCAGTGTGTCCCTTGAACTGACCAAAGAAATAGATTTTTCTTAGATTTGACATTTCCAAACATATACTTTATCTCTGACATAGTGGAAATGCAGTTTCTCCCGATTTATCTACAAATTATATTTTCTTCCATGAGTCATAGAATATATGGCAGGTCAGTCCCTTCAAAGGTCACTCAGTCTTTTCCTGTTATTTAAGAGAAAGAAAATGTCTTAATATGTGAAATTTCACATATTACTTGGTGGCGTTCTGCAGTGTGAGGCAGGCTGGAGTTGAGAAACATTACCTCTTGGCACTGACTCTACTTTTGTAGAGATTGCCTCATTTTTATCCATTGGTCAATAACTTATTAATTCAGACTAATATATAGCCCTTAATCACCTTCTCTCTGAAAGTTTATTATATAGATCAAAATTATAATCTTATTAGGTCATTATTACCATTATGTGCAATAGAGAATATTATCTGTACTTGGAGAAAGTAGAAGAAAAGAACTTGAGTGACCCATGCGAATAAATTAGCCAATCAGTGCCACCTAGAAAGTGAACCCAGGTATTCTGCCCTTAAGCCCTGTACTATTAATATTATACCACAGCTCTTTTTTTTTTTTAATTTAAAGAAAACAGATATAAAAGAAAGTTCCTTCCAGTCTTTTTACATATAGGAATTCCCTACACCATTCATTCATTCATTCATTCATATTTGTAGAGCTCCTAAAAATGTAACGGGCCTTAATGCTAAATAGCAGAATACAACACATTGCCCCTACTTTCAAGAATCTAACAGTTTATTTGAGAGGCAGACATATAAAGTTATGATGTGTTCAAGGCAACAGTACAGATAAGAATTAAAAAGGCTTAGAAAATGAAATTGATTTAGTTATAAAATACAAAACTGTAATATTTTAATTCACATCTAGTACTGATGAAACTTACAAATTCCTACAGACCTGAAAGAGTAAAGAGAAGTTGTTCATATAATAACGATCTCATCATATGCATTAAGACCCTACTCTGGACCAGGCACCAGAGTATAAAAGCTGTGTAACATGTGATTCTGGAAGTAAGGAATTAAGAATTTATTCTAGCTTGGGGATCCAAAGTCTTTTCACCCTAAAATTCATACACATTATCTATAAATATTATATATAACATTGATTCTCATAATTACATATATATACCTGTCTATATATCTTATCAACAGTCAACACTTCATAGAATTTAGATGATATTCAATCATCTAAAACCAAAACCAAAGACTGGGGTATTACGCAGAATTTTGTTAAAACTATAGTTCTTGAAAATGGATAATAGATACGACTTTAGAAGAGGGAAGAGCACTATAAACTAGAAGGCATGGGTCACCCAAATATATAACCTGCTCTCTTTATGACCATTTGAAGAGGATTTCCATAGATTTTATCTATGGGCCATATTCATCTTTTTTTTTTCTCTTAAACTCATACTGATGTGAAATTTCCCACCACTCTCTAAGAAATACCTGAAACTTATTACCTAGTTCACTGCAACCTTAGTGTTCGGCATCCCCCCACCCCTCATTCTTACCCTGGTCTTACTGGGGTAAATGAGAAGTTTGAAGGATAAGCAACAGGGGAACTTTCTCTTCTTAGTAAGACTTCTTTGTCTCAAAAATTTTACTAGGTTTTCCCTAGCTCCTTTTCGTGGATAGCTTATTCTGAATAATACTTACAAGTTCAAGGACAAAGAAAGATGCAAAATCTACATGGGGATGGTAATGTGAATAGGATAAAATGTGAAGATTGTTACATTAATAATGTTTGCCTAGTGGTGGGGGAAGACAGTAGGACCATGTTGGAGATGAGAAAATGTTTCACTTTTCCTAACAAGGTTAATGGGAGAGGAGGCTAGAAAAGTAGGGAGCAATCCATAAAGAGGTGATGATTAGTCTTTTCATAATTTCTATCAACTTTACCCCTGAGAGGCTCAGTGAGTATTTTTACACTAAAAAAAAAAAAAAATTCTACAAAGACAAGTAAGGATTAGTCTATAACGATTCTATATGAAATCATCTTTATTTGTGTGGGTGAACATGTGTGTGTTTAACTGAAACCCCAATGTAACAAAATGATAATGAAGGAACTAGCTCAGATTTACATTAGTGACTTTTTTTCAGAGAGCTTATGTTATTGGATGCTTTCCTCTTATAACATCACCAGCATAGATCCTTTGACGTACCTGCCATGACTTTTTGTGCTACCTCTTAAGCCCTTTGATTTTTCAAACCTCAAAGACTAAAATAAAATTTGTTGATTGTCATTTCTGGCAAACTCACATGTTTAAACATTATGGTATTGTAATAATAGACAATAAGAAAAAATGATGCATTTCCATAAACCCAAAATGGCAGTAGACTAGCAGTTGCCCAAGATTGTCCTACAGCACTAAAATTAGAGCACTGACATGTGTCATGGATAAAATTAACAATCAGCTGGGATACATTGGTACAATGGTACAGAAATGAAAAATAAAATCAATGCTTGCAAAACAGTTCTAAAGTATTTACTGCATCAAGTTCTCTGAGTAGCACTTGTGTCAACCTCACCGCATGGCCTCTTCCCTGGAGGTCTCCTAGATTTCCTCACAGCCCAAAAGTCAAAAGCTTATGGTCTGGCACAACAGAGGTCCTCAAGGAACTTGCTCCAACATTAAGGGGAACCCCTGTTCTGATTGGTCAGTGCCTCAGCCAATCCCAGTGAAGGAGAAAGTGACCTGGGAGAAGGCACTGCACCCTGGAAGGCAATTCCTAGTACCTATTTGCAAACTCCTTTCACAGCTAACAGATGCTTCCAGTTATCTTCACATGGTCCCAACTGTGGGGACTGCAGTCTCCTAGGGATGTGGGCTCTGAAAGAGCAGAGTGGGGGCAGACAGTTGAGCAGCAGGCTAGCTGGTGAGCCCATGTACTGGCTGTTTAATATTTTAAGTATCATCCCTAGGGAAGGGGGACAAAGAGATATTATCCAAGATATAAAATATGTTAGAAAATACTTGATTAAACAAAATTTAATGTTCCCTTACATCAGAGCTTATAAATTTTATCTAATAAATACTGCGACCCTCTTAAATGCTCATGTCATGTAGCATTTTTCAAATATATTTGATTATAACATTCATTCTTGAGGGATATGTAGTGAGATAAGTGTTTGAAGCAACATACTTTAGGGAACATAACATCAATAATTTTTTTTAATGAAAAGAATAATTATGGATCTTAGCTGTGTAAGAAGAGGGGAACTATAAAATATTTAAAACAAATTAATTCTGCCAACAAAACGGGCAGCTATGCTAACAGTAAAATGACTATTATAAAGGCAAAAAAAAAAAGGAAAACATTTGTTAAAAAATTATGCATCATACAAAGACAGAGACATATTTAAGATGCAATACGAGCAGCCTTAAATTCTCAATTTGTACCATTTTTTAAGACATTCTGAAGCCAAGTGTTTTTGTTTTCGGTTTTTCCGGTTGATGCTTACAGGTTGACTTGTCTGCAGGTGAAGAACAGGACTGCTGTCAACACCTATGCTGTACCAGAAAAAGCTAAAAGCTTAAAAAATAAGCACTCCAGAAACATACATCTGCAAGTGATTAAATCAAATCTGGAATGTTTTTGCCTTTGAGCCTTCATCCCCACTCCCCACTTTATGCTTTGCACGAACAGAACTTAGTGACTTTTAGAATATTTGGAAGCATGTCTTTTATGCATTTATCACATGCACAGAGCTACTATTGTTGGTTCAAGGGATGGAGGAGCCACGTTAAAGGCATGGCACCTGCCTTCCAAGAACTTATGATCTCTTTGAGATGGCAAAGTCTTTGTTCACACTTGAAAGAATCAATACAAGACATTACTAGTTTCTGCAAGAGCAGTGGAAATAAAATATGTGATTAATTTCCTCTACTATATTTTTACATCATCCAATGAAGTAAATAAGCACCGGATCATCTGTAAACTATGTTAGACCATAAAAAGTGCTGACATAATGGCTGGCTTATAATAAACAACCTACAAATGATAACTGTTGTTATTCATGTTATCACTCATTTTTTTCTTCATTATTTTTTGGTGTTTTTTGCCTAACACTTGCTAAAATCCATAGCATGAACCCACAAGGAAAATCTCAACCACTAAAAATGCCCAATATCTAGGTTGCAGAAAATAGAAGATATTTGTGAAGGCATTACCATTTTTAAATGCAACTGAATTTAGACAATCATATTTTATTATTTTTTAAAAGGTTTTATTTATTTATTTTTAGAGAGTGGAAATGGGAGGGAGAAAGTGAGGGATGGAAACATTAATGTGTGATTACCTCTTATGTGTTCTCAGCTGGGGACCTGGCCTGCAACCCAGGCATGTGCCCTGACTGGGAATCGAACCCACAACCCTTTGGTTCATAGGCCAGCACTCAATCCACTGAGCCACACGAGCCAAGGCTGCCTATCATATTTTAAAGAGTTCATTTTGTGTGGGACTAGTTGGTTAGTTTTGTGTAGAACTTAGATCAGAGAGGTAAGGATAATAATTAAAATTTAAGAGTTTAAAATTGTGCCTACTACTTCTGTGATAAATGTGCCAGGATTCCATGGCCTCATAGGCTATTATGCTTCAGGAACCTAACAGATAATAAAATTTAATGTGACTTACACATGTCATATGTGATTCTTATGAAATGCACATCAACATTAACCAAAAGTTACAGATAAGGAAGACCCAGCAGTATGACCAGCCTACTCAAGGCCACAGAACTCAGGAGGTGCTGGCGCTTAACCCCATGGTTTTTGTAGCACTGCTGCTACAAAAAGCTACAAGAGAATATACTTACAAAATCTAGTCATGCATTTCTTAGCAAAAGAAATATGAATTGAAATAGTTCAAAGTCCTACATGTGTAGATCAAAACCAGGACGTTCTTCATAGCAGGTAAAAGGACAAAGGGCCTGCCAGAGAGGATCAATTTTAAGAAAAGTATATGCAGAAATCCTCCACAATGATCAAGGAAGAAAGGAAAGGATGTCATTGATCTGGTCCACCCTGGCTTCTGGCAGGGCTAGAAATATTGTCACAGTGCAAGGATCAGCCACTTAACCATCTAATGATGTCTCATGAATAACCCACATATACGGCATAAGAGGGCTTGGGTCATAGGACACCAGGCTCAGGTTCCCTCAACAAATAAACTCCAGATTTGCTATTTCCACACATGCTTTTCTACCTAATAGGTTTGCAATATAATTGTGAGAAGTCCAACCCTAATCCCTCCCTTTTCCATCTGAGCCCTACTACCCATCCCTGCCCATCCGATTCTTCCTATTGCTTTTACTTTGAAAGCTCTTTCCCCAGATGATCCCTCACTTCTTTCTGAACAAAGGTCATGCTATCTGACACAGCAACCTCTCCCCTTTCCCCAGCACACTTGAGCCTTCTTAGGTTTCTTCATTTCTCCTCGTGCTTCACCCCCATCTGACAGATCGACTTCTTTTCTGTTATCTGTTTTCCCCTACCAAACTGGAAGCTCCTTGAGATCAGGAAAGTGTCTGTTGCATTTGCTGCTGGCATCCTAGCTCTCAGAAGAGCACCCTGGACAAAGCAGGTATTCCTAATTTGGTTCTGAACTACTCCCTGACTCAAGGGTAGCTTGCTCTTCTTGTGTGGCCCACTGGGTTTCTACTAAGTCAGTAAGAAACTCACACCATCTGCCAAAGACTTCTGCAGTGCCTGCTCTTAGCAGACACAATCAGCTGTGTGGGATGAGGGTGGTAGGCATGTTCCACATTCCTCCGCTTTCTCACCAAGAAACCTCCACCTGACATCCATTTCCTGACTACTCTAGGTACCATAAGGACAGTGACAATGTCTTTGTTCACCCCCAAATCCCCAGTACCCAGAACAGCACTGGCACATAGCATGTGGCTTCTGCACATGGAGGATGAGTAGATGTATGATGCCTAATGAGCATATTCTTTGAACCAAGGATGACACAGGCTACTTCTTCACAAGGGTTTAGAGAGATCCAGATCATCTGAGCTCCTTCCTCTCCACCTCCAGACCCCAGAAAGCAGAGGCCCCCTATCCCGGACACACCAAGGCCCATTGCCAAGGTCACAAAACAAAGACTGGAGTGATAGGGGGCAGCTCGGGGACAGGAGGCACCAGGGCATTACTCAAATCAGTGCCAAGGATGCATCCAGAAAGCAGAGCAGTTTTCACCTCTAAACCCCGCAGCTGTGGCTTCCGTGTTTCATTCCTTCCTAAAATTATGAAGCACAGCCACTGTCGTTGCTCCTAGCACATTTGGAGGCATAAAAATAGCTTCCAAAGACAAAGGCACATGGGCTGCATTGCCAACTGTGGCTCCTTAATAACCTAGGAGGCATGAGGTTAAAGCAGGGGGAATAATTCAGGGTTTGGAAAATGTTTGTGAGTGGACATTTAAATAACTTCATTATCATTCATTGACAAGATTTTTTTTCTACCTGTCAGCACAATGGATATTTCTATTACCATGTTATAAAAAAAAAAAAAAAAAAAAAAACCTGCACATTTTAAATACAGTCACCAGATTCCATTAGTCTACCTACTGTCAAGCAAATACCTCCAAATCCATTTTTCATCATACCTCGAGAAGATAATAGGCAATCTACATGAAATGATGACGTGGAGCTGAAGGAAACTGTCTCCTGCTTTCGAAGGATTCTGCCCCGAAATACATTTGCCTGTCAGCCTAAACACATAATTTAAACATGCTGACGAGATGTTATGGTGCAGCCCGGGTTGCATAAGCTTCCCTCTGTTTCTTGGATTCTCTGAGCTTTTGGGGTTAGCTTGCAGAGTCAGGGGGAAGGCTGAACAGTGGGGGTGGGGGTGGGCGTGTCAATAAGATACAAGGATATTTCCATTTTGCTCTATGTCACAGAAGTTGACATTCAGTTTGTAATTTAAAACAATGTGTAGTTTTCAGGGCCCTGGCTGGTAGCACAGTGGGTAAGGTGCCGGCCTGCGAACCCAAAGGTTGCAGGTTCGATTCCTCAGCCAGGGCACATAACCAGGTTGCAAGCCAGGTTTCCAGTCAGATCTGTGGCTGGAGGCAGGTGAAAAGCAACCATACATTGATGTGTCTCTCCCTCTCTGCCTTTCTCCCTTCCCCTCTTTCTAAAAATAATGAAATAAAATCTTAAAAAAAAAATGTTTAGTTTTCAAATGGACAGACGGGTGGATACTTAGACATGTATAAGTTGTGAACCTTCTCCCTCATCTTTCTAGAACTTCGAGTTTCTGCCGTTTCCTTGTATTACCATTCTGTGGAGTTGGTGCTTACAGTCATGTGGGGCAGTTGAATGGAGTGACTGTTTGCAGACTGCCCCATGGGAGGGGAGGCAATGTAGTATACAACACATTGCCACACACAGGCCATCTACTTCTGCTGTAGATAAAGTCAGAAATCTATAACAGCATTTACATTAAAGATAGGGATGACCGTTACCTTGAAATACATTCCAGTCCATTTTGGGTATGAAAAACACCAAAATGGGACCTGGCCAGGTGACTCTATTGGTTGAAGTGTCATCCTGTATACACCAAACTACTGTGGGTTCAATTCCAGGTCAAGGCACATATGTACGTTGTGGATTCCATACGTAGTCAGGGTGCATATTGGAGGCAACCCACTGATGTTTCTCTCACGTTGTTATTTCTTTCCCTCTTTCTCTAAAATCAATAAACATCCTCAGGTGAGGATTAAAATACATAATAACCAAAATTGGTTGGCACTGGTAACTGAACCTCTGACTATTTTGCTTAAGAAAGAGAAGCAAATTAAGTAGAGGTCTCTTGTCAAGCTTTTTCAGGAATAGGTGTTGGAAGAGTTTCTTCTTAACCACACACACACACAAACACACATACACACATGCATGACTATCTCCATGTCTCTCATTTGAACTGCCCCCTTCAGTTCCAGTTCCATACTGGAGCAGGCTGCTACAGCTCACCTGTGATACAGTAGCACAGGTAGAATGACTACCTGTTCTGTCTCACAGATGCAGTCTCTCTCATGCCTCCATGTCTGTACTAAGCAATATCCCCTGCTAAACTCACACACTGGTACTGGGGCCAGGACCCATGTTCCTTTGCATCTTTTAAGGCCCCACTCCACAGCCACCTTCTTTGGGATGCCTAACAATGCCAGTTGACCAGTGGTCTTTATTGTTTCTTCTACAACACCCCAGACCCCTCTAAGTTGAAATTGTTCACATTCAATCTTCTATGCTAAAAGACTATGTTCTCTAAAGGCAGGGTGAGTTCACATTTATCCTTTCAGCCTTCATTTCTGCCCATCAAAATGCACTTATCTACTTCAAGGCTGGACTTACATGTCCCTTCCTTCACCAAGAATACCATATTCCTCCGCTAAATGGAATGACTTTCTCCTTTAAAGCCCATGTAATGCACTTCATGGCTTTTATATTCTGCCACATGGTACATTTACATCGATGTGATGTTCCCTGACAGCCACCTACAAGAGTGCGAGATGCATTTCCGCCTACTCTTCTCTTTCCACCATTGTAGCTTCCCTTTATGATCCAAAAGGTGCTCAAACAATGCTACTGACTGAACACACTACTCTGAAATATCCTCCTCTATTACCAGAAGGTGACTTTTAAGAAATTACATATTTTGTTTTTGCATTTCTTTTTGGAGGATGAGGAAGTCAAAGAAAAACTTAGGGCTCCCTGGAGTGCTTATGTCAGGCAAGGTAATTAAAGACACAGATGTAAGAGAAATTAGGGGCTTACTGAGGAAGAACTCGTACAAATGTCTATGTAAAATATATACTATATATAAATACAGTAATGGAGAACATAATATGAGGTCTGTCCAGAAGGCATCCAGCCACGTAATATGAAAAATACAGATATTTATTGAAGAAAATACAAAATTCAAAAACACTGTAATAGGACAATGAAGCCTCAGTCTCCTTCAAAGTAGGCACCTGGGGACCTCACACAGTTCTCCCAATTGCTATCAGCTGTCCCACTGCATTTTCCTGAATCTCATCCATGGTCTGAAATCTCTTCCCTTTCAAAGGTGATTTTAGTGTTGAGAAAAGCCAGAAGTTGCAGGGCACCAAATCTGAGCTGTAGAGGGACTGAGTCACTCAGGTGACTTGATGTTTTGGAAAAAAACACAAAACTACCCGAGATGTGATGCACGAGCAGGTGCGTTGTCATGATGAAGCTGCCAATCACCAGGTGCCCATAACTGCAGCCTTCCGAATCACCCAAACAGTTTCCTTGGATTAAGTTCATGCTTAATGCAAAATTCGATGCAGATTCGTTGCTCTGCTCTCTCAGTCACTTTGAATGTGACAGTCACACCGTAAAGTCATTGTTCACACGTGTGCCTTCCAGCCCACTCTCCTTGGCTAGTAGATTACACTGATGTCAAGCAAACCATTCTCATTACATTAACAATGGCTGGACTTGTTGCAGGCAGACTTCGTATGCACTTATCAGTTACACAGTAAACATACATTACTGTGTAACGTAACTGATAAAAGAAGGGGGGCATGTATATTATGCTTTATAAAGGGTTCTCTCTTTTGATCTGACACTAATCCCAAGATACTTCAGGTCCAACATTCTCATCTTCATACTGAGATTACCTAGGAATAGACTCCGTTATCCTACACTGTGCCAAAGAGTATATGAATAATAACAGTGAAAATTTATTGAATTTTCAAAACATATCATACTCTGAGCTAGCAAGCACTTTAATAAGCATTTTCTCACTTAATTTTCACAGTACCCAATGGGTTAAGAATTGATATAATTCCCATTTTACAGATGTAGGAATCATGACTTAAAGACGATGATCAACTTGTCCAGTGCCACACAGTAACAATATTAATAGCAGGGCCTGGATTCAAACCCAGGCAATTGGCTTCTGAAGCCAGCATGCTTAATACAGAGACAAGATGACTTAGCCATTTTAAGTGTTGTGCTCTTCATAGACATCGAAGAAAGTTCATCTGTGAAGAAATTAAATTTTCTAATGGCGCTCCCAGAAGTTAGATCACCTGCCTGCCAAACAAGGAATCCCCACTGTTCACAACTCCTGCCAGTTATCATTCTGAAGTCATTTTCCATTTGGAAGACAATCCCTGGCCCACACATCTAACAAACCAACACTCCAAAGGTATTGATGGTACCAAGGGCTAGTTCTTCAAAACCGTAATGCACAGCCTCTATGAGGTGAATATAATTATTAGGAATATAGTGTGGCAAAATAGTGTGAGGGTCCATGCGCTCTTTTGTGCAACAATTTATTCTGTGTCTCCAGAGTTCCAAGCCCAGTTGTGAAGGATGCACTGTCCTAGAGATGAAATGATGTACATATACATTGTCCTTGCTTTAGCATCCATGGCAGAAAATTAATTTAAGCTGTGACTGCTCACATTTCTCCTTTCATATGGTATTCTGGTTGGTTAAAGAAGCACTGTGACCACCTTGCCTGGGAATATGCAAAAAGAAGTAAAACAGTTATCAAATGAAGCCACTGTAACTTGGTACTCCTGGCCCTTCAATCAGAACATGCCCATAAAAATGATACAAAATGAGCCCTGCCTGGTGGCACAGTGAATAAGGCACTGGCCTGCAAACCCAAAGGTTGCTGGTTCAATTCCCAGCCAGGGCACACAACCAGGTTGCAAGCCAGGTCTCCAGCCAGGTCCGTAGCTGGAGGCAGGTGAAAGGCAACCATATATTGATGTTTCTCTCCCTCTCTGCCTCTCTCCCTTCCCCTTTCTCTAAAAATAATAAAGTCTTTTTTAAAAATGACTAAAAATGTATTCTGGAAGCATAAGCAGCATTTAGTGGTGACAATAGAATTCACTTGATTCCAATTATCCTGAATTGTAGAAATAGTTCTCTGGGTGTCATTTCATCTTGTTACGTTTTATCCCATAGATGGTGGAACTCTCAGTTTAACATGGCAGTGGCATAATTGAGCTTGTGCTGCCTTTAGTTTACTAAATGTGAAGTAGAAAATGAGTGAATCACTTTCTCATAAGTAATTGCAGAGGCCTGGACCAAACTGATCTCTAGTCTTGACTGTAACATTTGAGAATTCCTATAGCAGGAAGAGTTTGGGGAAACTTTACATTGATAGGCCTACAACACACTTCTGAGATATTTTCTACTTAGCTTCTTCCAGCCTAGACAGATAATAGGGTGTGTGCATTATTGCATATCATTACGATGACTTATAATATCACCTTTAAAAATGTGTTGGTCCCTACCAATTAATTTCAAGAAAACTAAACATTCTGGGCTATTAGAGCTTCAATAAGGCCTTAGATGATTTCATCTAGATTGAATTAAAAGAAAAAAAGCAGTGGGAGAGTTTATGCACTAATCTAATTATACATTAAACAGATATGGATTTAAACTCATTGAAACATCTGTTGTCCACCCCAACCTATGCCTACCTACCTCGTTTCTTCTAGTAACTCTAATATTTTCACATAACCTCTTGTGATCAAAAAAGTGCAGTTTCCACAGGATAGAATTAAGTCTAATCACATGATTCTGCAGACAAAGAGTCTGAGTAAAGAAAGTCAAGTATTAATTGGTACCTGAGTGAAAAGGAAAGTAGGTTTTCTGATTCCTATGTTATGACATTTCTTGGAATGTCATCAAATATGAAATGAACCTTCACCTTATCAGAGAAAGAAACTTAAAGCCTAGCCATCTTATAATGAATATTCTAAGAACGAAATCTAATACAATATATGAAAAAAAAATTACTTCTCCTCCAAAAACTCTAGAGGCTGAAATGTGTTAGATATTGCATACAGCTACACTTTAGAATCACATTAATCAAACTGAAAATTATGGCCACATTTGGCAATGGGGCAAGGATGAGGGATGATTGTCAGGCAAAGAGGATATTAACAATTAAAGAAAAATACATAGAATGCTTACAGACAACATATCCTGCATTCCTCAGGGGGTAGATTTAAAAAGCAAGGCCAGGTACACTTCGGTTACTAATCTTCAACCTCCCCAGTCTGCAGGCGGTGAGATCCAACCAACCCAAAGGTAACACTATCTGTTTCATAAAACCTGGATGGTCAGCTGCTGGGGATAGAGTTCTCACCTCTACCTTCAGTACAGACCACATGACATCTGTCCACTAGTAACCAAGAGAACTGTCAGGTCCCAGTACCCTCAGCCTTTCCAATTTTATTGAAAGAGCAAAGTAATCAAGGAAAACCTGGCAGTCCCCTTCACAGCCTAGTCCCTCCGCTGAACTCGTCAATGTTTCAAGATGAACACAGTACAAACTAAACCACTCAACTCCTTCTTGGCTTCCTACTTTCTGTGGCACTGGCTGCACGTGGATAGTTGGTAATAGGTGCCACAAAATGTCCCCCAAAATCCAAGACTGGTTCTCCCAAACCAGACATAACATGTAGTTCCCACAAAGATAGCTGAATTATTTGAAATGTGGTGCAGCAATATAAAATGACGGTCCGTTCATTCCTTCCTTCAACAATTATTTACTTATGCTGCATTTCCCACCTTCGAGGCCTTGTTCTAGGAACTGGCACTAAAACAAAGGAAGGAGAAAAATAATACAAAGTTGCTGTTCTTGTGAAGCTTAAATTCTAGTGGAAACTGGCAGACTGTAAACACATAAACAGAATTTTTCAGGGATGGTAAATACCATGAGGATAAGGAAAGAATGAGAAGAGACAGAGAAGATGAGATGCTCCTTCAGGTAGTGTAGTCAGAGAAGGCATCCTGAATAAGGCATCTGAAGGGAGATCTAATGATATACAGGGGAGGTGCATATGTCAAGAAAGAGTAAGAGTGCCACAGGCAGAGGGGACAGCAGGTTCGAGGACACCACATCAGGCCCAAGGTCAGGATGTCTGACTTATGACAAGGAAGGGAGTACACTGGGAACAAAGGCCAAAAAGAAAGAGTAACTGGGTATCCAAGTTGAGCATTCAGCACAACAGCACCCAAACTACACGGAGCCCTTTGGAGGGAGGCTCCCCAGATGGGGAAGACCTCATTAAGGCTTTTGTAGAGTCAGGGTTCTGAATTTACACCTAGTGTGTTGTTTCCCTGTGTGTAAAACGGGGATAACAATGGTACCGGTCTCAGAAGATTGCTGAAAGGGTTAAATAAATGAAATGCTCCCTAGAAAGTTGTTGGCACATAGTTAAATCCTTATCAACGTAAGCAATTATGCTTGCGGCTGCTGGTTGGTTCAAGAGAATTTGCTTCCAAGGAACAGAGTGAGGGAATATAAACTGAAGGTCCAAAGGACCAAAATTATCACTGGCTTAGAATTACTTACCTTAAATCCTGAAGGAAGAAAATAACAGGAAAAAATATGAATGCAAGTGTGATGAAGCAAGATTTCTTACAATTGAGGTTGTTTTCCTTGATCGATTCCACATCAGCTGGTGGCCTCCGATATGTGCCCTGACCAGGATCTAACCCTCAGCCCCAGCATGTACCTGGCTGGGAATTAAACCTGTGACCTTTCAGTTTCCGAGACTATACCCTACCAACTGAACCACATGGGTCAGAGCAGAGGCATTTTCAATTTTCTATATCTGGCTCCAGTTTCTGTTTGCATGTCCAACTCCTTCACCTCAAGCCCCTCACAGTTCACTCTCATCAGAGCATTTTATATTCACATGCCTATCTTATAAGAAAAGGTCACCCTTCCAAGAGAAGTCAATGCCAGGCCTTATCACAGTAAAGAACTCTGAAGTTGCCAGTGCAGGCTTTGACAGTGACCTGCTGAGTGACCTTGGGCAAGTTGCCCAACCTCTCTGGGCTCTTCTTTAATAATGCAGATTGACCTCACAAGGTTGCTAGGAGGAATCACTGATCAATCTACTTGAGAAACATTTGGTCAACATAGAGTGCTTTATAAATATTTACCACTCCACAATGAGCCCACTGTAGCTGAGTTTTGCATAATCACAGAAAACCCTGTCTGGACCCCAGAATAAGTCAATACTATGCCTAAAATGTTTTTTTCCTCTTAATATTTACTGTATCATCATTCTGGGAAGGTTTAGGTTTCCTCTCTAATCAGATCAGGTAAAGATTTAGTTACCTACCAGCATGAAAGAAAATCAGTCCCACCAGTGAGACTATTTGATACTTTCAATGAAAACAAAGGAGGTTGTTGCTGTAAAAGGTGACACTGTGGCGGCTACTTAAGATGGGATGGCTTTAGAAAGGTTCTCCGGGTGATGACATAGGCTGAAACGGGGGTAGGTATGCACTGGAAGCAGAGAAAAGCCACAAGAAAGTTGCGTGCTTACAGCTTAGAGGGTGACAAACAGAGAACATCAGGCAGGGGCCAGACCTTGCAAGCTTTCCCCAGAGTATAGGGTAAGAAGTTTGGATTTCCTCATGTATGAGGTGGGGAAGGCATGGGAGGAGTTCAATCAAAGGCATGTCAAAAACTGACAACATTTTGAGAGAATAATTTTGGATACCAAGTGGGGAACAAACTGGTAAATGGCAGAAGAGGAAAGAGCAGGAAGCCCAGGTAGGTGGTAAGGCTGGCTTGAACTAGGGACTGGAGCCAAGAGTCATTTCATTCCTGGGCTTGACTTGTTATGAGGAACACTACTGTCATATTACCACTGGCACCAAAGCACCGTAATCTAGAATTATTTCTATTAATAATGTATAATAATTTCCATCGATCACTTATGTTAGTTATCATTTATAATAATTTCTTCCATGTCTGCTCTTCTTTAGCATAATCTTTTTTAAAATCATCCCATCATTTTTTTAAAAATTTATTTTCCAATTACAGTTCACATTCAGCATTATTGCATATTGGTTTTGCTGTGCCCCAGCGTGGTAAGAGAATCATACGCTTTACAAAGTTAGCCCCCTGATATTTTCCATACCCACCTGCCACCATACATGCTTACGACAATAGTATTAACTATATTCCTTGTGCTGCACTTTATAGCCCTAGGACTACTTTATAATTACTAGTTTATACTTAGCATAATCTTGATTCTATGCCTGATCACTGATCCTCCTTATTCACTTAGGAGTAGGCAATTCCTGAGACACTCTGGTCCCGGATACATTGTAAGGAGTGTAGCTTCTTTGACAGTGAGGATGCCATTTTATAATCAACATAAATAATTCAGCAGTGTATTAACTATGCTTCCGTATTATCATTTACTTCAACATGCACTGCAGTTGGGAGTTAGGAACTTTTTTTTTTTTTTTAATTAACAGAAGCTCATCCATCACTTTGCAAACATGGGTTCTACCAGGATACCAAGTTTGCTATTTATAGCAACAAATCTGGCTCAAAATGAGAATTAGTATTATGCCCCCCTGATATCTAACCTTCGGTCAAGCCCAGGAAACGCAGAAGGATTCTTACAAGAAGTGGTCTTAAAGCCCACAGCTGATTCATGGCAGCTAGAGGGCCTGAGGCGATGCACTCTCTGGCTGCTTCCCAGAAGAAAAATAGGGCATAATGTGGACTGAGTGTCAGCTGCACAGAGACAGAGGGCTGGCAGGCGGCTGACGGACAGAATGTCCCCACGTTTCCACTCCAGGGTGCACAATCCTAATGCTCTCAAAATGAAGTATGATCACCCCAAATGCGCTTCAGGGATTGCCTTTAGGAAAGAAGTCTCTGGAACTCATTAGCTCACGCAATTTCATCTCTTTATTGAGTATTATTTTATGTGGTTGGCTGGGAGCCGAACTTCCCTCCCGCATCACAATGTAACGTCTTGTGTCTCTTACAAATGCCACCACCTTGAACACCAACTGAATCAGTCTTCCCATCCCTGCACCCGAAGACAGGATGTTTTCATGTTACGAAGAGGTTTTTCTAGCATGAGCATCCTGAAGACAGAGCAGTCCTGTATACACTCTTCTCTGTCAAGTGCCTAGCACACGGCCTCAAGTAGTCTGGCATTCACCAAATGTTGCTGATAATAATGTGGCTAATGAGAATCGATTAATATTTTCATATCTCCCCAGGCATTTCAAGCCTTTTTGTTTGAAAAATTTCTGAAAATTCTGAGGCCGAAGACCTTTTCTTTTGGCCACAGCTGGGTTTTTACATAAATTATGAATAATATCCAATCTTCCTTAAAATTCATGGAACAAAACTCAGGCTGTTGAATGGGCTTTAAGGGGAACTTGAAGCATCGATGTACTTTTGGAAAGGTAGAACGTGATTCAAAAACCGGGCCTACCCCTCAGCAGAGAGCATAGACAAAGCATGGTGACCAATGGAAAATAAAACCAACATTTGATGGACTCAGCATGACACACTGCTAAGACCTGTTGGCAGTATTGTGGAGAAGGACCCGGCGATTTGCAGGTGCTGGAAGGGTCCAGTCGTTCCCGGAAGCCAACCTCCTTGTGCAGATTCAATAAACACCTCCCCCCCCTAAAGGTGAGTCATCTGCGATAATGCAGAACCCTACTCTGGTGTGGGAGTGTAGAGAAGAAGAAGACCAGCAATGGGAGGAGGCATGCCCGAAAATAAAAAGCAGGGGACTGTTCTCTTGAACCTGGCAGGGTTCTTACAGACACGCTTCCCTCTTTTACAGATGGTCAAAACAAGGCTCCAAGGATGAAGGGAACTTGTCCACGTGCATGCAACTAATTAAAAACAATCAGAACTTGATTTCACTGCCAGTTTGTCTGACCCCAAAGTCCATAACTGTAACTTCTTTCTTACACTATCTCCCCAACATGCTACCCAAATGAACTGAATGCTGTGATTATTCCCAACTCTCACTCCTTACGGAGACATCTCCCTTGTTATAAATGGCCAGGTCATATGTGTCGTATGTGACTTAGGGAATTTGTTTTTGGCAACTTACTAAACCTCTATGAAGAGGCCAAGAACAGACAGGGCTTATTTTTATTACTTTTTCATTTTTTTCCAATCTTCTCTGAGGATATGTTCACTGATTGTAAGAGAGAGTAGAACTGGAGATTGGGGGAGAGAGAATGAATATATATGAAACATCGATGTCACAGAGAAACATTGATCAATTGCCTCCTGTACATGCCCTCCTGCCTGACTGGGAATTAAACCCGTAACCTAGGTATGTGCTATGACTGGGGATCAAATCTGCAACCTTTTTGGTGTATGAAATGATGCTCTCTACCCAACTAAGCTACCCTGTTAGGGCCAGAAAGGGCTTGTTTTTAAAGATCCAGATAGCATGGACCCGGACAACAGGTAGGATTGACTTTGGGGGGAATAGGAGGGTGGGGAGGGGGACAGAGGGGAGCAAAAAAAGGGGATGGATGTAATACAACAACAATAAATTTTTTTAATAAATAAATAAAATAAAGATCCAGATAGACCCAAACAATATTTCCAAGCAGGAAAATTGCCCTCAACAGCCATATTGCAGCTTAAAAATTATTAACTATAGTAGCTTTGGGACTGAAGAACTAGAATCTTTTTGTATTAAAAGAAGAAAAATATCTAAAAACATAATTAGAAGACATTTCTAGGTTGAGGAGTTCCTAAATCTTAGGTCATTGAAGGGCATGAAAGGACCACCTTTCTAAAGAAAAGTCTCCTTGATGTTGATGTTGGAGGGATGGAGAGAGGAAGAAAACTTGTTACAAGCTGGGTGTCTTCTTCAAAGCTTAATTGAACAGGTCTTAGGTGTGCTCAGGAATCCACGACTGCATAAACTCCCCAAATTTAGAGTGATCCATTCTAAAAAAAAAAAAAAATTTGTGTCTGAAACCCAATAAGATAAACAAGAAGTAGGCTAACAATCAAATGAGTAGATGAAAGAAAATCTGTAACATTCTCTGTTTGTGTTAGAAGAAAGATAATAGGACAAAAATATCAGAATTCCTCTCTGTACAGGTATGTAGCATCAGGTGATACTCTCAGAATCAAGCAGTACCCCACTTTGAAAAATGCAGCCACTCCCTTGAAAGATGACAAAAAGGAATGATGATTTCCCTCAGAATGGCTACAATGGTCCAGTGGGAAGGCCTTGACTTTGAAGACAGACCTTCATTCACGTCCTGCCTGGTTCATTCACAAGGTGGATACAAGTGATTTCTCTATCTTCTCTAAATTTTAGTTAACTTATTAGTACCTAACACTTAAGGGTTGTAGTGAAGACTTAAATAACTATTATGATTCTGGTACACTATAGCTGTTTAATAAACATCAATTCTTTTGTTCTCCCTGTTAGAAACTAAAGTTCCCAGGGTGGGTGATATATATATTCTATGTAAGTTAACTAATCCCACCCCTGGTCTTTAACCTTTTTGGAGAGAAGAGCTTGCATCCCATTATATTTTAAAGGCCAGATGAGGAAATTCATTAACATCTCTTAGTCATCTGCTCTAGGAATGCCATTTAGATCAGGAATGCCTTCTTCAAATTCCAACTAATAAAATGAGACTATTATTACCTATCCATAACATGTACTTATGGAGAAGAGAGAAAATTAAAATGAGACAGTTAAGGTGGTTAAAGACCAATGGGCTTAACAGCAAGAGATGAGAAACTGAAAATTTCCTGCCATCCTACCTCACTATCTTCAGATTTCTTACTTGGTATTCTATCAATTGCCAGTCAACTGGTAATCATTATGGTGCCAACTGCCCTTCGATAGCCTTGTATTTACTCAACCAACACATACTTAACATTTTTGATTATGTGCCAGGGGTCCTATAGATATCTTGGATACTGAAACCGATATGAACTTCCCTTCAGGACCTCTGAGAGCAAGCTCATCTAAAGTGAAATCAAAGTTACTGTCTGGTTCAGATGCAATGGAAGCAGTAAATACCTAAACTTTCTGCCTCTGGATTTACCGTGGCTGCTCTTGGGTTGTCTATGTGTCATCCTCATCTTCAACAAGATACCTGCAGAATGGCATGAGATTCACCTGCGTCTACCAACTTGATTCTGGGCATACTATTGGGAATATGGTCTAGATCAGGCTTTAGGAAGCTTTTCTATAAATGGTCAACCACTAACTATATGCCATAGTGTCATGCAATTATTCAGCTCTGCTCTTGTAGCAGGAATGTAAATCATAGACGGATTGGTTGTGTTCCAATCAAACCTTATGAAAACAGATGGTAGGCAGATTTTAACTATAGCTTGCTGACCTTGTTCTAGACTCTAAATTCTTTAGACCAGAATTCCTAGTTGCTGGCCTTACCTTCTTATCCTGAGACAGACCACAGAAACACACACACACATACACAATATCTAGAGCAGCAAGGGGAATGGCAAAACAAATAAAAAGCTGTGGTTCTCCTGATAAAGGGTTTCCCAAAGACTTTTAATAAGAATAGGACAAAATAAAATTAAATCAGATTGTCTGGAGATATAGCCCAGGCCTAGATCTGATGCTCTGTCCTAATTAAAACAAAAACAAACAAAAATGTCTCCATTCGAATTATACTGAACACCTATCACCACATACACATTAAATATCTCTCTGCCCACCAAAGCCAGGTGACCTGTAGAAATAATTGCTGAAAGATGCAGAAGAGGTTTGACAGAGGGTGTTCCAGGCATGCTTGGGAGATATCCACCCAGTCTGTTCCCCCTTGCCTCTTGTAGAGTCATCAAAATTTCAGAGCAAGCAGATGTCTTTCAATGTGATTTGATTTTAGGAGAGCTACTTGTCACCAGCCTGAGATATGCATCTGATCTACATAAGCATGTTATGAGCCCCAAGAGTACCTGTGAATGACAGTGAGGTTTGTAAGTTTAGAATATATTGTCGGAAATGTAACACCTTTACATTTTCCCCCTTGGAAAGGGTTTCATTTCTTTTTTATCAGGCATAAATTCCGTGCCTGGTTCAAAGACTGAATGGGAAACACAAGAGTTCATATGCACAGTCATAAAAAAAACCATAATAGACAAATTATACGCCAGAGATCCAGGTTGTATCTCTGTCGCTCTCTACTAATTTCTTTTGACTTTAGTTTCCCTGACTCACCATGGTAAAGAAAATAAGAAAGTAAGGATGCTTCTGACCTTGAACAGGTAAGCTGATCCTTCATACAGTGGCACAGGACAAAGAACCTGATTTGCTCTGTTTTTATACATTGGCATCTCTACTCAAGGCATGGAGTCACACTCAAACTTGATAATACACCCATAGCTAGAGCTCTGAGCCAGTCCATTGCTATTTTCCCTGCTGAGAACATCAGTCATTTCTCAGGCCACATCTTTAGGACATTGTTTTCTCTCTAATTCTTTGAGCTAGGAAAGTTGTCAAAATTTATTCCTTTCTCCCTTAATCCTTCTCTTCTCCTCTCTCTCTCCCTTTCCTTCCTTCCTTCCTTCCTCATTTCTTATTTGAAACATATGGTGTTCCTACCATCTGTTATGAGACATGGGATTCTTAGAGTCCAGCAATATGAAAAACAACATTCTATGCCTTTGAGTAATCTAGCCACAGCCTAGATTACTTTCTCTCAGTTCCTAGATTTTGAGATAAGAGTATCTCCTTGGTGGATGAGGCACCTTAACCTGTACATCTTTCTTTTTCTTTCTCTTTTAAATTTATGGACACCATTTAGGGAGATTTCAATTCCCATCAACAACATGTGTAATTGATCTACATTGAGAACTGAATTGTGTCTTGGTGACAAATTTTGCTTCAAGCAGAACTTCACTTAGGACTTCCAAGTAAATTTCTGTTGAAAAGGTCAATTTCTAACATTTGTCAGTTAAAGCCTGTACCAAATTAAATTTTCCTCCACTTGTCTGGAGCACAAACATTGCCTGAATCTCATCAGTGGTTGTCAATTAGGAACACCCCTCAAAACAACAATGGAAACCAAGGACACTTTTTTTAAAAGACTTGAACATGTATTTATTCAAGAGATAGAATGTTTTTCATTAAAAAAAAAAAGCTAAAATGATCATGGAAAAACAAAGCATTATCTTACTGGATAATTAAAATCAATTCAGGGCCTCAAGCACATGAACATCTTTTGTTGCGAAAGGAAGTGGGGAGCTCTCTCTGAAGCTTATGAATGTCTCTGGGGAAACAAAAAGCACCTGAACAATTGGAAATTAACATGTAATCCTCACCAAGTACAAAGTTTGAAAAAAAAAACAACTGGTGTCCATGTTATATTGAAGACAGTACGTGCTTTGGAAAGGTGAAAGTCTGTACTGTTTTTAGTTTCTAGGGAACTAAGCACTTCAGGGAACAGAATGGATATCATAAATAGTCAATTTAGACAGACAGATGTTGCCATAGTGATCGCATTATGGGTGGTTTTCTTTTGATTCGCTATGTTTTCTGATTTTCTACATTCTACATTAGTTATTTTACTTGAAAGTTAATTAAACATATTTAAAGAGAGCTTGGACAAAAAGAAAAAAAAAATCGAATTCTTCAATTTCCTCAGGTCAGTCTCAGATCAAGCAGGACTAGATGTCCTGGTATCTCTGCTTGTTGGTTCTCAATTATTAAATGGCTCATAATTTACCCTGAAGAAAAGGACTCCTGACGAAATATCTAAAGATGATTTTTGCCCCTGGGGTCAACAGCAAAGGACTGAGATTTGGTAGGTCCCGCTAAAGTACTGCATTCATTGTCCAGCAAATCAGCAGATAATCAGGCTCTCTCTCAGAACCACCAGGGGGAATTTGTAAAGAACAACTTTAGAAGAAGGAAAGCCAGATGCCCATTGCTTCATTTACATACCTATCTTCTAATAAAAATGAACATGGGATAGTGGTAGCCCTGGGCATTTTTTTCATAGAAATCCTTAAAATAAAATTTTATAAACTCTCTCTCTCTCTCTCCCTCCCTCTCCCTCTCTCTCTCTCTCTCTCTCCCTCTCTCTCTCTCTCTCTCTCTCTCTCCCTCTCTCTCTCTCTCTCTCTCTCTCTCTCTTTCTCTCTCACAATCTTGGGTTGAGTGGCAACCCTAACTAAGCTGTCCCAAGATTATAGGGAAGGCTGTCTTTTCCAAACACACTGTGATAACTATCGATCTGTTCAGCTCATTGCAACTCAACCTTACTAGGCTGGTCATGAAAGAAGGATGGAAGTTATTAAAGATCCCAAGTAGCTGCTCTGCAGGTATCATTCATTAGAAGTAAACTAAAAATAGCGACTTCAAGCATATGGAAAGGTTAGGTAGCAGACCCATTCCCTTTCCAGAACCTAGAGCCTCTAATGTCCAAAAGTATAGACAGATAGGAGAAAAGCACCTCCTCTCAAAGTGTGATGTGAATGCTCAGTTTTATTAGACAATACAAATAACTGAGCAAAGCCAGGCCTGAAGTAAATGGACTCAATAGCCAATAATTGTTTATTAAGCTGTCATGAATCCAGGGCTCTTCCAGCCACTAATCAGAGACTGTTCAGAAGGAGATGACCAGGAACATAGGAGAGGCCCATGACTTTGAAAACATAAATGTCTACATAGACCAAACAATCAAAGTCTGAAATATTAGTTACAACAGATTCAAAAACGCCAATGAAGTATCAGTGGCTACATATCACTATATAACAGTATTAATGGTGATTAAAATTACAATTGATAATCACAGCATTCAATAAATCCAATACAATTCAGTAAGTTGTTAAAACTATGGAACTGCTGATTAAGTAAAATGAAACAAAAAACATGTCAATATATACTTTTGAGATATCACTATTTGATCTCAGCAATAATTCATACCACTTCCTTATAGTATTTTGGATTAAAAAAGAATAGAGATCTAGATGGCAAAATCATATCTGACATTCAATAATCTTAGAAAAAATTAAAGGGTAATTAGAAAATGAAAAATGTGATTACTGTGGCATAGAGTCAAAAGACTAAATTTAAATATAACCTCTTAATAAAAAATTGGATAAGAAGTCCTTGGCACATAGTAGGTTTCCAAAAAGTGGTGACCAATATTAGTAAGACAAAAAATTACCCTACAAAATACGCTCCAAGTAGCAGTTACAGAATCACTGCAAAAAAGAAACAGGATCTAGTGTTAAGCACTTCAGAGATTTCCTTTCTTAAGCTATATTCTCTAATGTTTAAATGACTATAATTTTCACTACAAATGCATTGTTTCCTAAAGCGTGGGCAATTTATTGAATACCCTGTATTAGTGTTTTCTTTCCCTCACATACAGATGCACTATATCTGACAATAAAGTAGCTATGTAGAAAAAGTCACAAAACTGTGTGCTCACCAGATCAAGTTTTTCTACTTTTTCCTCTATCACTATCTTATAGGGTGACATGAAGCATATCCCCAGCCTTTTGCCCCTTGGTTTTATAAACAGTAAATGGTGACAGGGCTGGCTTCTCCCTGCCTTCCCAGTGTCATGGAAAAGTCTATCAGGTAAATAGAATCTGAGGGTGTTCTTTGGATTCCTAGAAGAAAATGCTTTTCCATTCTTCAGGAACTAAGGCAGTATATATTTTATAAACTGAATGAAAATAATAAAGTATTAGGGCCTAACAGAGTTAAAGTATCCAGCCTTCTCACTCCTAAGCATTTTTAATAAGATCAGGGTGAACAAGGCCTGCTCAAAAATTAAAAGGTATTTGAGGCTAGCCTATTCATTAAGGAGGTTACAAGTACAGCCTTTTCTTTATTTTGTTATTTTTTATTAAATGTATTGGGGTGACACTGGTTAATCAGATTATATGTTTCAAGCGTACATTTTCATGATACGTAATCTGTATATTGCATTGTGTGTCAATGATTGAACAATCATTGAAAGAAAATCCAAAGATGAAGGCTATGGGCAGCCCAGGTAAGTCATCAAGACTGCCTGGTTTACCATGGCTGCTGTCTCAGGTTTTGCTGAGTTACTCAGGAATGGTAGGTAACCAATAAGCATTCCTTGAATGAAATTTTCCAAACCTACTTTTACTCTTGAGAAATCAATGAACCTTGGTTACATTACATAAAATGAGGGTAATACCATTTTGCTTTGTTGGCCTCACAGGTTTTTATTCCATGACCAATTCAAGTGTCACTTCAATGTCCATCTCAGATAGCATAACCTACTCTCCACCTGGCCGAATGTCCTATTTGCATACAAAAAGAAAAATACAGCCAATCATAAAAGGCATGAAATGATGTCTTCTTTCCTCAATTAGATTGTAAGTTCTTAAGGTTCTATAGAACTCACGACCTAGCCCTCACTGCAAGCATTGTGTCAGGCACCAGAGCGATGGAACAGAACTCATCTTCAATAGATTAATTAACCACAGATGCATAAGAATGTGGAAAACTTGGAAGCATTTCAAATTGCAAGTTGCTGTTTTCAGGGAGAGAACTCTGTAACACAAGACTGCTGGAGAATAATTATGTGCAAAACATCAAGGTCAGAAACCCTTTCTTTCCATGGGAGGTAGATTTAAAAAATAAGAATGCTTGGTGCTATGTGCTCAGAAAACAGATGATTCTTCTGTAGCTTCAGAGAATGATGGGAAAAGTCAAGATGTTACTTTCAATAGGCTGAGGAATCCTGGGACTCATCCTCCTGTTCCCCAGGGTGCCTGGACATTGATGAAAAGCTGGTTCCCCTTGCCTTATAACTGTGAGGAGCTCCAGCAGGCAAACAATGAGACCACTGCCCCTGCCAATTTTCCTATGGGCAAAGCACTGGAGAACCAAGATTCAAGAACAGTGCCACCCAAGTGTATTCCACTACCCAACAGCAATGGCATCATCACCTGGGAGTGTGTTAGGAGCATAGTTTCATACCACACACACACCTAATGACAGAGTGTCCCAGGTAAGTGGTGTGCAAAGGAAAGCATGAGAAGCACTGGCCTAGGCCTAAGTTGACTTAGGAAACCCTGTTCTTCTAATGTTGTTCTTTGGGGAACCAGTGTTCCTCAAAGTATACTGTGAAAAGGACTACTGTGTTGGGTGAATCATCTGGGATGTTTGTAGAAATAGATTTCTGGGCTCTACCAGAAGAAGCAATTTGAATTTTTTTTTTTTTTTTTAGAAAGAGAGTGCAATAAAAATTTGTTGTTCCATTTATTATATATTCATTGGTTGATTCTTGTATGTGCTCTGACCAGAGATCAAACCCACAACTTTGGTGTACTGAGATAATGCTCTAACCAACTGAAATACCTGGCCAGGATGCAATCTGAATTTTTAAATCATCAGTCCAGGGGATTCTGATGTACCCTCAGTGGGAACACATTATTCTTTGAAGAGCCCTGGGTATATTTTTCTCCCTTCTCCCTCTCTCATTCAGAATTGTGGTATTTCAGGCTGACTCCCCACCCCCACCCCCACCTCATTTGTACAGATTGAACCTTTTTTCCTTCTCTAAACCATCTGAGGATTGTTTCCTTCCAATAAAATGGCTATGCTCCTGATTAAGGTATGTGATAAACATATTGTCAATGACCTAATTGATCTGACAACCTGATTAGACCCAGAAAGGGGAAAATTTCCTCAGTGAAGCCTTATTAAAAAAAGGGAAAACAAAACAAAAGCCCATGTAATTAAAATGTGATTGTAGGTGATTAGTATGTAAAATCAGCCCTGAGAGGCATTAGTGATGGAAAAAAAAAACTTTTCTAAATGACATCTTAGGCAAGAGAAAGGAACACACAATGGTTAAGAATCAGTGCACTATTAGAGGGGAATGCTGAATGGAAACATAGGGAAATGAACAAAATGCACTCCTGATTTTCAGTGAGGAGCGCTTAGTGACCAGCCCTGTCTATGGCACTATGAATTCCAGAAGAAAGCCAGTTACTGGCCCCATTTGTAGTTGCAGGAATTACTTTTTTGTCTGTATAACTATGCAGAAAGTAACATCTTGGGTGCCTATTTCAACAGAATTGAATATTGGATGGAGCAGAGTTGGGAACCCTGACACAGGCCTTCATACTAACCATGCTTGTTCCAGCAACCAGGCCAGCACACTCAGCCTGTGTTCCAGCATCACGAATGGTACCATTAGCGTTATTTATGATTTGTTTTCTTCTCTGATTCCCTTTCCATGGAGCATATCTTCTGAACTTACTCCCCACTCAGGTAGCCCTCAGGCCTTCAAGAATAAAAAGGCAATACGACCACTGTGTTATTTTACACAACATAAAATCTAGGTCTCAAGAGTGCTGAGAAATAGAATATTGTTAGTTAATTAAGATCAACTGTCACACTGGAACATTTGATTAAATTAATTAATCAGGCTGATGATTGGTCTGGGGGGAGTAGGAAGCTGTTTTTAAGTGCATCTGGTGAAAATGCTATTAACCAGTGGCCTCTTGGAGATTTAAAGACAAAGTATTTTTAGATGAGAAATAAACAACTGAGCATATAGTTGATAGAGTGATCAGAATGAACAATGCCTGTGTAGAGTGATACCAAATACATGAATAAGTAGACAGATTTGACTTTCGATTTCCCTTGACCCATATCAATCCACTCAAGTAATCGGATGTGTCTAATCAGATCTTCTTAAATTGAATGCAGGGATTTCCTCTTTGACAACTGCACAGAATAACAGATTGAAACAGACCAAAAAAGAATCAACATCACATACTTTCTTTTAATTTAAGGCTTAACTGAACCAATCCATCCATCCATCCATTCTTCTCTTAAATACATAAAGTAGAATGAAAAGACCTCTAGCTTAATTTGACAATTTACTCCCATGCACACCTCACTTCAAAGATTATATAGTTCCTTCATTTCCTTTTGTGTAGACGATAAACCATTCCTCCCACTATACCTTTCACAGTTTGGTAAGTGGCAACTCTGCCTTAATCCTGCCCTACTCACTCCAAACCTAACATTCTATGCCAGACCACATTTCCATGAGACCCTGACTACGGATGACACAAGTCCTTTTCCATATCTGTGAGCCAAGTATCCCAGCATTTTATACCCTATGGGAAGTTGCTGCTAGGCTAACCTACAGATGTGAAATTAAATGGAACAGACCAAGATTTCCCCTGTAGTCAAATCAACTGTGATACCTGTCAACAGGTATCCCACACTCCTTGGTGACCCTAGAATTAAGCAATGGCTCAACCAGGACTGCAACTGCATTTTATTTCTCTGATTCAAAAACAACTTCCTATTCGAAGTCACCTGGAGTTTATCTTATTTTAAATAGATGTGACTGTTTACCCACTGCAAACAGTCCCCAAACAATGCCCTCAATCACACAGAACATTAGCTGGGAAAGCTCAGGGACTGTGTCATCCCTATGCTCTACAGAGTACCTAAGGCATTTCACTATTTGCATGCAAGCAGTTACCCAAGTATTCTCACAGTTCAAAGCCTTTCAACTCAAGTAATGAAGGTTGCAGGCACACATGTCAGGACTTCATCAAGGCCCATGGTGCATCTATCCACTTACTCATTGATACATCCATTTCAATTATTCCACAATTTTTCAAGGGAGCTCCTTCAGATAAGATATAAATATACATAAGGATTGTTCCTATCCTTCCATGGTTCACAGTGTGTGGTATTAACATTCAAACGGGCTTTAAAGAAATTGAATCCCATAGATTATCTACAGAACTCCATGTTTCAAATAAAAAAAAAATATATACATATGGGCTTTTTCTCATAGTTTCTAAAACTCTCTTAATAAATCACAGGGCAAAAATTGACCCATTTGGAAATTGTATAGACTGTACCTTACTCTCAGCCAAGGATAGAGTTCCACCCTCCTAGGACCTGATGCAAAGAATAAGCTTTTGTCATCAGACACTAAAGCTGGTCACATTCACAAATGCCTTTAAAAATCGATGAAGTCAACAAAATAATTGAGAGACACTTTTGATATCTAATACTTAGTTTAGTTCAGAGTTGATAATGATCCCTTCATCATAAAGTTACCTAGTCCTTGCTTCTGTATTTATCTAAAAGCTCCCTGAGGGCAAAGACTACATTTAGTTCTGATCATGAAGGTATTCTCTTCACCTCCCACAATGCCTGGCACACACAACACCCAATAATTATGTATGAATGGAATGAAACAAATTAATGATTCAAATTAATGCAATAGAATCTTACACACAAAATGTTGTGAATCATTCTCAATGGCCTTAAAATGAAGTGATTCTGTTGCTACAGGTTTCATCTAGTCTGGTATAAAATAAATAGAATGCTACTGCAGATCATTTTAAAGGTTTGGGAAAGGTAATCTTCTTTGTGTATCTTTCTTCCTCTTGGAGATTCATAGAAAAAGAATGTGAGTGGGAAGGAATAGGAGAAGAAGAGTAAATGGAGTGTTCATCTCCCATGGTAAAAGAAACATTTTTTATTCAGTACTTCTTGGTCTTCAAAAATGAGTAATTATCTCCCCAGCTTTTCAGGCCATCGGCCTGAGGTTGAATACATCATCAGTTCTGCTATACAGCATGAGTTTGCAAGTAAACAGGAAGTTTGTCTTATAAAAGGAAGCCTTTTGTTTGCATAGAAGTTCTTCATTAATAACAGAGACAGACTTTCAGCTAACTTGCTCCAGCTGTGGCTGGCTCCCTGACACATGGAACTCCTTAAAAAAAAAAAAAAATTACAAGTCTGGGGGTTTCTTAGCAACTCCAATTCCTTTTATTTTCCAGAGGGATGAGAGTGAAGCAGCAGGTGGCAAATTCATTTTTATCTCATAACCTTTGATCACGTGACATGTTATTTCCCGTTAATATACCTGAACGACCAACACACTGGGAAAAACCTGCCAGCATGTGGGGAGTTAGTGAGACATATGCGTGGTGCACAGAGGTAGAGCAGGGGGTTGGGGGTTGCATTAAAGGTGAGGGAAGAAGCAAGTGGCTGTCACATGCCCCATGTAGGACACTTTTAGGTTGCTAGTTCCAATCCACACAGAGAGCAGTCTAAAGCAATTACGTACGCTATAGAGGCCGCTTTTATACAAAGGAACAGTGGTAATTTCAGGTCAGGTCCTTGAAAGAATGAACTTACAAAAATAAACCCCAAGACTGCCGGCAGCAATGGTAGAGACCTTGGAAATGAGATTACAGAAAGCGAGTGTTACATGCCTGTGAAGCCTATGAAGAAAGAACAGGAACTGAGGAATAGATCCAGCTATCAGCCCATCAAGAAAAGCGATTGCTCATGAGTTGCAAACTAAGTTATACCTAGCTTTAGTTTTGAACAGGTAAAACAAAAAGTGGCTTTTTATTTTCTAATGTTATCGATATTACCAAGAATCCCAAACTCTGGAAGAAGAGCCAGGAGCTCCGGTTGGACTCAGAAACATTCTTCATATAAACTTGGTTGAGGTCATTTCCCACAAGCCTCAAACATATTAACTTTTCTCATAATAAATGTAATTCAGATGTCAGGTGGCCAAATTCCTGAGAAGGCTACCCTGTGAACTTGGTCTAGTCAAGCTTTAGACTCAATACATTGTACTCTCACCTTAATTTGCTTCAGCTCCCTAAGTTAGATGGTTTCCTGCTAACCTTACCCAAATCCATTTTGGGCTTCCCCTGTCCTATCCTCTCCTATCAGGGGCTTCAAAACCTCTAGAGGCTCCCAGAAAATTACGGAAAATAGAACTTGCAGGATCAATCTACTCTAGACGCTCACTAATTCGTCAATACATAGTCTGTGGATGTTAGGTAGAGTAGGTTTTGTTTGAAAGATAAAAATAAAGTTGGCAAAGAAGCGAAGAAATTGTAACCCTTATGCACTATCAGTAGGATTACAACATAGTACAATAGTGAAAAACAGTATGACTGTCCCTCAAGAAATTAAGAACAGAATTAGCATATGATCCAGCAGTTCTACTTTTGGGTATATATCCAAAATAATTCAAAGCAGAGTCTCATAGCAGCAATGTTCATAATAGCCAAGAGATGAGTAGTCCAAATGTTCATCAATTGATAAATGTAAATAAACACTATATATATATATATATGTAAATATAAGTACATATATATATAAATACATACATATATATATATATATATATATATATATATATCTGAACATTTTTTAGCTTTAAAGAGAAAGGAAATTCTGTCACATGCTATGGGATGAATGAGCCCTGAAAACATTTTCCTATGTGAAATAAGCTAGTCACAAAATGACAAATCTGTATGGTTTCATTTACTTGAGGAATCTAAAGTATTTACATTCATAGAAACAGAAAGTCAAGTGGTTGTTACAGGGTTTTGGGGTAGGATGGTCAAAAGGGTAACCTTTGTTTAATGGGTATAGAGTTTCAGATATACAAGATGAAAAAATTCTGGAGATCTATTTCACAATAATGTGAATATACTTAACATGATCAATCTGTACACTTAAAAATGGTTAGGATGGTAAATTTTATGTTATACATTTATCACAATTTAAAAAAAATGAGAATGTACTTTGTAGATATACTGGATCTATGTTTGAGGTTCTATATAACACTTTCCACAACTAAAGCACCAACCCATAACAGGTATCACAGCTGGTCCTTAGTGCTCTTGGAGGTGAAGTAAGTCAAGGTAACATGACCCACCTTATTTTCACTGTTCATGCCACCAAATACTACTCTACTTATTTGTCTGGGCCCAGAAATGTTAAAAGGTTTCAAGGCTGTTTGGTTGATAGATTTGCTGTTGCCTTTCATAACATTTTTTTTTCTTTTTTAGTTAATCCTAAAGTACATCTTAGAGAAAAAGGAATGTACCTTTTCTAGCAATTCCCCTTGGTCTGAAATCTTAATATTTAAAAATCCCACTATAGGCCCTAGCTGGTATGGCTCAATGGATTGAGCAATGGCCTGTGAACCCAAGTGTCATTGGTTCAATTCTTAGTCAGGGCACATAATCAGGTTGCAAGTAAGGTCTCCAGCCAGGTCCCCATCTGGAGGCAGGTGAAAGGCAACCATACACTGATGTTTCTCTCTTTTTCTTCCCCCCTCCCTTCCCCTCTCTCTAAAAATAATTAATAAAATCTTTAAAATTTTTTAAATTTAAAATTAAAAATCCCACCATAAAAAAATCAAGTTTTGTGATTAGACTTGTCTACCACTTCCATATTCCTTCCATGGATGTATGTGCATGACTCAAAATTTATTCTTCCTTCCCAACACCCAAATTCCTTTTAGGGAATTACCTCTCCATCAGTAGTAAGGTCTTGGGTGAGATGGTGAAAAATGAGTGTCTACTTCTTGTTGTGGGAGCCTAAGGGGTCAGAATATTTTTCCCTGTACTTTTAGAGTTGCACAAGTGATCCTTTAACCAAAGCTTAGCCAATGGAGTGCACTAGCCCAGGATTTTGAGCTTTACGTGAGAAACATGAGCATGGAAGACATGGTTAAAGTTTGGACATTTGCTATCAACATTCTGGCCTGATGGTTACCAAAATCCCTGTTCTCTAGTCTTGTGCAGTTTTGGCTACCACCCATTCCTAAGTGGGACTTCACCCCTATTGACTATGTAAACACCAGTGTCCTGCAATTAAACTTTCCTTTGATTAAATCAGCCACACTTAGTCCCTGTTACTTCTAAATAGAAACAGCGCCTGATAATGTTGATTTGCAGGTAACTTCACAAAAACAATGCTGTGGCCACTATCTCAATAAGTTCCTAGAGCATCATGAACATCTCTCATCCTCTTGGTTCTTTTATAAAAAATGTTTCCAAAATGTCTCCATGTTTCTTGTCATTTTGCTCTTTAGATTTCTTTAAATCCATGCTGATCTGCTGCTACTTTCCCCACTGATGTCCCAAACATTATTGAAATAAATCCACCTACAGCTCAGAGTCTGCTAATCATCCTCCTACCTAATTAGATGTCTGACAGCCAACTTCTTCAGTGGGACTTCTACCCTTCTGTTGGGCTTTCTAGGCAAGAGTTTTATAGGTAGATGAGAGACTAGTTAACCACCCACATCCTTACTCTTTGTCCTCTGTTTATTCATTAAAGAACAGCCATTCCAAATTCCATATGACACAGGGAACCACAATCCCACTGTCAAACAAATGGCCACTGTCATGGATCAGAAGATGCATTTTCGCATGAGGGACCAAGGAGGGGGCTCCCAGGGTGCAGATCTGGGTTACAGTACTGAGCAGATGTAAGTGATGGGGTTGAACTACAGCCAGCCTTGTGGGGGAGTGAAAGACGAGTGGGACTGCTAGCCTGATTACATCATTCTTCTTACTGTCTTTTTTTACCCTTCCTTATTTTTTCCCAAGGAAATGGCTCATGATTTTAATTATCATTCCGAAGGCTTCTTTTCTTTATTCTAAGCCATGCGATCCTGCCTTTATCATCTTTATCTTTATCATTGACTTTGCCCACAAACCTTAAAGGACAATTATTTCTACTCTCCCCAGTTCATAAGTAATTCATACCCAATGAATGGTCTTGACTTCTCTCAGGAGAGTAGTGCTGGCTTTTCCTCCTCTCTTTCCCTTAATTTATTAAGTGCTTTTCTATTTATACGTTTCTCAAGGGTTTGTCCAGTAGATTTTTACTCCTATGTCATTTGTTTCTCACAACAGTCTTTCCAGGTGGTAAAGGACACAGGCCAACCTCAAACTAGTAGGTCTCAGCACTGCTGGGAGAAGGAAACAAGAGCAAATCGTGATCTTCTGTTTGTTTGTTTTGTTTTTTATTTTTTCTGCAGTAGTTAAAAACTAAATCATCCCAACACATTTGCTCCTCCCTTCAGTCTACACAGAAACCCAAGAAGCAGCCACAGAGCACCCCCGCTGAGCCCTAGGGGCTTAACAATATGGGCACTAATTGGGGAATAAAAATGGACGGATGATGGATACCAAAGAAATATAAGAAAGCAGCACCCTGACCTATTACACCATCCAGTCCTCCCTCCCCTAAACTGTCACTCTCTTTCTAGTCTCCACCTGATGAGTGGCATATCATGCCATCAATCACAAGTCTGAAATCCCAAATATCCAGGGCTACTCCATCTCACTGACCTAATTCCTCAGCCCTCCTGGCCCACCTTACATCCTTTAGACTCTACCTCTTCACTATTACTGAAATGCATTCTGCTACCAGTGGTACTGTGTTTTTGCTAAAACTTCTATAGTTGTTCCTGAACAGGTTTCCTTGCTCCCAAGATCACATCTCTACCAAGTATGTTCCAAACAGCATATTCAAATGGCTCTCTCAGGAAAGCCTTTCAATGACTCCCAAGGCTTCCACAAGGCCCTTGCAAATTCCTTCACCAGCTCTATGACCTGACACCAGCTTAGTTCTCTAGACTCAACAATTAGCAACAAGTACTCGTCATCTCAGATTAAGCCATTTTACTTCACTGTTTCATGCTTTTATTATATTATATTATATTTTATTATAATCTAATTATATTAGATTAGATGCTCCTTCCTTCTTTTACTCATCCCTAAAACGGGATGAGTTTTAGGACCATCCCTGGGATGGTCCTTTCTCCTTTTACTCATCCCTAAAACGGAAGTTCAGGGATCACCTCTAATTGGGACTTGTGACTCAAACTGCACACAGTAAACAAGGTGGCTTTCCCTCCTAAGCCCTCATGATGTTGCCTCTCTTATGAATTTTCATGGCACCTTGTTTTTGCTCTGAAACTGAACTGCATATTTATCACACTGTCTGTGGACATACTCCTCTGTTTGTAATAACAAGATGTGAGCTACTTGAGTTCAGAAACCATGTCTTAGCCAATAGAGCCCCAGTGTCTTTCACAGTGACTAGCAATAAGGCATGTCGGGTAGAATTGAAACCAGAAGTTATCTTGCTTGACATCAGCCATGACTATCAGCGATGTTCAGATATGGGCTGTCCAGGGATCTTGCATCTCTAGGATTGGAACAGTAGCAAAGCTGTCAGTCCTTGACCCATTTCTCCTTGTCTTCACCAATTTAATGGATTAATAGCTCTGCTTCCAACTGCCTGTGGCTGTTCTCTAGTTGCAGGTCCCCCACTTCCCCTCCAGTGACTACAGAGACAGGCAGGAGATACCAGAGAATTAACACCCTCTGCAGCAGCCCTCAATCTATGGCTGGTAAGAGCTGGCATATAAATAATCTAATTATCTCACCCCTAAAATCTGGTAACACAGGAGTGTAAATTCTACACTGACTCCCAGATTCCCCTGGTGAGATTAGGCACGGCTCACCCACAGGGCTGACTGGCTTGATAACATGCCCTTTAAGAGCTGGGTTCCTCTGCCTGTCTTCACTTCCCACTCTTCAAGCATTATTTCCAGGGATCATCTCATGAATAAAAGACTTGTACCAGAATCCAACTCTCAGAACTGCTTTCTTGTGAACTCAACAAAGACAGTACACGCTACTATTTTTTTAAGTTTAAAAACAGTTATATGACTCTATAAAGGAGGCACTAATATTGCCCTAATTACATGTATGAAGGAACTGAGGTACAGAGAGATTAAACTTCCATTAGGTTGAGGCTATGTGATTGAAGGAACAATCTACCCTAAGTAAGGCTATATGAGTTTTTTCCTCCACCAGTTCTGTCCTTCCACTGACTTTTTAAACATCTTTAATTAAAAAGTTCATATATCCACCAGCCTGTGAACCCAAAGTTCACTGGTTCGATTCCCCCAGTCAGGGCACATAACCAGGTTGCAAGCTAGGTCTCCAGCCAGGTCCATAGCTGGAGGCAGGTGAAAGGCAACAGTACATTGATATTTGTCTCCCTTTCTTCCTCCCTCCCTGCCATTTTCTCTAAAAATAATGAATAAAATCTTCATAAAAATCAATAAAATTTTTAAAAAATAATAATAAAAATAAAGTGAAAACCAGAGAGGTGAGAAAGATAGGTAGGAAACAAACTTACCTACAACATGAAAGAAAGGAGAGCACATTAAAATGCTCAACTTTCTAAGCAATCAAACAGAAATAAACTTTAAACAATAAATTTTCATGATTCTATTGCAAAATTAATAAAATTAATACAGAAATGATGTGTAATTCTTATGTAACTTTAGGAAAATAGGCACTTGGTATATTGTCAGTGGGAATAAATTGGTAGAAAATATTTTAAAATTAATTTGACCCTATAATTTCATCCAGTTGTTTTTAAAATAGTCCCTAACTTTTAATCTAGTATTTTTCTTATAATCCACACCTACATATGTGTATACACAAGAAAAAGTTTGTGAACATCATAATATTTTTATAACATCAATGAGAAGAAATCACCTAAATGATAACCACAAGAAAAAGTTACTCAATTTGAGAATACTTAAATATTAAAATTTCAGTTTTTGAAAGTTGCAAAATGGCATAGAAAATAATATATGAAGCTTTAAAAGCTATAGGTTTTATAATTTTATATATGGCACAAATTTACTTTATTTTTATGTTTATAAACCCAGAAATGACAAGAAGAAAAGCACCGTGATTCATAATTATTATAATTGGTAACAGAATTATGGGTGACATTTCTTATTTACATTTCTAAAATTTCCAAACTTTCTGCAACATGTACATAAATTTTACAATGAGGTGAAGTTATTTTAAAGTATATATTGGCTAAGCCCGGGAAATGAATCTGTAGGTGGTTAATTCCTGCATGACGGGATACCAGGCATTGAATCAAGAATTAATTTGAGCAGGTGAAGTAAACAAAATAATGTACACAGAGTTCCTTTTGTCTAATGCATCCTCCAAATCTAGAAGGTACGTGACTTCCTTCCCCTTCCATTTTAATGTTTTCAGTCATAACGTCCACCATTGAAGAATCCAGTGGTGGTTAATGGATCTAAGAGTTCATGGACCATGCGAAGGCATTTGTTTCCCATAGCTTCAATTAGGGTAGCAATTGACAAGCATGAAAAGCAGCAATGCCAAGGCCATACATCTGGTAATGAACTACTTGCCTGAATGGAGATAAATGAGGTTGGCTGTGTCAGTTGCTGCTTGTCATCTCTGAGATTTGCAGCAGAGTAACTCTTACTGAAAAAAAAAAAGGCGGCGGCAACCCAAGACACTCCTGGTCTGTGTTAGCCCTCTGTTGATTTACCACACCACCATTTCTTAACAATTTTCTGTAAAATTTTGTAAATTGATGAATCTTGTTTATTTTGGAAGCTCAGACTGACTCAGCGGGACCTTCTCAGAGACAAGAAAGAATAAAGATTTCAAAGGGAAAGCAACAACTAAGCCAAATGTATTTTTAATCACCTTTAAATTACATCAATAACAACATTTCTCGGTGGGACAAAGAAATCAAATCCTACTGTACTATGAGACATCTCATTAGCTTGGTTAAAGGTTTTCTTTCTTCATTTGTTGGCTTTTGTTTTTAGGGACCTGACTGCGGATATCTGCAAATCTCCTCATTTATGTCCATGACTGTATTCATAGGACTTGATAGTTGTTTTAGTTTTTGATTTTTGCCTCTTTCCTACAGTCTCTCTCTCTCTGCATTGTTGCCATTGTTTGCCTGGTAATAACATAAAAATCCTTTTTTCCCCAGCCCTGGGGGAATAAAAAGGAATCAGGACTCTTACTTAGTTCTGGGAAAACATGGTTTCTTTTTGCTTATAGATGAAGCACAGTGAAATTAATTGACATTGTCTAAGTTCACATATTTGCTACTGGGATCATGGATGTTATCCAGCTCCCTTAAATTTCTCCCCATACCATCTTCAGTGTCCACGCCAGGGGACATCCTCTATACTCTGAAGATACAGCTCTCAGCCTATTTCCACCACTCTCATAGGCAACCAGGAAATTTGCTAAATCAAGCACATTACATAATTTCCAACTTAAACTTGGTCTCAACATTTCTTTTAAAAGGAAAAAATAAAACTTCTATTAAGTGCTCAAATGCATGGTAGATGCTCAGGGCTATACCAAGATACATAAGAACCAGGAATGGTCTTCTAGGAGCTTCCTTTCTAAGGAAAAGAAGAGATCTATCAATATCTCAACCTCGGAAAGAAGAAAGTCAGCAAGTACCACAGAAAAGAATGCATTTGAGGTTCAAAGAGGTATAGAGTTGAGAAAATCCACACTCCTGGGCTTAATGAGAGTGAAGGACAAGTACCCTGGGTGCTTTGTCTATCAAGACTTCAAATAGATCATCTGCTGCATTGATAGAACTTTAGGGCTTTAATGGCATCCAAATCTCCCTTGGACAAACTCTAAGGATCACAGAAAGATGCACAGCAATAGAGGTGAAGAAGTAGAAATTATGGCTAAACTATGCCAAGTTTGAAAAAGTCTACCTAATTACAACACAGATGGACCCACGGCATAAACCCCCATTGGCCAACTTACAGTTAGACATGACTGTGTGCTGAGTCACATAATTTGCTAACTTTAAGAAGTAAAACTAGACTATTAAACAATTTTTTTAGATAAAAGCCATGTTATAGAAAGATATCAAAAACATTCTCCAAAAAGGTATTGAGTGAAAGAGGAAATAAAACTAGAATTATATACTAATTAGAAAATAACGAAAATACAAACACAATCAAAACATGGGGTGTACAATTCCACCAAGCAGATAAAATAAATGTTTAACCTCAAAAGATTTAATAACTCAATAGTTAAAAAAAGTAAAAAAGACAATTATTAAATTTAAGAAGGGAGAAAAGTAACCACAATCCTTACAAGAACAGGAGAAAGGAATTAATAAAAGAAAAATAAAGGCAAAAAGGAATGACTTAGAGAGAAGAAAAAAAGAAAAACGTTAAATTTACTCAATAAATCCAGGAGTTCCTTCTTAGGAAAGCATAATTAGTATATTAATAGTAGGCATTAGTATGTGAATCTGGTGAATTTACTAAATGAAAATAAATAAGTTGAAAAGGGAAAAGATAAGTACACTGTGTTTAAACAATATATAAATTCCTCTATTTAACTTGATGTTAATATATTTGAAAATCTATAAAATATTTATAGATTTATAAATATTTAGATATATAGATATATATATTTTTAAGAAAGTAGATATTAAATCAAAATATAGTAAAGGAGAACTTGAAAAACTTACCAGAATAATGGGAAAAGACTATTAAAAGTTAACAATTAATTCTTCTTCCCTACCTTCCTTTCTCCCTCCAAAAAGTCTCTAGAGAAAGGCTGTTTTGGCAGTAATTTAAACACAAGCATTAATGTACGTGTGCATGTGTGAAAAATGAATTATAGTGAATGTTGGCCAATTCTATCAACCAAGGAAATGCTGACATAAAAGTTACAAAGCTATAGAATGCTTTAAATCAATCTCACAATTTATTATCAGTCCCTTCCAATAATGTACTGTGAACTCTTTGGGTTACTTCTGATGTTACAACTATTTCTCTTATTTTATTATTTTATAGTTACAGTGTTATCTATTTCATATCAACATGCTTCTCTTCTTTAACTTTAAGTTATGTAACAGGTAGTCTGGTTTCAATAGCAGAGTCTGGTTTCTGGGCACAGAGCACAGAAATTCAATGTTCTGCTTGGATCCCAAAGCATTTAGTCATTAGCATGTGGAATGTTCAATTGTAATGCACTGGGGAAGGGGCTGTGTGTCTGGTTAAGGAATGTGCCAAGTGACCAACTGGCCATAATACTAAAGAACTGGCCCCCAGACACAAAAGTCACATGGACCAAAAAATGCTATTTCACCACGCCTTCTTTCCACACTAGCAGATGGACAAAGATTTGCAAAAGAATGATACCCATTTTGGCCAAGTTGAGTAAGAGAACAGGCGTTTGAATAACTTTGCTAGTAGGAGTATATTCAGTGCAACAAGTCTAGAGAGCAACAATTCACAGTATTTTGCATGAACCTTTGGGAGCTTCCTCATTATTTCATAACAGTGAAATCACTAGGACACAGAGCTTTAACCCAGAATTACAAAGAATAGTAGCACATGAGAAAGAACCCAATGTCCCACAATGCAGCAACGAAAACCTTTTTTGATATATCCATTAAATAGACATTGTCACATATTAAACTAATGAAGTAGATTTTTATGACATGGAAATATGATTAGTCCACATTGATATTAGAAAAAATAAAGTATATAGATAAAATGTATTATGATTAAACTGGCAGTCTATTTTGTATCTACATATACAGAAATAAAGAAGCAAACACAAAAAAAGTTATCTTAGGGTGCTGGGGTTATAATGGATATAAACATGCTTTCTTTTTTCTAGTATTTAAAAAAGTAAATGTTACTCTGAAAATCAGAACATTTTTAAAAAAGGCATCCCCATTTTAATAACAGAAGAAAGAGTCTCCATGAATAAGACAAAATTATGCCACACATATGGAACTACTCCTCCTACCTATGTATAATCTGAATTCCAAGTTTCCTAAGAAGGCTGAATTGACAGCCACAAACCAGTGTTGTTCCTCTGAATTCTTAAATATCCCCATCATTGGACTCTCAGCATATGCTGCCTTGAGTTCTTATTCAATCACATCCTCTGAGCAGAGGTCTCCCTAGAGTGGTTAGGACTCTACAGTTTACATGAACACATTTATATGCCTCTTTAGGTATCCGTACCTCTGTCCCCATATTCCTTTCTGTCCCTAACATGGTGGGTAGCACATAATATTGTTATGCTCCAGCATTTGCATTTTTCCCCTAAGACTGTCCAGTAGCAGTTCAAATGCCAGTTCCCATTGTCCTAAATTCCCAACAGTCTTGGAAATGTGTCATGTATGGGGCAGGTGTTTTTGCCACTGAGTTGCACTAAGCTGTTTCCTGAACACACAATTATACAGAATGCAGTAATGTATTGCCTAGCTAATGTAACTTGCCTAGCAATGCTAAGGGCTTCTAGGAGGTCAAAGCGCTGATCCTCTTGTATTCCAATGACGGATTGTGTCTGTTCTCTGGGCTGGCATGGTGGATGTGAGCGTTGCTTCTCTGCTTTGGCTGCATAGCTGAAGGAATTCTCTTTATGGGTTTGTTCCTGTAAAGCCCCAGGTTGGATGCATGGTCAGTGCCCTGACACACAGCACGCTCTGAGCACTGTTGGAACCCTGGAACCCTACAACACCATTTGTCCCCTTAAGGCAATAGATGTCCTCCTGGGTAGGCAGGCTGCCCTGCTCTCTGCACCTCCGTGAGCCCCTGGGTGGCCTTCATGACTTCAGGAGCTTCCCAACCTGCATCTATGGAAACCGTTCAAGTCTGCTCCAGGAATTGTCAGGCTCCACCACCCAATCCCTGTTCTGCCATCTTTAAATACTCCATTTACTTCACTTTTTGTCTCCAGGGTACTTCGAACCTCTCTACCTTTGTTGTTCCTTTAGATACTCTGGAAGTGTATGCCTGTCTTCCAGGAGGATCGAATTTTCCCTGAGATGTGCACCTCTGCTCACCATGCAAGTCACTAGATAGACATCTTGCTCTCTCCTTCCCCTTCCTTCCCGTGTGTAGGATGCTATCCCCTGGGTGTTTGGGAGGGAGGCTGTGCCACAGTATTTTGGAAATCACAGACCTCAGGGTCTTTGAGGACTGCATTCAACATTATGCTGGCTGCCTGGCTACCTGGCTTGCCTTCCGTCCACCACTCTCATGCTGAGGTCCCTTGCAGATTTCACCTAGGTGAGAAGAATGCGTTTCCTGTTCTCAGAAGGCACCACCCTTTCCTTGCACAATAGCTAGAGGTATAGCTTAGGAGAATAGAAAATGACAGCAAGAGAGGGGAAAAGATAACATACTCAGGAAAAGAAACTGCAATAGAGAAATGCAGACTCAGATACACACACACTGTTACGGAGAAATCCTTTACCCCTGAGCCATGAATATCATATCAATGCTGAAATTCTCATTTCCCTACTTCCCCTCTGCCAAATAGCACACAGGTAGACTTACCTGCTAACTAAGCAATTGTGCAAATCAGGGGATCGGGGTGGGGGTGGGGGTGGGGCGGGGGCAGAGTTTGCTTATCTATCCCAGTTAGCTGCTTAATCTAATCTTCTCATCTCACATCCTTCCCCAGATTTGTGTGCATTCTCAGAATGTTTAATTTTCAAATTCATTTCAATTCCAAGCTGGTTGCTCCATTTTGCCCACGTATTACCTCTAGCGTGTGTTCTTTTTTTCCCTCTGAACCATGAAATTCAGCCCTTTCCTTAATATCACTACACAGACACACACACACCAGCAATACCTATGTGCACAACATATTTGCAGGTATTGCTGGGCTGTGGTTGCTGATTGGGAGGGACAGTTAAGTCTCCAGAGCTTGACACAGTAGGAAAGAACCCGTGATACACATCAGGGCAGGAAAATGACTTGCAAAGTTTAGCAATTTTCAGTCACGGCCACCCCTTTCTTGGCATTTCCCCCCCTACCCACACCACTCGGCTTGAGCAAAGCAAAACAACTCTAAATACATTATGTGGAACAACTCTGTTCTCCGTAGCCCTTACCTCCAAATTTAGAAGTGATTCTGCTCCCCTTTGCATAGGCTAAAATTCTTTTACGTGGTTGAAGGGGCGGAACATAGCTGAAAATCGGGCTCTGGATATCAGGAGGCTGATTTCCTACGAGTGTGAAATTTGGAAGAAGCTACTTCACAACTCTGTGCCTGTTTCTTTATATCTAAAATGTGGCTAATGAGGATATGGACTCATGGGGTTTCATGCAGTCTAAATGAGGTAACAAAGGAAAGGTGTTCGCTAGGTGCCTAGCCTGGAGTAAATTCTCTAGTGTTGGCCTGAGACAGAAGGTTACACACGAGTTCTCATCCCTTCTCTCTCCACCATCAGCCACTGTAAGAAGTGTATAGTGTGCAGATATATCACTGCCAGTGACACTAGTTACTGCAAGTGGAAAACAAATGAAGCTTGAGTATGTTGTTTTCCTCCACTTGACCTGGCCAATTGATTACTGGCTATTGAGCAGCTGTGCACACACAATGATGGTATTAACCTAACTCTGGTCATTGTGTGCCACCCCCAGATGTCACCTAATCCCTGGACCACGCCATGTGCTATTATTCATGTGACTTGATCTAGGATAATAACCATGACTTCATAGGTCTGATGTGCTGTTAATCACTGCTTAATGTGCACAAAGAGGCAAAAACTAACATTTTAAATGTCTACTCATGGTCTGAACTATGAAAATTACCTGCATTTAAAGTAGAATCATAAGACTTGAATTACTGCCCCACAATATTGTCCAATATACTCTTTTTGTAATTTTTAATCATAGTTGACATTCAGTATGATTTTATATTAATTTCAGGTGTACAGTTGAGTGGTTAGATAATTATATAATTTATGAAGTGTTCTGCCTGATAAATCTAGTACCCACCTGGTACCATAAGTAGTTATAATATTATTGACTGTATTCCCTATGCTGTGTTTTGTATCCCCATGACTATTCGTAACTACCAATCAGTGTTTCCTAATGCTTTCACATTTTTCACCCAGTCTCCCAACCCCCGCTCCTGTCTTTGGCCAATATATGAGTATTCTTGCTGTTTGCCCTTGGGTAAGTCATTTAAATGCTAAACTCCATCTGCCTCAGTAAGTCCACTTCACAGGCCTCTTGTAAAATGTCAAGGGAGAAACTGTGTATAAAAGCATATTGTAACCTGTAAAGCACTGCACAATGGACAGTGTTAATTTTCAGTAGATGCCCTAGAACTATTTGCTGCTGATAATGATATGTGTAGATTCAGCTTCAACAACCAAGGGAAGACAGCTTCCTTCATCCCTAAGCTCCCTGGTCAATGAGTCAGTCAGAACTCCTTTGGGGAGTGCACCCCAGCCAGGGGCACAGTGGGATCCCCACCATTGTGGCGCAGGCTATCAATGTCACTCACAGAGTCCAGGAAAAAGAGCAAAACCTGTGAATGTTCTTGTTCTCTTCTCTTTTTCAATCATACAGACTCAGCTCTATTTCTCTACAGATTACTTTCATGCTATCGATATCAGGAAGACAGGATCCAGAACTCAGCATTAGGCAGGAAGGTCCCCATGGATGAAAGACCTGACCCCACTCAGCACAGTCAGTACCTGCAGTCACAGCCCAGCCCCTCGTATTCTCTGCCAACCCAAGGACTCCGTTGCCTTTGCACATTTCTCTAGGCCGGTGGTTCTCAGTCGTGGTTGCTCATTAGAATCACATTGGGGAAATATTTAAAAATGCTGACCTGGATCCCATCTCAAATCAATTTAATTAGGATCTCTTGGTGGAAGTGAGCACTCAGGCATCAGTGTAGATTAAAAGCTCCTCAAATATGAAGGCTGCTTGGGAACCACTGCTTGAAGTTAATTGTGGCCAGATGGTAAGACTGCACCTACTGAGTGTGAAGAGGAGGAGGAATAAAATCTAATTAATAAGCTTCACTTGGCTAAATCCTATAGGGTAGAATAATAACCAAGCCAGAAATGAAACCAAAATAAGAAAAAAACAATTGCCACAATTTCATGAGGCAATCTTTTTATTTCTTATACAAGAGTTTGTAAAATTGTTGATAACTGGTCCTCACTTTGGAACCTACAGGAATCAGTCTCTGGGGGCCATATCACCTGTATTTCTACAGGCTTCCTAAAGTATCTAAGTCCATAGAACCTTAGGACAACTGCCACTCTATGTGACTATATTAATGAGAGAAATGTACAGTCCTTCTTTGACAGTGTAGTCCTTTTGGAGTTCTCCACACTAGTTGTGCAAGAAGAATTGAACCATGTGAGCTTTAAAATATAAGGACCCAGCCCTGACTGGTGGCTCAGTGGATTGGCTCTGGCCTGCGAACCCAAAGGTCGCTGGTTCGATTCCCAGCCAGGGCAATATAATCGGGTTGCAAACCAGGTCTCCAGCCAGGTCTGTAGCTGGAGGCAGGTGAAAGGCAACCATACACTGATGCTTCTCTCCCTTTCTCCCTCTCTGCCCTTCTCTCTGAAAAATAATAAATAAAATCTTTTTTAAAAAAATAAGTAAAATAAAATATAAGGACCCAGACTCTACCCTAGGCATCCTGGTGATTTATTTTTTTAAGCATCATGTAGGATTTGAATTTGGGACAAAAAGGGGACCACATACTAAACCTGACAAGCTCAGGGGAGACCAGCATGGCTGGCTTTACAAACTCAAAGACCTCAAGTAACCACATAGGATGGTCTGAAATTAAAACTTTCTAACAAAAGGGCCAGGGTGGGTAGTCATGTCCTAGGCTGGCACCTGCCATAACAAAAGGTCAATCTTTAACTAAGCCTGTCTATTGTATTTTTGCATCTTCAATAACTTCACACCTTGGGAATATGAGGGTTATCCCCTTTTCCCAGCCCCCTCAGGGCACAGTCTCCCACCACAGCATGAACAGTGAGCACAGAAATCCCCAAGGTTATCTTGTTCCCCCACATTTCATCTCTATGTCCTATAAATGCTCATTGTTAACTCCTGTACACACCAATGGAAAAGAACTCTCTCTCTCTTCCTTTTACTTTCCATCCAATGCCAGAGATTTCTCTGCTTTTCTATCATTTCCCTAATTTATCACCAATGGATTTCATGCAACCTCCTTACAACTCCCCCTTTGATTCTGATGTATAAAATAAGTGGTAAAACTGACATTTTTCAGAGCATTTTCTCATGTCATTGAGATTCTGCTTCTTGGCAATTTTAATCAATTTGTCTCAAATGAACGCATAAAAATCCATAGAAGTTTGGACATTTCTTACACCAACACAATAGACAGCAGGAAGGTGTCTATGTCCAATGACAATGCCACTGGGCAGTAAAAAGAAAAAGCGAGGACTCTATTTTACTATAAAATCTTTTCTTTGGCCAAGTGCAGTAACTCCTTTTGGATGCCCCAAACACACCTCGAAATCAACTCTGCGGAAACTGAACTCGTGATCTTCCTTCCCCCAAACAGGACCTGTTCCAGTTTCCTGTTCTCTCTGTCAATTCTCTTTAGACTGAGAAAAAGAAAATCTCCTTTTTGTAAATTTGCCTTTTGCATAGAAGTGAACACAAATTTAGAAAACCATTTAAAGCAGCGGGCACCAGAACGTTCAGCATTCAATGCTGGAACCAAAGACTCGGGGGCATTGTTAAACAAATTGATGAACACTGACTGGGGCTGGGTTTAGAGAAAAGAAAATGCTGTGGGAACTGAAATCCACTGATTCTTTATCCAGCGGTCTTGAACGTAAAGACCCAGGAAGGGACTTTATGGATTGTCGAGTAAGGGTGATAGTATTTACATCTCAAAAGCCCTAGTCTACCGCCTTCTCTGTTATACTGGCCATTGGGGATTCAGAGAATGAACACAGGATGAAATGTAACTTAATTCTGTCTGTTAAAAAGAGAGGAGCTCACCCTGCAGGGTGCTGTGCTTGGTGAAGCAGTTATTATGGCCCCAACAAATGAAAACCTGAGCCAATTACCGCCCCAACTGTCTGGTGTGCTTTTATTTTTTCAGTAGGACTTTGAGGCCTACAGATGGAGAGCTGGTTCTTTTTTGAGTTCATGATTTAACAGAGAAAAATAAGCTTTCCTGTAAATGTTAATGTCAGGATGAAGTCCCCACACCAGGCCAATCTATTCCCGCTCTGTGGGGGGGCTACTGAAACTGAACCTTTGGGAGACAGGGGCCCAAGAAATGTCCTTGTGTCAAGACCACATTCTTTTAGGTGACAAAAGGGAAAAATAAGAGCCACCTGCCACTCACGGAAGAAAAGCCATCCGGTCTCATCCCTGCTTTGCTTGTATTATTATTTTTAAATTACATCTTTAATTTAAATTAAATTAAATTCTACTTCTCCCCATTACTATTTTTCCTCTCTATATCCTCTTCTACCTCCACCTACCCACCTAACCCTCCCCCCAATCACCTACTGTCCTTCATGTGCATGAGTTTTTTTCTAAGTCATTCCCAAACCGAAACAACCAATACCTACACACAGTCAGAAGAAGACCATACATTTCCATCTCTCCCAAGTCTGTGATTGGCTGCAAAACTCTGCCATCAGTCATTCTAAGAAGCACTTAAAAGGGAAATCAAAGTCTATTAAAACACTTTTGGCATTGAGCATGCTCCCACAAGCAAATAGTACACTCCCAGAATTTACAGCATTTGCCTGGGGGAGGGAGGAAGATACCGGGTTTTAAAATCTAATTTATTAATTTGTTTCTTATACTGTTTTTTTTGCCTCCCCCCTTTTTTTGTTCGCCTTGGGACAGTGATAAACTAAAATTTCCAGATGCTGTAACAAACTAGTAAAAGGTTCATATCATTATCTAATCTGTTCTGGATTTTACTAGGGTGCTTTATAAGTGTGTGTGTAGCAAAAATCATGGAATGAAAAAGAGTACAGACTCAGGGAAGGATCCCCAAAATCCCCACAGTCCATGGTTTGGGGGATGGGGAAAAGAGTTAATACAGCTTTTAAGGTATTTTTGGATATCTACGGCATGTTGGTGGCTAGATAACAGCTGCGCTACTATCCAGAGACAAAAGGTGTAGTGACCTTCAGGATTTCCAAGAAGGGCTGGCAGCCCTGAGGGAAGTGGGTGCCTTGATGCAGGGCAATGCAGTGGCAGCCACAGCTGTGCAGTTGCAGTCAGGATGCAGCCACGTGGCCTGGGCCAGAGAAAAAGCAGGCACGCTGCTGGTTTGATCGTGCCCACTCCAGCTGATGCTGAAGCCACCACGGCCTCTGCCTTGAAGACCTGGACTCTACCTGGACCCTTGGAACATGGGAGATAAGGAAAGGACACTCTCTTAGGACTTGTACCTTTTCTGGACTTTACCATGCTCCAGTACAACAGGTTCCTGGACTATTCTATGGAGGCTGAAGACAACGTGCCCCCGGATCCTGAGGAAGAGAGCTGACAGATTAATGGATTGGAAACAACTAAACTTGGTTTTGGTCTCTAGACTTTTGGGGAGCAAGGGGAGTGCTGGGTCTTGTGGGAGAACAGGACTCTGAGCAGAAGTGTGCCCAGCAATCCTCCCAACATTAGCATATTGTAAATAAAAATCTGATTCTTCTCAACTAATTGTTCAGCTGGCTGTATACTAAGACACCATGTGAATGAGCCCCGCTTTGCTCTGTAACAAGAAGACTCTCTCCTAAAAGGCCGAAGGATTTTTGATCAACATTTATATTCATAGTGCAGGAAAGTTAAATAATACTGTATTTCACTCCCATCGCTATCAAAATTCTGGGGGATACAACCAATTAAGACAGTGAAATATATAGGGATATACTGGCAGCCACACTTTCATTAATTATCAGAGTAAACTTGGATAAATGTATACTCTCCAGACCTCAATTTTCTCAAGTGTAAAAGGTATGGGGTTGATCTAGACAACTTGGAGGATCCCCTTCTAAAATATAATCCTAGCCCTGGCTGGTGGCACAGTGGATAAGGCACCAGCCTGCGAACCCAAAGGTCACTGGTTCGATTCCCAATCAGGGCACAAAACCAGGTTACAAGCCAGGTCTCCAGCCAGGTCTGAAGCTGGAAGCAGGTGAAAGCAACCATACATTGGCGCTTCTCCCCCTCCCTGCCTCTCTTCCATCCCCTCTCTCTTTTATCTTGAAAAAAAATTTTTTTAAGATAAATAAAATATAATCCAATCATCCAATTAGCTCATATACCAGTGCAGTTTTAATCAGCTACTTCAAGGCTTATACGAATGGCTGTGGGACCTGATTCTCTTCTCTCCAAGTTATGTGGGACAGAAGTGTTCTCCCTTCAGGCTGGCCAATCCCATGTCTGCTCCTTTACCTGCTCCTCTCGACACATGCTCATCAATGATCTTGGATTTAAACTGTCTCTGCTCCTTGCTTAGCTTCAGTTAGTGGTGCTGGCAGCTGGCAGTGGTGGGCTGCACCAGTTGCAAGCCCACAGATGAACAGAGCAGGCCTGTGACGAGGGCAAGAGGCCAGCCTCTTCTGAGGAATGTGTTTTAATTAAGCAGGAACCCAGTGGCTGCTTCTCTGCAGCCCAGACCTGCATCTGACAACCCCTTTGGCTATCTCAAAAACAATTCAAAATCAGACTTCCTCAAACTACACTTGTGATACGCCCTCAAATGGGTCCTGTCCCTGAGTTTCCTCTCTCATGGATCGTCCCATTACCTATCCTGTTAAGTGTCCCAGGTGCCTCCCCTTCATTCTTGACACCCCCATCTCCTTTACCTGGATGATCCCCAAATCTCACCTTTGATCCCCTGCGCACCTCTTAAATGGGAATGAGCCAATACAATTCCCACCAACATGACCTTAACTTCCTGATTTGCTGCACTATTTTCCAACTGATTTGGCAGCATTTTATCTTGGACTTTTGGAGATGGCTATTTGGCCACTTCTCCTCCTCCCCACCCACTCCACTCCCAGCCTTCCTCCCTCCCTCCTACTCTTCCTCACCAGCACGGTCTCATTTCACACCCCTCTTCATTCCAGTCACATTGGAGATCCCAGCTCTTCCTTCCTGCCACGATCCTTCCCCTTCCTCACATGCTGACACCTCTGTCAGGAGTCCCCCACACCCTACCTTCATACCCCAACTCACCTGGTCACTTTCTAAGTTCTCTTCTTGGTTAATTGAGAAATGTTCCCTGGCCCTCCTGTCTAGCCAGAATCCTCTAATCACACATTTTTATAAGCACAAAGAGCCATCGACCTCAGTACTTAACTGTGAATACTTAAAAACATTTTAATGGTATCTCTCCTCAACTTCATGTGATCAGAAGCCATTTTTGGTTGTACACACCAATATATTCCCGGGGTTTGGTGCATCAAAGACACTCAAACATAGTTACTAAGTGAATGAAGTGGACAGTTGCTGATAGCAACAGGTTTTCTTTTCTTATCACACCTTCAGTCATTCCAAGTCCGAGTCCTTGCTTCTAATCTTAAGATCTTCCATGCTAGAGCTCTCTTGAGCACAAAGTTGCCTGCACCCATCCCTTTACAAAGACATTTCTAGTTTCCCAAAATGTTTATTTTTTTCCATCACTCACATACAGTGCCACCAAGGAAAGGGTCCCCTTTCAAAAGCACGCTGGGGAACATTGAAATTTATTTCTCTCATGTTTGCTTTAGCCCAGGAAGCCAAGGTTCTTCTCTTTCTCTCTCCAAACCAGACATTCTCATTTCTCTATCCAAACTGTTGCCTATACATCCCTCCTCACCCCCCAACTCCCTATTCCCTGCTCCAGATTCTCCCTGTGACTCTGACTTGCATTTATTTCTCCTTTCTCTTAATTCTTACTAGGTTTATTGGCTTGACTATACCCCGCCTACATACATAGGCATACCCATGCCCATACCTCTGCTTGCCTGTGTCTCCCTTCACTTCTCACCTGGCCAACATTTCTCAGCTGAAATAGCATATTCTCAGAAAGGTTTCCCTGACCACCCAACCTCAAGAAAGCCTTCCTGTTACTGCCTCCTGGAACATTCGTGGTTTTGTCCAAATACGCGTAGCCCACCGTGCAGTAAACTATGTTTTCTTCTTTAACATGAGTCCTCCTCAGCAAATTCTAAGCCTTTTGGGGACAGGTATTACCACAAGTACAAACGGTACTGAACCCTTGCAGAGTTCCTAGTGTATAGTAAGGGCTCAGTAAATATTGCTGGGTGTCAAATTATTTCAACTAATGAATAGGTGCAGTTTTAGTCTCCAAATTATAGCTCTAAATATCTCAAAGGCAGAGACTGTATCTTTTGGTTGTTTTGTATCCCGCCTAGTGCTAAATCAGCAGTTAGGTTAGGTCAGAGTTTGTCAATTCAGACACTACACTTAGGTACAATAATTCTTTGTTGTAGGGAACCACCTGGCCTTTGCACTGGTGACTTCCAGCTGCAAAGCTGGCCTCCACCCACTAGATGTCAGCAGCCACCCCACCCTCAGTAGGAATAACTAAGAATGTCTTCAGACATTGCCAAATATCTCCTGCGGGCCAATCCATCCTCCATATCCCACTGAGGCCATTAGCTTAAGTGCTGAACTTGATCAATGCTGACGAATGAATTGCAGGCTGGCTTGGTAATCTCTGGGTTCTAAAGAGTCCCACAGACTCCTGAAGGAACAGATCCACTGCACTCAAGGAAGAGAACAAATACTTCGAAACAGCTGACAGTTCCTTTGAGCATTGCTCAGTTCAAGCACTGGAAACTGAAGCCAAATTGGCTGGGAGCCTATACTAACTTCTTCCTTGGTAATTGTTTTCTAAATAGCTGCAGCTCATATAGAAACATCCTGGGAACACTCGGTGAATTCCTACCTTGTTTACTCTTCCCTGAACTCACCAATTCAGTTTTCATCACTACATATATATATATTTTTTTTTTTTCTTTTTTTTTTTTTTTTAACTTCCTATCCACCATATCCTCCTGTAGGGGAAGAATCTGCACCTGTTTTAGTGCAGTGCCTTCTATCAGACACAAAAGCACCTGAGCAAGGTGGTATCGGCTCAGCTCTTGTTGGATCCAAGACCACCAAATGATGATAGCGGGGAGGGCCCTGGGGATGAAGAAGAACTTGCACAGAGCCTTTAAGAGGTTTTGCATGCTGTATTGCAACGGCATGCTGACAACCACACAGCCAGGCAGCTGAGAGTGTTGGTGTGCTCATGCTCAGTTGTCCCACTATTTTACAGCAGCAGCAAGCTTATGTTCAAGACCACAGAGAACACGGGTACTTCCACACCCACTCTCCTGCTTCCACAGCAGACAGGCACTGGAGGGTGCTGGCATTTCCATGCACAGTTTCTCTGCTCTCCCACAGCAGCAGTGTGTACACCCAGCTTGCGGCAAGGGCAGTCTTATATACACATTGGAACAAAGAAGGCTGAATAACGAAGAGTTGCACAGGGGGTGACATCAGCCTGATCAAGGTTACTAAGTAGGTTACCTCTGGAGCCCAGTTTTCCAGAAGCCCTGGAGATAAGATTAACTCCAAGGCTAGCTCCTCAGCTGACCCCATAGGAAGGCCCAGCCATATACAGACAGGGAAATTCCTTTCCCTGACTGCTGGCTTCTTAATAATAAATATTGGGTTGGACTTTGCCATCAACTATGCACTCTCCCTACATTATTTCACCAGCAATGAGAGAGAAAGAGAAAGAGAGGGAGAATGAATGAGAATATATAAATGAACAGTATATGCAGTGGTCTAAAATCTGGCCAAAGTCAAAAACAAATAATTACCTCCTTATCAGACATTTCCATTGTGGGGGGCTGCTTTGCATGCTATCAGAAACTATAGCACCTGCGCAAGACAGGCCCACATAAGCCTTGATCAAAAATCAGGAAACAGGCAGTAGGCATGATCCAATGCTATACAGAGCATTCCCAGGGGAAATCAAAACTAAGAACGCAATGTATGCTTTAAAGCCTGCTCTGCTTTGTCTAGCCTCTGACCTTAATCAACAGATGTTTAAGTGAAGGCATAGAATAAACTTGTAAGATGTACCTTATCAAGGCTGTGATGCCAATCTGTCCAGCTGACTAAGACCAGGCTTTGATCTCCACATTCCTTTCATTGCTTTTATGATTGCTACCCTTTTACATTGATTAATGTACTATGCACCTGCATCTGTACTTTTGCACGCACTCATCCTAATAAAAGTTGTGCTGAGAAAAGGTTCAGTGCATTCCCCACTAGAAGGAATCGCCATCCCTTTTTCTCCCCAGGTACTTCAAGTCTGGGGCAATTCATTTCATCCATGATTAGGGGACCCCACACGATAGGGGACTTCCCACATTCGATGTCCAGACCCAGATGTAGAGAGAGGATGTAGGGCTGACAAAAGTTTTCTACTTAATTTTAGTGGTAAATAAAAATGATATTATAACTTTGTATGGTGTCAAATGGGTACTGGACTTACCAGGTGATCACTTCATAAGATATATAAATGTCTAATCACTATGTTGTACACCTGAAACTGAAATACAATAAAAAAAAAACAAAAAAAAACAAAAAAACAGGAGCTTTCATAATGACTTCTTTGGACATTGTATAACAAAATGAATTTTAATGTCTTCGACAATACTGACCTCTTAAACAGCTCTTCGTAAAGAGGACATGGTATGACAGCAATGTCCTTTTCACCAGGGAAAGTTAAACACTTGCTTAATCTCACCAAGCACCAGTGTAACATACTTAAATCCTGGTCTTCTGATTTTAAATCTTACAGACTTTCCACCTTAATCCCACTGACTCTTAAAAGGTACAAACCTAATTCATATTCCCTTTCTTCTATGCTACCAGTTGTGATAATTTTTTCTCTCTTACTCTTGAACTTGGTCTGCCTTGGAGAAGAATATCTACTGGGGCCTCTAACCCATAAGATTCCTGGGGAAATAAATATACTATACACAGTGCTTCATAATTGGCAATCTTGGATTAAGTGCCTGGCTGGCTTCTAATAGGGGTGTGTGCGACCCACAATGCCATCAAGCCTGACATGAATAAACAGTTAATTCCCTGAGCTACTTAGTTCAGGGAATACTTAATGATGTCATACAGTGAATGTCATCAAGCTGCACAAAAGCAGGGTCTGATTTCCTCTCTCATGTCCAGCGAATAAAATAAAATAAAATTCAGTGGAGTAGAAGCAGCAGAATGTGGGCTAAATGACCATATCTGTCCTGGCTCAGAACCATCCCAATGTATTCCTATTGTCCCAGCATGATTGTTCCCCATGTCCCCTCTGGAAAGAGGCCCAATCTGAAAGCTAAACCCTATAGTCATGCTAAACAGGGCTCCAGGTTCAGGATGGATGTGATTGGCTTAGTGTATTATTAAGGTTCACATAATCACATTTAAAATGATCACCTGCCTCCTCCAATAGATTGCTCATGATTCTAGATAGGTTTTAGGGAGTGGATGGCATGGGCCTCCACCTTCTTCAGGGGCTACAGTATTACATTCCAAAGCAATGTTACATTCCCATCACTATTTCCCCATCACCACAGGTGTGCCAGCACACAAGGACCATGGGAAAGAGAAGCAAACAAAGAGAAACAGGAGCTGCAGGGGCCAGAGCCCACTGGCTGGATGCAGGACCGACATCTGAGTTCCCACCTATACCTGCAATCAGGAATTTAACAAACATGACCAGAGATTTAAAACATGGTTTTGCTTCTATCTTCCCTTATATGTAAGTCTTTTGGAGCAATCTCCCTCTACTCCTAGATGAAATCTCTGGCAGGACTTTGAGCTTTTTATTTTAATGTAATAGATAGTTTCAAGGCCCCTTTAAAGCTCATGGAAGACAGGAAATAAAAGGCTCTGTATGGCTGTGTTAAATCCTCTCCATTATCCCTCCCACCTCCCTACCTTCTTTCCTTGAATCTCTCCCTTTTAAGCAGACACCTGCATTGTGGAAAGTGGTATGGTCTTCCACTCTGAATAGTCTAATCCACTGCTGCTTGGCTTCATGAGCACAGGGGACAAGGAGGGGAGTAAGGACCATACCTCTGACTGGCTACTTTCCAGCAGAGACGCCAGATGTGACAGATGGTGAACGTGACTTTCTTTGGTAGGGTCTTCAGAGCCCCTGCTGGCTCCCTCCCTGTTCTCAGGCCTAGATGGCTGCATCTTTAGTCCAAGCACCAACTGCAGAACAGCAGAACCTCTGCCTAGTGGATAGTTACCTGGTAGGCCAGCTCCAACCCTCTTCACTGTTTGGTATTCTCATCATCTTAGGACGGCCTGCTGACCTTGACCTGAGAGGAGCCCAGTGACATGCTCTCCCGCCTGGTCCACACTGAACACTCCCCTGGCCCAGGCTCCACTGCACCAAAGCAGCACTCCCCCTCAGGCCTGGCCTCTATGCTGGGCTCCTGCCTCTCCTTCTGGATCTCCTAGGCAGAGGTTAGATGCTAACCCATAGGCCATGTTGTCTCCATCATGGGCCAGGTGCCAGTCTTTATTACCAAATCTGTGGGGATACAGGTGAACTCACCCTAAAACCCATTCCTTCACCAGGTGACAGGAACAGGAAATGACCCAGCCCTCTGACAACTCCTTCTTAAGAAACCCCTCCCCCCAGTTCCTCGTGTGCAATCCTGCTGAAGGCCTCCTTACAGGGCCTAACTGATGTGACAGGCACCAATCTCCTGAAATAAGGAAAATGGGGTTCAGTGTGCCTCTTCCTGGAGCTCTTTGTAAAGACAGCAACCTAGAAAATTCTGATCCTCCTGACCCATTTGTCTATCCTTTATGCAACTCCTCTATGTGCCTGAAGGGTGTCAATGTCCTGACAGGTTGCAGCAATGATTTGCCTTACAAATCAGTATACTGGGGGCCAGGGTGAGGAGGGATGGGAGCCTCCATCTCACACTTAACCTTATAATTGTGATAGCCATAGCCTTGGTACCTCAGTAGAAACTATACAAATTCAGTAGAAACTATTAAGAAACTATAAACCCTCTGTCTAGTGCCCAGGAAGGCAAAACCAGGTAAGTAGGCCAACATACCTCCTCTGAGCATTGCCAATTCAATCTGAGCAGTGCTTCTTTCTTCCCATGATGGCTGGCTTTCCATAAAACCTGTCTCCATGGCCCTACCTCATTCAATCCAAGCACCTTACTCCCACGAGGGAAATCTAAGAAATTGCTTTCCTGTGTGCGGTATCTTATACAGAGTGGAGAAATCCCCTCTGATCCGCTGAACTTTTGAAGTCCCAGAAGTTGAAAACACTATGAAATATATAAAAAGGTCAAGAATCTGAAAATGCCACTGGTAAATGGACAGTCATATTGAGTAGACACGTCTCCTCAGGTGGTGAACGTTAGAGTTTAAGAAGGAATGAAAGGGATAAGTTACTTTGGGCACTTTAATTTTGAGCCAACGACAAATTTTGATTTCCTTGGAGTGTTTTCCACATGTCACATGCTCAACAAACAGCTACTGCTGAGCACTGATGTAGAACCTCAAGCCTGGAAGAAATAAGGTTGCCTTGCTAGGGACAGAGATGGGGGTTGGTGAGACTGTAGTTTCAGCCCATTGTGGTGTCTCCAGCAGCTCAGGTACCTGGACAAATCCCCAGGTCCCCTTTAAAGGGCTTACAACACACACAGGCAAACTGTTGATCAGAATGCCGAAGTATAGAGATCATCAAAAAATAGAATTGTTTAAGTACTTTTTATGAGCTTTGTATGGGTTTTATTTCTTAGAGCAATTTTAGATTCATAACAAAATTAAAAGGAAAGTATGTAGAGTTCCTATATCCCTGTGGGCCTCCAAACACACACAGTATTGCCCAGTGCCAACATGTGCACCAATGTGGTAAATTTACTGTGATGCATGTGCCTGCACTGACACATCAGTCATCACTCAGAGTCCATAGAGTGAGTTAGGGCTCATTCTTGGTGGTGTACAGCCTATGGGCTTTGACCGATGTATCTAATGGCATGTATTCACCATTGGGGTATCTCACAGAACAGTTTCACTGCCCTAAATATCCCCAATGTTCCACCTGTTCATCACTCCCTCACCTCCCTATTCAATTCCTGGCAACTACTGACTTCTTTACAGTTTTCATAGTCTTACCCTTTCAAGAATGTCATGTAGTTGGAATCATGTAGCCTCTGCAGGTTGGCTTCTTTCATTTAGTAATATGCATTTAAGATTTCTCCATGTTTTCATGGTTTGATACCTCATTTCATTTCAGTGCTAAATAATGTACCATTGGCTGGATATACCAGTTTATTTATCTATTCATCCATTAAAGGACATTTTGGATGAGCCCACAATTTTACAATTATAAATGAAGCCAATATAAGCATCCATGTTTTCAATTTATCTGAGTATGTAACAAGGAGTAAGATTTCTGGATCATACGGTAAGATTATGTTTGTAATTTTATAAAATCCTGCCAAACTGTCCTCCCAATGGCTGTACCATTTTGCATTCCCTCTAGCAATGAAGGAGAATTCCAGTTACTCCATATCCTCCCTAGTATTTTATTCTGTCCATGTTTTGGATTTTGGCAATTCTAAAAAGTGTGGAGTGTAATACTGTTGTTTTAATTTGCATTTTCCTTATAAGGTGTTGAATATCTTTTCATATGCTAACTTTCTGTCTCCATATCTTCTTTGATGAGGCATTTATTCCTACCTGTTGCCCACTTTTTAAAACAATTTATTTTCTTACTGTTGGGTTTTTAAGCATGATTTATACTGTCTATTTTGGATCACAATCCTCTTATCAGATAAGTCTTTTGATATTTCCTGTGTCTTGTTTTCTTACTCTTTAGAAAGAGGCTTTTTAAATGATTATTTGCTTTTTCATTTTAAACAACTTGCTCTAGTGAGAAATATATAATGACAGAAGTGTATAAGTAATTGATCGATGATTGAAAGAAATATTTTAGTGCTCGCTTCGGCAGCACATATACTAAAATTGGAACGATACAGAGAAGATTAGCATGGCCTCTGCACAAGGATGACACGCAAATTCGTGAAGTGTTCCATATTTTTAGAACCTAGTATAAAGGAACCATGGACATGGACAACAGGTGGGAGGTGGGATTGACTTTGGGGAGAATGGGTGGGTGGGGAGGGGGACAGAGGGGAGCAAAAAGGGGATGGATGTAATACAACAACAATAAAATTAAAAAAAAAAAAAAATGCCCTGAAAAACTGGGATGGTGATGTAGACCTATAGTTGTCAAGATGGGAAGATTGTCAGGGTATTATTGTTATTTGAGATAAAAGTTTACAAAGAAATGTGTATGACATGACCCCATAAATATTATTATTATTATTTAAAAAAAAAGAAATATTTTAGCCTACTGGATATAATACAAATGATCATTGTGGTTTAAATAAACGTAAAATAAAGGCAGCAAACAAAAGCTCTCTATAAAATGCTGTTGGATATCCCTGTGTGACAGATGAGTAGGAATCCTCTGTTCAATTTTAAAAGTTTTTACATTTAACTAAACTTTGTTTTAGTTTTGCATGTTAAAGTAACATGACTGCAGTGTGAATTCACTATTTTTCCCCACAAGACATGCAAAATGCATTCCTTGTGTGACTTTCATAAGTACACAGAGCTTTATAAACCTCTGTCCTGCTTTCAACAAACATCCGATGCTCTGATCTATGCAAAAGCATAATTCTTCTACTCACTCAGGAGATAAAATTGTACTAAAGAAATACCATGCTTTATAAAATGTAGCTACTTCAGAATTATTGTTAAAGTTACACTTTTACTCTTTGAGCCTATCTTGATAATACCCAGGGTGGGGCAATAGTATATTTACAGCTGTGAGTATGTGAAACAGAGTTTATCCTTGTATTATTACTTATTCATTATGGTATTGTTTTCCATATGAACAACTGAAAACCTACTTTTGTTCCACCTTGTCAGCACTGCAAAAATCCTTTTATACTCATTGAGTCCTCATTCATTAAATAGCAAACTCTGGCAGTGGTGTTCCTTTGAAGCAGGTGATTTTGGATTCATACTTGCCTTCCATAAAGATCCTTTCCCCCACCCTGTCTTCCTCTTCAGCCAGAGCAGCTTCAGATTTCTCCCAGGACTCATGTTGCCTTCTCTGCAGGACCAGTTTCCCACAAGGCAGACTATTCACAATGCTTTGGGGCCCCTGGATGGGACCACCACCCCACTGACCTGGCTGTCCCTATGGCCGAAATTTAACACTGGCACCCTGCTTAGCATGAAATTGATTTGCAATACAGATGCTAACAGGTCGCCTTTCATAATGGGCTCAGTCTCCCTTACTGATATGTAACCTACTGAGACCCCAAGACAAGACCCTGGGTTTCTCCAATCCTGAAAAGGGGTCCCCCCAAGCCACCCTCCCATGGTTGACTCTGTTTAACAGCTGCTTGAGAGAAGTAAGAATATTTCAGGCTAGACAATTAGTTTTTCTCCTTTTCCATCTTAAAAACCTGAAATGTGTACGCAACACTTTGAATACAATTGCTTCAAGTCATTTTCTATTGGATAAAATTGTTCCTTCCCATCAAAACAACACAACAGAAAAACCACTGTCCTACATCTGAGGGAGATAACTACTAGAGCCCAAGGGACCGGAGGTTCCATGGAAAAGTGACGCCAATGCTTTTGTTAAGATTTCTTGATGAAAAGGAGCTGCTATTTCAGGTGTATTAGGCTCTCTTAACAGCTGCCTGCCTGGAAATTTGGGCACAAACAGAATGTTTCATATAAACACACTAGCAGAGTTCTGCCATTAAATAGGTTCGAAACTAAAATACCTTGAAAGTGAAAAATGACTTAAAAAAAAAAGTAACCTCCTTGTTGGCAAATCTCAAGGCTCATGTCATCCATTTATGGAGTACACAGGAGTAGGTAAGAGGCAGCAAAAGAATTGAAACCCAGTTAAAACACGCAGTCCCAAGCAAACTGAGTGATATTCTTCAAAGTCTTCTTCATGGGAATAGGAAACAAAATTGATGCAAATGTTAATCAGGGGACTTAACGTTTTTAAGATAAAAATACTAACATAGATCCATTCAATATGCTATTGAAAATATTAGGCAGCCATTAAGAATAGTTTGTTTTTTAATAAATTGTGTCCCTTGAATAGAAAACTATCAAGTCAAAGAGAGCTGACTTTTAATATTGGCCTCCTCCTTACCAGACATTTAATATTAAACTAAGTCGCTTTACCTTTCTGAGCCTTGAGTGTCTTATCTGAAAAGTGGGATTTATAAAAGTAATTACCAGAGTGGCATATTGTGTGAATTAAATGAAATGAGCTGAGTGACAAACTGAGCAAATGATAAAATTGCCTTTGATTGAGCACTCGCCATTACTATTAGATTGAACCATTCGGAGTTCAACACTGGTCAAAAATTACAACCTCGTGGAGTTAAAATTAATATAATAAAGCATTAGGAAATAAGACAGGATATATAAGTAGAGTATAAAACCTCATGCAGAAGCATTGATAGACACAAATCTAACAGTCCGAAGAGAGAACATTATTAAATAATTTTAGTAGTATTAAGATTTTAGATCAAGGGTCTTAAACTATAACCATTCCTCCATAACTGTCTATGATCAGAGGTATTCCTTTCTCCGGGGAGGAGGAAACCACGAGAAAGGAAAAGAAAGGCTGGCCCACACATGGGAGGCAAGTTGACAGTTTTCTCCTAACCCACCCCTCATGTCTATTTTTTCTCACAATTGACTTTTCTCCTAGTAAATACACTTTCTCTATTTCTCACATGTTTTTCTACACTAAGTATGTGTTTATACATGTATGTCATTTTATAGGAAAAGAGAACAACTTTTTTACTTCCAATTGCACATGCAATTAAAGAATACTATTGAAGTGCTATATATAAAGTATATACCAATGACCAGACACATTAAAACATCCCTGGGAAAGGCACAGGCTCCCACAGGCGAGAAATCAATGACTCCTCCAGTGTCACCCTGTCTCCATGAACATGCTTCAGTGGTGATGAGCTGCTTCATGTTCAAGGGTGGCTTACTCTTAGAAGAGGGACTTAAAAGGAGATTAAATGGAAGACCAGAAGAGACCAAAGTTTTCCAGAACAAAAGAGTTCTAAAATCTTCTCAACTGTTCATCCTTTTATCCATCTGCTTTCTACTCTACATTAGGTGCACATCTCCCTGTAATCATTAATGAAAAAAAATCAAACAATTTAAAAAAAAAAAGGAAAAGGAAAGCCGGGAAGAATAAATAAGATAGAAAAAGAGGTGAATTGGCCCATTCGTGGAAACAGATCCACAGAGACAGGGCCTGTGTTTACTTTTCCTCCTGAGAAAATGGCCTTATTATAAAAGAAAAGGCACTGTCTCTTTCTCCTTCTTCCCGTGTCTCTAATAATGAAGACCTACTGAGACATATCACTGCCCTTAATCAGCCTCTGCAAAAGCTGATCACCCAAGAAAGGCTGCATCATAGGCTTTCTGGTTCATTTTCCTTCCATTGTTTTAGTATCCTGAGTATAGGGGAAATCAAACTTTGTCAGTTAAACTGCTGTTTTTAGCTGAATTTTAGAACAGTCAGCAAAGTTTCTATAACAAACACATGACCTCACATACTTGCAAGAGTACATGGATCCGAATGTGCATACACACACACACAGTATAAATCAGAACACTCAGTTGCTGAGATTCCAACCAGAAAAATAAAAATAAGTGGTCTACAGTCACTAACATTGCTAAACTAATAATTTTGAATGTGGTGTAAGTAATGAATGCTTGCTCAGAGATAAAGAAATGGGAAGGCCCTTTTTTGCTTAAGAAAATTAATTAATTAAAAGGTTAAGACTGATTGGTTGGAAAATCATTAGGAAAGGTCACTCCTAACAGAGTCATTAAGCTTTGAGTAAACAGCCATCAGCTTATCCTGCAAAGTGGCAGGACTGCTGTATATCTGAATACAAATTATTTGCAGAGCCCTCTGCAAATGAGGGAACCCATCCCTCATTTTACCACTGGGAATATGCAGAAGCTGACATGTGTAGGTTTATGCATGTATGTGTGCATTAGTGCATCTCATTATAAGTGACTATCTTTATATTAAAGTAAACAGCCAGCTCACAGGCATGGCACCCATACAGGAAAGCTGTATGTATGTTGCACAAGGTAGAGTCCTAGAAGACAGTGGTTCTTAGGCCTCGGGACTCTTTTTTAAAAATTAAATTTATTGGGGTGACATTGGTTAATAAAATTATATAGCTTTCAACTGTAAAATTCTATAACCGATCACCTGCACAATGAATACACTATGCGTTCACCACCCAAAGTTGAATCTCCTCCCATCAATCACATAATTACTAGACTCCCCTTTCCCTCTGGTAATTACCATACTGTTGTCTGTGTCTACACGTGTGTGTTTGTCTTGGTTTTGGTTTGTTGCTTTCAGTTTTATATCCCACATTATGAGTGAAATCATATGGTTATTGACTTTTGTGGGGTTGCTTTTAGAAATCACACTGGTCGTCAGGTAAGCCTCCTAAGTGAAGTTTTTGTCAAAAGTCCAGGAAGCCTACGTCCTTTGCTTCCAACAACCTCTGCTCAAGTCACATCTGCTCAAAAGCATTGGTGACGAGTGACAGGTTGTGATGAAAACTGCCTTTCAAAGACAGGCTGACCTGAGCAGAGTCCAGTGGGGCTGTGTGGTCAGAAAGCCCTAGAGTCAAACTGTACGGGCCAACAAGGGGGTGTATTAACACAGGTACTGTAGCCTGACTTACAATCCCCACAAATTATGGGGGTGTGGTTCTGGAAAAGTCACATGTTACGGAATAGAATCCTGAGAAAATAAACACTGGTTTCTTTCCTAATTTTGAGAAGACTTGAAAACCTTTGCCCTGTCTTTCCTCTCCTGGCCGACCCTGAGGGTTCAAATACCACTTTGAAGACAGTTTCATATAGATCCAACCTACAGAATCCCAGGAACACCCTTTTCAGCCTTGATTCATTTGGTCACTCAGTCATTCCTTTAATTAATTTTCATGAGCTTATTTTAGGTGCCAGGAGCAGCAGTAGGTGAGGGACACAAAGAAATGTTGTCCTGTCATCAAAGGGCTTACAGTAGCCGCAAGGCAGAAAAGTGATGAAATATTTTCAATGCGTTGGAGCTAGCAGCCGCTTTAAGTGCAGGGTCTCACAACTCATGGGGCGAGCAGGGAAGAGAGCAGGAAAAATACTCCGTAATAAGAGCAGAAAACTCAGTCTCACTGTGCTGGCCTCCAGCGTCACATTCTCCCTCTCTGAAACCTGGTGAACTCCCCAAGTGCACACGTACAGATGTTGGCTTGTTCCTGACTCCTGAACCAGAGACCCCCAGCTCAGAGGCATCATCACAGGATAGCCTCCTGCCGTTTTTCCTGGCTGATGCCTTATGAATAATGGAAACTTTCAGGAATGAGTTTGGTTTAAAATCCGGGCTAAGTCCTTCTCAGGGTAGGGGGTGGGGTGGGGGTTGCATGCCAGCACTATGCCCTGGTAAATTATCCGCAGACAGCACGGTCTATCAAAATGAGCACACCGCTGTTCTTGTCCTGCCTGCCATGCTTTTCATTAACTACCATCTATTATTTTTAAAACACATCTGGAAACAAAGGTTAGAGCACAAAAGGGAAACAACAGGGTGGTGGGAGAGAAATGCTCCACAAATCCAGGTGGCGTATGCTAGAAAGAGGAAAAATGTCTGCTGGAAATAAAATGCAGATTCTTCTAGAGCAGTAGGAGTAATCACGGACAGGCATGGTTCCCGAAGGCTCAGAAAAGCACGGAGCTTGGGGACATTGGCAGTTATGAACACTCTGGGCATGTTCTCATGGGGAAATGAGGTGTTAGGCAGCTCAGCTGTCCATCTGATCCCTCATTTCTGAAACAGTGACATGATGTGAGTCTTCACCCACCTCCGTGCTCACTGCTAAAAGCACACTGTGATATTAATATACTCGACAAGGATATTATTATCCTTGAGAACTGTATGACATTTTTTAATATACCTGGAGATACCCTAAGGTTTTCAAAAACAGAGTAGAAATCACCGCCTTGAGTAAAAATAACTTCACATTTGGCTGCTGATAACTCCCTGGACAGCATTCATTTGTCATCTCATCATCCATCCTGGAAGCACCTCACAGGTCTCCCATCACCTGCGTTATTACTGGGGTCTTGAGTTGTTATTTAACTATGTCACCCAGTATCAAAGTAAAAGTGCATGTTGTTGTTTTAGGGTGATAGTGATGTTTGCCCCTGGTCCTCACCACAGGGGTGCATGGCTGTTTTCCATGTGAGTTTGCTCCCTGCACAAAATCACACATTAGAGGGACTTGAATGAAAATGGTAGCCATCCAAAACAAGAAACAAAAACAGCATAAAATGCAAAGACTCCAGCCATTCTCCACAAGTATGCAACGTGAGCCTGTCTGCTCCACCCTCCTTAGAACCTTCAAGGTAAGGACACCACCCTCAGTGGCAATTTTTAGCTGGTTTGTGCCAAAAGAGTTGCAAACCAAACACTTCAACAGGAATTAGCCTCCATTTCACACCACCTTGCAGGCGCTGCCTCCTCATTTCATAATGTTATAGAGTAATGACTTACAGTTGTGACTCGGGAACCAATCTGACTCCCAGGCCTCAGCAATTTACAACATATCAAGGATCTTTATCAACATTAATTTTCTCCATCCTGATCTACATGTTTTTCTTCCCATCACAAACGGATCTAAGTTTATGATTAACATGGGCGTCACGACTGTGTTTTAGAAACGAGATGCAAAATACCCTACTAATGTGGATGATGAATCCACGCCCCTGTGAATGTAGAAAACTTTAGCCATGACAAATGGCAGGATGGGGGAACATGTTCACTGAAAGTTGGATGCCCAGAAATCAGGAACCAGCAAGCAGCCCAGTCCAGCAAACCCCAGGAGTTCATCGATTCTAAGTCTCTCAAGCATTTAAATCACTTGGGTAACTTTTAAACTACCCATCTCAGCCCCAGAGATTCTGTTCAGTCCTTTTGTGGTGGGGCCACACATATAATACTATTTAAAGTTCCCTGGAAGGTTCTAATGTGCCCACGATGAACAGCCACTGAGTAGCAAATATACTTAGCACATTGCCAGGCATATATAGGCAACAGAACGGAAACTAAAATAAAATCAGTGGTTTATTCATTGTTTCATTAAAGAGATGCTTATTGACTACTCACTATGTGATAGGCATGACTCTCTGCTCCAGTGCTACAAGGCAAAAAAAGAAAAAATTAAAAAATAAACTTATCTACTGTTTCACCAACCAGGGCCTGAGAAGATTATTCTTAAGTAGAATGCAAGCCTCCGCTCTAATGGCATGGTGGAAAATCAAAACAGTAGGCTTCTCAGTTATGGCAGGGTACTGTCCAACACTGACCAAATCACTAGCCGTTCTTTGCCACCACCTAGTTTTTGATCAATTTCTTCCCCTGGTTCAAAACAGTAAACTTTCAATCATCTTAAGTTAGCATACATGCATTCCCTTGGATCTGAAATGCTGAAGTATTATCGGTCCAATTTACGAGATGAGGAAAAGGAGACAAGAGAGGGAAACATTAACTAAGCTTTGAATAGATTAAGAAACCAACTCGACAAAATTTTTCCATAAAGATAAAGAATCAACAAGAAAAGAAAGGGCAATTTAATTTCCAGGGCATGGGCATAGAGCCCACTGAGTATTAGAAAGTGCCAAATCAATGAAGAAAACAGGCCTAGAAAGTGGAGGGAAGGGGAACCAAAATCCCCAACCTTGACCTGCTCACTGCCTTTCTACAAAACTTATTTCAGGGGCTTAACACACCACACACCAACGAGTTTAATGTCTGCCATTATAAATTAGATTGATAGCTGCACCTTGACCTTTGCCCTGCGACAGTGGGTCTCTGGAATGAGAGAAATGGCCCCAATTTTCGGTCTGAGTCTATCCTGCTGAGTTATATCTGGAGAAGACAAGGAATGAATCCATGCCCAAGAGCAAAGGTGGCAATTTGACGTTGCTCAGGCTGCCATGCCGGCCAGTGAAACTAAGCTAATCAGGGCTTTCATGAAAGCAGCCATTCCCAGCTGCTACCTGCTGCCGGGAATGCAGACAGCAGCTGATTTCATTGCCTGCCTACCCATCCTGCACACTTCCTCTTGATTGGAGGTACAACGGCACCATGTGCTCTGACTGCCGAATGAGTTAGTAAGCAGAGGTCTTTTGAACACGAAAGAGTCTTATAGTTTTACAGATACTCTAAAACTGACCCAAATTAAAAAGTGGTGGGTATAGGCAGAGTCCATGAAGTCACTGGTTCACCTCAGCAACAAAGCATGAACTTCTGACTTCTGCAGAGTTGCCAAGAAAGGAACTTCTGAGGCCAGACTTCTATCAAGAGGGTAGCCATCAGCAGAAGCACTTGGTGATGGCAGAAGTCTGATTCCAAGGCTACAAAAGGTTGGGACCCAATGCCGCCTGCTCAAAGGACAGTTTCTGTGTTACATTTGTTCGATAAGTCTTTTAAGGGACACCTTGTTGGAATTGCTTTTTGCAACCCCCAAAGAGGAAATTTCCCAGGCAATATAGAAGGAAGAGGAGAGGAGAAATTCTGACAATCACTGAAGGGTAGAAGGGACAGGTTTCCAACAGGGAGACTGACAATAACAAATTGAGCAGGGTGACCAGGAAAGTTAGGAAGTGGTGGTGATATAAGAAAACTGATATTGCAATAATGGTAATCAAGTTCTAAGGATTTTTAGACCCAAAGTCCCCTCATCCCACCAAAGAGCATAAATTATTTTTCAATCTGTAGGCTAATGAAAATCCCCAATTATTTCAGAGGGTGTTTGGCATATTGCAATGAGTATAAAATTTCCCAATTAATTTAGTTTTGCTTTGGGGCCAGGAAAGGCAGATTTTTGTGAAGTCATCTTATTCCTTTCAAACTCACAGAGTTAAAGTTAAGTTCACACTGGCCTGACTCAATGTTCTTCTTTGAAAGGTGTGATGAAGCAGGACATTTAAAGATAAATTCTTTTCAAAAGCTCTTTTAAGTTGAAGTCCCCAGAAATGCTGGCAGAAATAAACATACATTTTTTAAGAAGGAAAGAAAAAAAAATAAGCCCTGTGCCTCTCATGAACTGATTGCATCCGTGGCTTCTGCAAACTAAGAAGTCATAATCCTCTGCAATCACAGATGGTTTGAAGCCAATAAACCAAAGGTGATGACCTTGCTAATACATCCCAGCAGGAGGAAGAAAGAAAACCTCACTGAGGAATAACTCCTCAGCAAACCATTTCCTTTTGGAAAGAGGAGAACAGAGCTGGAAGTGCCCTAGCTTGATTTACGGGGGAATAGTATTTCAGAAACTTCACCTGAAATAAAAGAGGCAGTCTCTATAATTCTCTGCTGATGCTACTTGCATTTTTCTTGTCTAATGAAACAAAGGGCAAAGCTCTGTCCCCTGGTAACAGCTCCATTGACATGCATGGCTCCTTGGCCACAGCCTGGTTGGTACAGGTGTCCCATATCCTCATGTCTAAAGTTAATCCTCTAGTGACAGCACAATGTGACATGCTCAGGGATAATTCAAATTGACTCAACATTACATTTGTTTTTAAATAACACTCTAATATAAACAGAAGGAAAACAAACTATGAGACATGAATAGAAATAAACTCATCTCCACTTTACCATCATGCATGGAAGCATCATTGCAGACATGCACGCAACACGTGTCAACTCATATGCTGAAATCAAATTAATATCTGTCACCTCCTTGATGTGCAATGTCAATAAAGAAAAGCAAGAACCTGACATTTGAGTCAACTACCTTCTGTTAACCTTTGATTACCTGTGATATACAGCATGGAACAAGCTTCCCATCAATTAATTAAATCCATAGATGACATAGATAAATTTTTTAAAATCTCCTTTCCCCAACATATTTATTCTGGTACCCATTTTTACAGAATGCCTACTATTGGCCAAGAATTTTACTTGCTTCTGGGGTTACAAAGGTGAATAATACAATAAGCAATTTTTAAAATAGTCTTAGTAAGGGTCATGAATACAGGGGTACCTTAGTTGCTCATCATTAATTCATTCCAGAATGAGTGACTTGTGCCAAAACTGATGGGTGGCCACCAAACAAGAATAACAAAGCATTTATTTTCTCTTACAGGGTGGTGTTGTAACTCATAGAACTTCTGGCAAGTGCAATGAGTCCTGAGCAAGTGCCGAGTGCTGAAATATTTCTTTCTCATCACAACGTGAAGAGCACTGGGTCTGACGAGCTCTAAAGCCAATGAATACTGAGGTGCGACTGTACGCAGAAGGGGCTTATAATTCAAAGTAATACATTCACAAAGGAAAACAGGACAAAAGTAACAGCACATGAGCAGTCATTTATTTTGTATGGAACAGCGTGGTCAGTGAAGGGATCATACCAGAGATCAAGACATGGCCCATATGGGTTTCAAGGCCTGGTCTCTGCAGCCAGACTGCCTGGACTAGCTCTCCTTACTGCTTAGTGCACTTGTGACCTTGCATAGAAGTTTACTCACCTATAAAAGGAGTATAAAGATGACACCAAACTCACAGGGTTACTGTGAGGATTAATTTAGTTCATATACATAATAAAGCATATATTAGTAAATCATCAAAATCAGTGGCTATCATTACTCATTAGGCAAATCAAATAAAAGGGAAAGGACTTTTCAAGCCAAGACTAGAGAAGTACATGATACAAAATTTTGTGTTTGTGTTGTATTATGTAGTAGCTACTGAATATTTCAGCTCAGTGTCACAGTAATCCTATGAGATGAATGTTACTGCAGCCTGTTTTTCTGCAAATGATGCAGGGAAATAAGGAGATCTCCCCACCACCTCTGGGTAAAGTAGACAGAGCCTAGCTAGACTGGTGCTGGGCAGTGGGCAGTCCAACACCCAAGTCCAATGCTGACCTGTTTACAGAATGACCTTCGGAGAGCCCATACTGTCTGGTAGAACCTGCAAGTGTTTCACCATCGCTAGAATACATAATGATCTTCTTTTATTGAGAATTCTAGTGAGTGGCATGATCAAAGCTGAGGAAGATAAATATCCAATAGAGGAGGGATTGGAGAAGCCAAAGTCAACGTCAATTAAAGTCCAAATATTAAACTAAAAGAAAAAAATAGACTTTTACATTTTGGGCTTGGGCTCCAGGGCATGTTGTAGGATGAAAAAATATTAAAAATTTGAAAAACAGGTGCCCCTTGAATGGGATATCTGACTTGGTCCCTCTGCTTGAACAAAGACCCCCTGTGACAACCACATGTCAGCCGTACACCAGCCTTAGGTCTTGGGGTTGGAGCTGCCTGGAGATAATCTACCAACACTGGGAAAGAGAAGGCTGCTTAGTGCTCCCCAAAGATGCAGGGGTGAGTTGTCACTTGTGTCTCTTGAGAATGGGGGCCCTAACAGCATATTCAATTGTCCCACACACATACAGAAAAATGGCAGCTCCTTTTACAGAGCTCAGTGGGTTTCTTAACAGCAGCTTTAATAAAAGGTTTTTCTGATTAACTCCACCTGCCCTGACCAGTTGCTTTTCACCAAATCCCCCGGGGGCTACATATGTTCTAAGTTTAATATAAAAAGTCACACTTCTCTGGATATTATTTCTAAACTGCTCTTTAGGTTTTTAAACATGCTTGAATTAAGGGTCCTGCTGTTTCACTGTTGCCCTCCCTCAACCCACGGTTTCATGTTTTTCTCTATTTAGCCCAGATCCCCTCATCTATTACTCTGAACCACTCAGTCCCTTTGCCCAATGCCACCCCCAAACTACGTAACCAGCTGCCTTCTTCAGACCAACTCAAGGTTCCCTAAAGCAAAGTGCAACCCTCTCCTGGGATCTGAGCATTGCCAGCCCAGCACCTGCATGTCCCTGAGCAGTCCATCCCTCTCCATATCCCCTCTGCAGCCCTTCCAGTTTGCCAAGCCTCTTCCAAAGTCCCTTTGCCATTGACCTTATATCAAATAGCAGAAGCTCCCTCAACTCCGGACTCAGGAAGGCTGTCCTATGTGCATCCCACTCTGGCCTCCCTACTTAGTGAGAGAGATGCTCCCTCATTCCCCACTCCACCCCCACATTCTACCACAGCTGGATTATTACATGCAGAAGCACCAAATTCATATCCTCTCTGCCACTTAACTCTTTACCAGGTTTCATTGCCTCCTAATTTTCCTAGATTTTTGGTCTCTTCCCACTGATTTCTCTCCCATAAAACATGATCAGGATTGTCCCCATTAAAGAAAAAGAGCCATCCCTTTAGTCTGTGACTTCTTTTATGTAAAGTCACGTTTCTTCCTTTATTTCACTTCACAGTGTCTTCCATCAGAGTTGCCTTCATACCCACTTTCTCATTTGCTAGTTGTAGGTGTTCAGTAGAGCAGATATATGCATTAAATAATTTCTCTGTCAACTACACTATCCAAGACAAAAGCAGGAAAGTCACTGTAGATGTGTCTCTTCCTCTCACCTTCCCATTCACCCAATCGGTCCTGTTCCTTTTCACTTTATGATTAATTGAAATGAGAACTGTCCCCATATCCCATACTACATTCCTTCAAGACCTAAAATGTTCACTCCTTTCATCTCCTACTTCTTTCCTCACTGACAACTGTTCTCATGGTCAGCAGGTTTGCTCTTTTCCAAGTCAATTCTCAACATGAGAGCACGATCATTTTTTTCCCTAAAATGTACATTTTATCAAGTGTCCTTTACCCCAAACCTTTCCATAATGTATTACTTATAGAAAATTCTGTAAGAGTCTGAAAACTGGCCATTTCTATCCTTCCAAAATCATCTCCAAATACTCTGTCCAAATACAGGCTGTACTGGAATCTTGTGCAATTTTCTCAATATGCCATGCTATCAGTACCTAAAGGTGCCAACAACCCAGTACAAGCTCAATAAATAATTAGCCTCCTTTAACAATGTGATTCCTACTTATTCTTCAAGATTCAGATCAGGCATACCTTCATTCAGAAAGATTTCCCTCCAGCTCAGAGCATATCATGGTACCTCTATTATGGCACTGGGCACACTAACATTATGTCTCATTTACTTATCTATCTCCTACAGACTGTGGATCCCTAAAGGGCAACTACCAGATCCTATTTATATCTGATTCATACTTTTAGCATGATTCTAGGTGTGCATTTATTTAGACATTCAAGTAATTTTACAAATCTCACTTGAACTTTTATGTGCCAGGCACTTTCCTGGACATTTAAGATATGATAAATAGAAGCTGGACAGATATCTGACTTCAAAGAGCTCAGGTATTCTGGTGGTAGCATCAGTCAATAGATAACTAATCAATAAAATCATTATGGGCCATGACACATGCAGTGAATAAAGTAAAAAGCAATCAAATAACAAAACGAGGGACCTCTTTTAATAAGATGGAGATAAATGACTTCTTAAAAAATAAGGTTGTATTCAGGCTGACACCTAAAAAAGGACAAGATAGCCATGTTGACTGGGTTGCTAGAAGGTAGGAATTAAATTGTGTCCAGGGTATCTTCTGACCATCTTGGTGCTCATGCTTCAAGAACACTTAATCCCCACTGTTTTGAATATTCATCAATAAGAAGCTCCAGTGTTGATATCAAAGGGCAAACTAAAGCTCCAAGTATTCAGAAAAGCTCTCTGAGGGGCTAAGAAGGCTATGGAAACATTGGCTCCTATCCAGAAATTGGATGGTGGTGATCTGTAGCTTGGGTGACTCCACAGGCATAAGGGTTCCACCATGTGGTATTCAAAGCCAACATAGAAAAATGGCTTTAGTATTTAGATTCTAAATACTTTCTGAACCTATAACCAGATTTGATGATTTCTGCATGAGTTTCCTGGATTTCCCCGCATTGATGAAGTTGCTAGAACATGAGGGCAATAATTGCTTCTGTGTGTGCCTCATCCATTACTGGCTCAGCGAGAAGTGAAGAACTCAGCAGAGAACCAGTCACAGTCCTGCAGTGTCTTTGGGCAGAATGTAGCCAGAACCTTGTAGAAACAACCTTCATGTGCATGTGCAGGAAGATTCCATCAAAATTCACAGGGCTGCCATGCATGCAGTGCTCTATGGGCTTTTCACACTTACTGTGTTCTTACTTATCCATGTCTACCTCCTCCTTCTTTTCACCCTCAAAACAACTTCATAGAAGACATGAGGTTAAAAATTGAGGACATAAATAAGTGTAAGACACAGAACTGACTTTCAGAGACCCTAAAACATGTCTTAACACACTATGGAAATATGCAATATTACTAAGCAAAAATCATTTAATGATACTTATTATGCATCAAGTTCTACTGTGGGTGCCAAGCAACTAACAATAACTAAGAAATGGTCACAGTCTTTGAGTTTCCAGGCTAGTAAGAAAATGGATGAACATCAACAGTAACTGGTACCTACTTTCACACTGCATTCACCATGCTTCTATAATCACCCACAGAGCAGACATCTGCCCTTCATTAGATTGTGAGTTTTTGAAGGAAAGGAACAATTTTTCAAAATATTTTACTTATTTATTTTAAAGAGAGGGAAGGGAGAGAGAAAGGGAAACATTGATGTACGACAGAAACACCGACTGACTGCCTCTTGCACAACCCCAACTGGGGACCTGGCCTACGATACAGGCATGTACCCTGACTGGTATTCGAATGAGTGACCTTTTAGTTTGCAGGCCAGAGCTCAATCCACTGAGTCACACCAACCAGGGCAGGAAAGGAGCAACTTTTTACTCATGCCTTTATTTCTAGCTATGGAAATAAAGTGGAAATCCAGGCATAGGATATTGGGCCAGTAGATGTGTTTAAACTGAACCAAATAAATATTGAATAACCATTATGAGACAAAGGTCCATAGTACACTACAGAATTACTGAGGAAGGAACCATTTCCTTTCATTGAGGTGAGGTCAACAGTGCCCTAGACCAATGAACTATCAGTCAACATCACTAAGAGCCAGGGCAATGCCCCTTAACACATTGTTGAACAATCATGAAAAAACTTGTGTTTTCAAGCCCAAACGTTGTTGACTGATAATGTGTGAACTCTTGCTTGCATTTGCATTAGCTTTTGGTATAAAAGTGCCAGTCAACACTGTGTGAATAACCAGATGGATGTAGTTTGCTGCACGAGTTAATGGTGTTTGCATTAGCTTTTGTATAAAAGTGCCAGTCAACAATGTGTTAAAACACACTGAGATCAAGATGCATTTTCACTCAAAGGACTAGCAAAATTTTAAGTATTAACAACCCCCAGTGCTGGTGAAATTGTGGGGAGATATCACACAAACTGTCATTGCTTGTGGGTAGGTGAACTGTTCCAGAATCCTTGGGAAATAATTGCAGGTCTCTCTTCGACATTATGAATGCCTTTATTTTTGATGCAGTGATGTCATCTTTAGCACTCTTGAGTACTTCACAGGAGAAAATGCAAGGACCTGCTTACAAAAATATGTTTATCGAAGCCCTATAATCGATAGCAAATACCGTGAAACATAGCTAAAGCTTCATCTAAAAGGAACCAGAGGCCTTGGAGCATAAGAGAATGAACTCCGGAGTGAGGTCTGCCAGTCACCAGCAGTTTGACCATTAGACACATCACTTAATTTTTCTAAGCCTCATTTCTCTGATATGTAAACCTCAGCAACTAGTCCTGTCTGGTTTATGGGGTTGTTATGAGGATAAAAAGAAGCCATGAGACCATTTGAAGCGCAGTGTAAGTTAATTAAGCATGCAGTCATTTAATTCAACATACAACATCCATACTGTTTGATGCCTATAAGCCTGACCCATTTTTTTACTGCCTTCCTCTGGATAGGCACCCATGACTCATTAAGTGAAATAAACAGCTTGTCAGAGTCCGGTGAATAGTTGCTCCTATTTTCTTACACAAAAATGGGATCCTGTCATACTTTTATATCTGTTGGCATTTTCAAGTCGGGTGATAACAATATGAACAGAATCGCCCAAAACTCAGCATCGCATGCCTCAGGGAAGCTGACTCTGAGGTGGAAGTAAGGTAGTATTAATATTTTTCCCCCACTTCACTGTTTGGCTCATTTTAATGGGCATTTATTCCTTCTGTCTCCTTTTTAATTAAAGAAAATAACAATAGCATTTAATAAACTACATGTATGAATCCAAGAACCACAAGATGCTCTATGTGACAGTTACAGGGATGAGAGTGAAAGTTATAAGGCTCAACGAAATCCAGACTCCCAAGGACTAGATCCGAAGCACACCTGACCCTGCTGGGACGTGGCTCTGCTGCGCCCACTGGGGCGGCACTGAACTGTGCCAGCAGAGGGTTGAAAAGCATCCCCCAACTTACATAACACGGAGGGTTTTCTTGCATGATGTTGCAAGAAATTACCCTACCCTAGCTTTAGTCTCTGTCTTTTTTAGGGTGGGCATCCCAGTGCTATATCCTTGTTTTCCCAGTTGGCAGAAAGCTGATGGTTTTTATAGCAAAACATCCTTCAAAGCAGAGCTGCCCTTTGCTTTTGCCTGGGATGAGGAGTGGGAAGGGAAAAGAGACCTCCAGCTAATGAGAACACAGTGGGGGGCCGGCAGCCACCAGCTTCTAGTTGAACCCTTGCTTTCTCCAGACAGCTCTGGCCATAACCCCATCACAAAGCCACCCCGAGATGCTCCATAGCCACAGTCACCACAAACACTCCCCTGGGACACGTCCCCATAACCACTGCGTGTGACACCCCAGAAGGTACACAGGGGCTCCTGGCATAACAAATAGGCTCACGCACTCTCTCAACTTGAATCCTACGTTCTTTTGTCCTCCAAAAGCAGGTGCTGCTGTTTGACAGGTGCATAATTTTAGACATCTGTTCAGAAGACGGTTTGTGTTTCATGTGGATCTGAGAATAAGATACCAGTGAAATGGAAAAGAAGTCAAGTACGCCAGGCAAGCTCTGTCCCAGAGAGTCACTGGAGGTGTGTGTGCCCCACTAGGACAGTACGCTTAAGGTCCTTCCAGAATTGCCCAGCGCTTTCTCACCAGGTAAGCCTCTGTCAGCAGAACGCTGCTTACCCTGGCAGAAGTGGAGAATAAGATGACTATATTTCTGACTCAGAAATACGGAATCTAGATTTTGACACAGTATTTATCTCAGCCCTTAGGCTTATCTTGTTTCAAGATAGCAAAACCACCAGCTCTCCCAAACCTCAAAGCTTAATCCATTGTCGGGGGGAGAAGATTCTAAGGGGTGGTTCATTGTTCTGGGTCAGCTCATCCCCCTTCCCTCTTAGGTTGACTCCCTAAGGGAACAACACAGAACCACATCCACAACGTGCGCTGGGATTAAGCTGTAATCGAGGACAGGATCTGCTGGGAGTGAAAGTTCATTCATCTGCTAGCGCGACAGCTCATTCTGTCACTAGGGCCTTGGCAATACAGCCAGGTCTGAAGCCCTAGGACACCACAAGGTCAGCTGCCTCTTGGCCTCTCTCTCATTCTAACACACCCAGGCACTGGCCACTTGCCCCCAGGGACCGAGTCAGCTGGTCAAGAATAAAGGCTTAGGCCCTGGCTGGTGGCACAGAGGATAAGGCGCCAGCCTGCAAACCCAAAGGTTGCTGGTTCAATTCCCAGCCAGGGCACATAACCAGGTTGCAAGCCAGGTCTCCAGTCAGATCCATAGCCTGAAGCAGGTGAAACCTAACCATACATTGATGCCTTTCTCCCTCTCTGCCTTTCTCTAAAAGTAATAAATAAAATCTTAAAAATAAAAGGCGGGGGGGGGGCTCAGTTGGAAAGTGCATGGATCTGTTTGTAGAAACAAAGCTATTCAGAATGTCATGGTGCTTTGAAAACCAGATACATATGAGATTAAAATCATAATTTGCTTATTTGCTTAGCTATAGAAAGATCAACCACAAAGCAGCTGGGACTCGAGAAGATGGATAAGCGGTGAAATGATTCAAGTTTAGAAACTAGCATTCCTGTGGACTGTTATTTACTAATTGTGTGGCATGGAATGCACTGTGAAAATAAATTGAGAGAAGGCAATAATGCATGTCTAGCACTCAACATCGTGCCTGGTACACCATGAGCGTTCGATAAAAGCTACTTTTTTACCATTGTTGTCTTTAGCACCATTATTACCAGCTTCATGGCCATTATCATTAAACCAGCAAGGTGAGAAAAGAAAATATACACCTGAGCAAAGTAAAGAAGCAACACTTAGATCTTTATTATGCCTCTTAGTGTTATAGGACAGTTTGCCTAGTTATATTAGATTTATCTTCTTCTGGGATCTGGCTAAGTATCTAATTCAATACATATAGGGCAGTCATGTGCCTCTTGCACTTTAACTGTTCACAGAACTTCACCCTCCTGGAAGACAAAGGCTATATGCTATTGATCTGTGTACTCACCCACCTTCCCTCCCCAGGACCAGAACAAGAAGAAGGATTAAAGGCATTAATCATTCATCTATGTTGAATAAGTGAATGAGAATTAGAATTATATGTTGATGTCCGAGCACTAGGGATGAAATTGTAGTACTTACTGGTCTCTTCAAAAACAGATACTTAGCCTCATCTCTGTGACAAGTCCTACACTCAGTGCTGGCCTGTGCCCCTACCAAGCCCTGGGTGTGGGACATGGGCAGGCATTCTGGGAAGAAAGTAGAAGCTAGTGTAGGAGCAAATGAAGCCACACTTGAGCAGTCTCCTTTCCTTCCAGCAAGGCTGAACTTGATTACTAGAACTGGGAGGACCTCTCTTCCTGGTTTCCAACCTTGACCCATCCAGATTTGTCCCCCATGTCTTCTGTATTAACACCCCCAAAGAGGTTCCTTAAAGACCAAACATAGGCATATGAGCTGATCAAAAAGGCAAGCTCTACCAAAGCACTTGTGAAGTATTCTAACAATTGTTCCTTTTCCTTCCCTTCATTCTTTCTAAATTATATTTTCATTGAGGCTGGTGCTCAATCAAAGTACTAAAATAATTAGTTCTAATAGCACGGAATACCCACAGTAGTTTGTCACATATGATTTATGCAACATAATGACATATTGACTACCATAGGTGTGTTACAAAAGTAAATATATGAAGATATACTCTGTGTGTGTGTGCGTGTATGCCTGTATGCAGTGTGTAATATGAGTGTATGTATTCCCTATGTATGTGTGCATATGTATTGATGTGTGTATGTATGTGTATATATGAGGGTGGCCAAAAAAACCCCAAAAAAACCCAGAATCGTCTTCTGGAGGGTGGGCCCTTTGTAGTACAGGCTTCCCCGACAAGGTGAGTATTTTAAGGACCTACCTGTGTGAATGTACCAGCTGTTATTGTGTGAGACGCTGTATTCAGTTCCAGTGAATTCTTGTTGAGGACTCTTTCAGCACATTGGCCCATTTTACAATGGTCAATTTATGAGCACACCTGCCCACACAGCATGAGTGTTCTGCAGTTTTTGACCCAGAGCAGCACCATACCTGTGTCCCACTCTCCTTACTCACCTGATCTCACTCTGAGGGAATTTTTTTGTTTCCCCAGGTGAAAAAGTCCTCGAAGAGAAATATTTTGCCAATGTGGAAGGTATGAAACAAAACAAACAAACAAAACAAAGCAGTGCAAGCACCAAAAGGCCTCAAAATTGATAAGTTCAAAAGTTGTTTTGAAAAATGGAGATGCATTGCACCAAATGGAATGTACTTTGAAGATGACCGAAGTTTCAACATGTAAGAATAAGCACACAAATTTTTGTAAATTCCCATTTGGGGGTTCCATATACTATATGTGTGTATATATGTCTATGTGTATGTGTGTGTCTGTGTACATATCCATCCCATATAGACATACAAGGTCTGTCCTGAAAGTATCGGCCATGTAAACAATTTTAATTATATCAACATTGGCTCGAGACTTTTGGGACAGGCGTCATATATATGAAATCATTCTTGCCACACTACCAAACTGAAGACCCTGGGGTTGCTCCCTCAGAAGCGGGGACTGATAAAACGGAAACATAATGACATTTTCATTTCAATAACCTCCTCCCTGAAGATCAGAAAAGTACATTAAGTACATTCTTGCCAGACTGGGGCATAAGTAACAACGCCCCCATCAGAGAGAAAGGGGCATGTTGAACATGAGCTGCCCTTCCTGCTGCTCAGGTTGACAGTAATGGCTGCTAAAAGCCTGTCCCACTGAGATACAATTGCCTCTTTTTTAATTTTCGAATAGGCCAACTACACTTTATATGGCAGGTGTGCGGCAGAATAAAATCTGGCTTTTACTTTCATGTATGTAAATACATTAGAGAAATTTAACCACAAAGCATAAGCTGATGCAGTCACTGAGGTTCTGATAAACAAGGACTGAATTTAAACAACACAACAGATGTCAGGCCCTTAATGCATTCAAGAACTCCATCTTCTGAAGTGCTACAAAACTTACCACACTTTAATTCAGTTACAAACTTTTTTTTGTGAAATAAATGCTGCATAATTGGCCTCCTAGTTGGGGGAGGAGTTCAACAGCCTAAATGCCTGACAACCAGTGAAAAAACGGACTCTGTCTTTTCCCTTGGTCTATGAGAACCCTTAAAGCACACAACAACTGATCTGGGCTTCCTGAACCCAGTGTCAAGACCAATGGAAAATAGGGATCACGTAAAAATGAAACTTAATAAATAGTCCCTTTGCAGGGCTTGGCAGGTTCCCTTGGACGTCTATCCAATCCAGTATCCTCCTCCTCATATAGGACACCCACATTCCCCTATGGGTGCAAGCCAACCGATCAACTTACTACCATGCGAATCAACCTTCCCTTTCCAGTTGTTGTGGATATTCAGTGGAACCTGAAAGTTATGGGGTGACTCGGAGTCTTTCTCCCTGGACTCTAGTGCTGAGACTGAAAACAATAGCCATTCTTCCCAATCACATGAACTGACAGGTGATAAAATGTCCCTTGATCTTAAGCAGTGGACACCCAACAGTGTTGGTCTGCTCAAAGACCATCCCTCCTTCCCTGTTATTAGTATAACCACTTCCACTTAGGCTGTGCATGTGTGTATATGTGTGTGAGTGCACATGCATGTTGGGGATGAAGGATCAGAAATGATACTCAACAGTTAGCCATTGTTATGATAGAGGTACCCACAAATCAGAACAATGAAAGAGCAGCATGAGGACCATATAAATTAACAGCAGTCCAACAGAGTTAAGTCAGGGGTCTGCTAGTGCTGCCTGACAAGGAACTCAGGTGACCAGAGATAAAGGCAGACCACAAGGAGTCTCTGGAGCAAAGAAAAGTCCTGCAAAAGGGAATAGCTGCTTACCTATACCTTACTATTTACCCAAACCATAAAGGAAAAACAGACCACAAATGTACCTAGTCAAGGTTAAAGTTAATCTCAACCAACATTTTTTCTACTCTCTATATCCCCATAACAGTAATTTTCCATAGAAACTACAAACAATTATCAACTCAGCCTCTAGAGAGGGTTGGGGTCTCCCTTCCTTCTCTATGGAGTGGCTTTTCTCCCTACTCAGTGCAGTTGCTTCTGTCTTAGCCTCCTGTCTCGCTGGCGTAGGAATTTCTTCCCTGCACAAAGCCAAGAACCCTTTTGGCTCCGGGCTCGAGTCTCCCTTAGCAACTCCCTTAGGGAATGGACACCAAACCAGTGATCACTGAATGTTACCTCTGGGGTTGTCTTCATCCTCCCCAGGGTTCAGAGAATATCATGTGACCCATGTCTGACCAATCAGAGGCAGTGCTCTCCTGGGTTTCAGAGATTGGTACCCATTGACACAGGCTAGTGCAGAAGACCCAATTGGCAGTGAGATAAAGTGGACTTTTAAAAACAGGAACGACAGTTTATATAGTCTCCAAAAAAAAAAGGGCAGCGATAATAAGTTCCCTAGGTTCTAAGGACTTACTTTTGTGCTGGTATCCCAAAAGATAAGCTGCTCCTAAAGCATTAGTATCATTAATTTGACAAGTATCTATTGCGCACTCTATATGTGGAAGCAATGCAGTGGGAATCCCAGAGATGACGGTGCGCATAGCAGTGTGTGTGCCCACCTGTGAGCTGCTATTGAGCTGTAGACTCACAGAAGGTAAGCGGGGACAGCGTGGCATGGGAGTGGGCCTGAGTTCTGCAGACCTAGTTGTTTTGATCCCCTCGCAGACACCCCACGGTTTCACTTCTGCTCCATTACGCTCACAGATCAGTGGGAACTGTGGGAACCCAAAGACAGAACAAAAACCTAATGCACAGTTTAGCAAAAAGGTCTGACTGCGAACAAAGGAGTCTGTACAGAAGAAAGGACCTGGCCTGCCCGAAGCGAGAGCCCAAACGTGACTAAGAGGGACAGAGAACAAACAGAGGAAGGAAGGGTACAGATAACCAGGAACCTTCTCGCCTGGGGAAAAATGGGGGTCGGGGAGAGCAATTGTGGGCGCATTTAAGTAGCACAGTCGTTGTTCATTGCTCGCTCAGCTTATCTGCTTACCTCCACAGCGAGCTCTCCGTGATGCTTCCCAGGTTGTAGTCATAGAGTTTTGTCAAAATGAGAATCACCTGCAGGTGAAAGAAGACCTCCTGGTTAGTCTCAAACAATTATAATCTCCTAGACAGGAAATGGCCCCAGGGAGGGTTTAGGAGCCCTTTAATGTGTGTTTAACATAATTGAATGAATTGTTACCATGATCACCTAGAGGGGTGGGTGGGGAAAGGGTCTGCCAGCTGCATCTGCTCCATCACTCAAGCCTGATTCCCTCCCCAACTTTCTCCCTCTCACACCCACAGCAAGAGTCACCTGCCTTTCCAGGCATCTCTTACCCTGGTGGACTTAACACTTTCCAGGGAAAACTTGCCAAGCTGTCAAACATGAGCCCTGCAAGGCAGCCACTGAGCGATTGGTTTGGGCCATCAATGATGTACCACCCCCCCCACCCCCGCCGCCCTAGAAGCTGTACCACACTGGGCAGATGATGAGCTTCTCTGAATCTTAGTGTGCTCCCTCCCAGAAAGGGTTGGTACGAGGAGTTAGATTAGCTAAGAAAGGCCAATTATCCGGGTTTAGCTTGGGGTTCCCTCCCTTCCTTCTCCTCTGCAGGTGTGGCTTTATCAGGTTCTTCTGATCGCCCAAAGTTGAGAAACACCACTGGCTGGAAAGAAGCCACAGGGCCTAAGCCAGAGCAAGTTAACAAGTTCAGATCCGTGTTACGGTGTCCTGAAGTGTCTAAGGAAGTCGGGGAGCCCACCAGAAGAAACAGAATATAAGATTATGATTTCAAGTAGGAGCAGGTCCTGATGAAGGCCTCATGCAGCGGAGGGGCCCTGGGACTGAAGCTTTGCTAAGATCGCAGCAAACCTTCCTCTGATTTTAACCTGCAGCTCACTCAGAGGAATCCAAGCTATTCAGTTCATTCTTTCAGAACTCAACAAACACTTATGAAGCATTTATTAGGAGCCCAGGGTTTTGCCTAATGCTAGAGGAAGACAGAAACACAGATGAGGTCTGGGAGTGTCCAGTCCAACCGGGTCAGGATGCACTCCTCAAATATAACGAAGCTGACGGAGAGCGGCTCTGCCTCTTCTCAGTCCCACTGACACACAGGCCCATCCTGGCAGCTTGACAAGGAGGCTTGTTTTGGCACTTGTAGCAATGACCAGTGTCCACCTGGCTCCATGAAGTCCATGAACCCCGGGCACTTGGGAAGACTGAACAGAGCAGTGTGTTCTGAACAACTAATGCCTCCGCTCCTTCTTGTTCTTCTGGCATAGGGAACACGCCCAGGCTGCACTGTCGTCTGTTGAGGTTCCTATTCCTTTCTTGATACTCACCACCTAGAACATCTGACCCTCTACTGCTGTTTCCAACTCAGCAGAAAAATGGTGACACCAATTTCCAGGATTCCATCTGAAGGCCAAGGGATTGGTTCAAGCCACAGTGAGCACAGAACAGTCTAATCTTGATTTCCAGGGCAGGAATGAGGAATCCTTCCAAGTTCCTCTCTGCTAGCACCAGGCTCCTGAAGACTTCTTTCACAATAGGCAGGCTGGAACTCCATGACCTGAGGTTTGTTCCAGGTTCAAGACAATGCGGAAGATCCCAGGGGCTATGCTCTAGGGCCGCCCCTCTCCCTAAAGTGCTGCGCAGGCTTCCTTCAAGGATCGGTTCAAACCTTGCTTTTAGCACAGTGTGAGCATGTGTGAGGTGCTGGGCACCCTGCGGGCACATCAGATGGCAGGCCTGTGGCGGTGGCATATGCTTAACAGATCCGTGCGTCAATTAAGTCGCTCTAAGTGCGAAATTTCAATCACCGCCATCCCAGCAACACTGATCAGCGGCAGCGGGGTGGCTGTTTGTTTGAAGACACAGAGGGATGTTGCTGCTCCACCTCGGCAGGATTTTCAGAACAGGCCTATAAATGGCCCATGGAGAAAATGGCAGCGGTGTTGGCTGGAAGCTTTTCTAGGTAGCTGCTCTCTTGATACAATACATCGGCATATTAAATAATGAAGTTCAGCTGGTCACTGGCTGGGCCTCCCAACCATCTGACCAGGGAATTCGGAGGGATGGCAGGGAAGGAACCCTTAACCCGGGCACGCAATGGTGTGGGGCTCCCCGCGCACACGCATAGCCGCAGGTTAAGCAAGTCACAGGTAGGTGGGCAGCAAGGAACCAATGACTCTCTTTGATGGGCTAATAAAAGGAAAATGCCAGTGGTACACTCAAGCAGCTCATCAACACTGCACCAGGAGAGGTATCCTTTGCTGGCCTCTCAAAGAGAGGTATCTTTGCTGGTATCTTACCTGCCTGAGCCAATCTAATCTTTCTGTTTTCAGAGTGATCGCAGCAAGAAAGAAGGCAGAACTGCTAACTTTTAGTTACGGTTTCAATCCATTCTTTGAAATCTCCCTCCCCTTCTTTTTTCCCTTTATGGATAGTGATGCTCCTGGATAGCGATGTGTCATTAGATTAGATCTCCTTTGCGGTTGTTTGTTTTGGTGTCCTGGTTTATTAGAAATTCTGCTTAACAGACTTAGCACCTGTTAAATTGGCCATAGTAAAAACCACCACCATTAGGAGAACGCAGCTGCTGCCTATTCTGGTCCGAATGTCTACTATGTTTTGTGATTTTCCAAACTTAATTTAAAAAATCACCCCTAACTGGCTGGCATTGTCTAGTACATCAAAAGGTTGCAGATTTGATGCCCAGTTAGGGTGCGTATGGAGGGCAACTGATGGATGTTTCTTTCTCTCTCTCTCTCTCTCTCTCTCTCTCTCTCTCTCAGCAATAAATTTATTAACATAGTCTCTGGGGAGGATTTTAAAAAATCAATGGAACTTTTTAATCAAGTGAAATATCATCTGTCCTTAAATAATATATAAATGGTAATTTACTTTTATTCATTCAGCAAACAATTTTCATGTACAGAGTTAATTCTATGAGTCCAAGGGCACAGCCCCGAATTATAAACCAGTCAGTGAGAACAAGGCCGTTGGCCCACACACGCACTCACGCAAAACGGAATCTCCATCAGCATCGTATTCCTCACTGTCTTGTTTTCACTCTCTAGGAACAACACATCCCTGATTCAAAACAGTAAATGGTCACCATATGGTAACAGCTAGCTTTTTGGAGGTTTGTTTCTAAATCTTAGGATACTTTCTTTAAATAGCTACAATCCAAATATCTATGGCCTGACAAGATCTACCTATTTTGTGCCAGACTGCAGTGCCCAGTTATTTCGAGGACTTCCCACAGTTACATACCCAAGTAACCCCAACCAGTCTAGGAGCCACTGCCCCCACGTGCCACAGGTGGTGGACGTTTGCTGTGGCTCCTCCCTGCTGTATTCACTGTTTACAAAACTTCTGGGGAAACTTGATTTATGAAGAACAACCTACCGAGTTACTATTCAAAGCTTCCATTCCTTAAAGGGTGGGAGGGGCCAGAGCCGTGGGGGCCTCTGTGCAGGGGGACTGCGGGTCTTCAGCGGAGTGATCCCAGGCATGCTCCCCAGCGCTGACTCCAGTTTTCATCACCCCTCCTCACCAAACTATTGTCCCTTGGCCTAAGGTCTTCCAAAGCTCCTACTGAATAATTCTTCCAACTCCGGCCTCTCACCCCTCACCTCCATATATAGGTGTTAATAAGTCACCCCATAAAAAAATGTGGCAGCACATTTAACAATGAAATACTATCATTCAGCCATAGAAGGAAAGCAATCTTGTCATCTGCAACACATAAGGCTGGAGGGGGCATTTTACTAAGTGAAATAAGCCAGGTAAAAATAAACACTGTAAGGTACCCCTTATATGTGGAATGTTAGAACATGTATATATATGTGTATGTGTGTGTTTAAAATCACCATGTTGCATGCTTTAAATATATGTCGTTATATTTCTCAATTATTCCTTTAAAAAGTTTTTTTAAAGGAAAAGAAACCATCACAGAGAACCCTGGGAGGGGGGGAAATGCCAATTCACCCTGCCTCTCTTCTAACCCAAACTGGTATCTGTGCTCAGTTACAAAACAAAAGCATTCATCTGGAAAATGACTGTAGTATGAAGAAGACTAATAAGAGTGTCCTAGCGTAACACAACAAAAGCCAGTGAAAAATGTCCTCTTGCATTGAACAGCAGGGCAAGCCTTATTCCCAGGGATGTGTTCGGGTGGGTCCACAAGGCAGCAGACTTAAGTTTAGGCCTCGGCTGTCTCCATTATGGCAAGTGTCTAGACATGTGACACCTTCGAATGCAACAGCAGGTTTTTTTAACTAACATATAATTTAGAAACAAAACCCATCTATGTAAGAAACCCCTAAAACATTTTGCTGGTAACCTGATTCTACTCAGTCTACTTTTGAAAACATACGTAAGAATTACTAGACCCTAGAGAACCAAAATTTACTCCACATCTCAAAAATACCAGCATAGGAACTCCTCCTTTATTTTCTCAAGGAGGAAACATTATGCCTTGACTCTTTCTTCTGATGACTTAAAGAATGCCATTCAAGGCCCTGGCTGGTGGCTCAGTGGAATGGCGCTGGCCTGTGGACTCAATAGTCACTGGTTTGATTCCCCAGCCAGGGCACATAACCAGGTTGCAAGCCAGGTCTCCAGCCAGGCCCGTAGCTGGAGGCAAGTGAAAGGCAACCACACATTGATGTTTCTCTCCCTCTTTTTCAGCCTCCCTTCCCATCTCTCTAAAAATAAAGAAATAAAATCTTAAAAAAAAAAAAAAAAGAGGAATACCATTCAGAGGAGGAGGCATGTGGGAGGCTGAGGTGGGAGAGTAAAGATGGTTCCCATTCCCCTCCCCTGCCGGAAGGAATGTCATATCCTCCTATTAATGCACTCTCCTAATTCTTTTCTTTTAAATTCTCACTGAAGGATATGTTTTCATTGAAGTTTAGAGTGAGGGGAGAGACAGAGAGAAAGAGAGAAACATTGATCGGTTGTGCTCCAACCAGGAATCAAACCCACAACCTTATAGTGTACAGTATGATACTCCAAACTCAGCCACCTGGCCAGAGCTCTCCTAATTCTTTTGCTTAGGAGTAGCAATATAGTTGGAAACAAAGGGCTAATGAGACTCTTTCTTGAAGGAGGAGTTTGCCTACAAGCTATCCTTCTTAAGCTAAGGATTTAGAGAAGCTGTGGGAACTCTATGGACATGTGGGAGATTCAAGTTTTTCCAGGACACTTGGCCTGATTGCTGTCCTTCATCTCCTCTCACCCCCATCTAGGGGAGACCTTGAAAAAGTAGCACATGCCACCTCATTTTCCAATTGTTAATGACTTGCAATCTTTTGTTGTTGGTGGTCCCTCTCTGTGTCCAGCTGTGGAGGTGGAACCTAACTGCAGGGGAAACAAAACTGTGACCTTAAAGGCTGGTGCAGCCACTATGGAAAACAGAAGGAGTTTCCTTAAAAAAATAAAAATGGAACTGCCTTTCGATCCAGCAATTCCACTACTAGGACTATACCCAAATAACCCTGAAACACCAATTCAGAAGAATTGTGTATGTACCCCTATGTTCATAGCAGCACTATTTACAATAGCCAAATGCTGGAAACAGACTAGGTGCCCATCAGTGGATGATTAGATCAAAAAACGTTGGTACATTTACACAACAGAATACTACACAGCAGAAAGAAAGAAGGAACTCCTACTCTTTGCAACAACATGGATGAAACTGGATAGTATTATGCTTAGTGAAATAAGCCAGTCAGTGAAAGACAAATACTATATGATCTCACCCATTACAGGACACTAATGAACAAAACAAACAAACAGGCTAAACAGACCAGATACATGAATACAATGAATAGACCTTCAGTGAGCAGAGGGGAGGTGGGAGAAGGAGGCAAAGAAGGGGAGCAGTTTAGTCAAGGAACTAGCATGGAAGAACCAAGGACACGGACAAGTGGGATTGACTTTGGAGGGGACTGGGTGGGTGGGGAAAGGGACAGAGGGGAGGAAAAAGAGGATAGATGTAATACAACAACAATAAAATTAAATTTAAAAATAAAAGCGTCACCTTGAGCTTCTGGGCAATGCATGCTTTGGACAGCAAGATCCTAAAGTCTCTTTATTCCTGACTGTCTTTCGTTCCAGATCCTAAATAATGAAGATGGTGAAAGGGGCCTTAAAAGAAGCTGACTGTCTTTAGTTCCAAACCCTAAATAATGAAGATGGTGAACGGGGTCTTAGTCTATAAAACAAGACCTTTTCTTCTGTATTGCTCTCAATTATGAGTGAGTTGGGGCCGGCCTAGGCAGGTGTTACATGCCATTGTAGCACAGGTGGAGATGCCACAGAGCTCAACCATGCTATCATTCATAATGCCACTCCCTAGGGTGGGCCGCAGTCTGGCCTGAAAAGGGCAGCAGGCTGGGGCAGGGGATGAAGCTGGCTACCTGCCTCCTTCCCCCGGCAGCTTCCAGCAGACCCTCTGGTTTTCCATGGCCCTGGCTCAGTGGCTGCCTCTCCACTCACTGCAACAGGTTGCCCAAGTCCACGCAGATGGACATGTACAGATGGGATGGAAGTGAATACAGGGACAGAGAATGATAAGGGGCCTGAATAGATCTGGAACAAGCATTCAGGGGAGCTGAAGAGCTAGACAAAATATAAGGAGAGTGTTCAACAGCCAGAAATTTGTTTTGTTTTCAGTTGTTTTCTTTGCACTCCAGTGTTACGGGAAAGAAGCAAACCCGCAATGGTGGTTTTCCTAAAAATATGCACGCTCCAGATTGTGTTTTTGGCTCGGTAAGTACTCACGCAACTTTTCAACTTAAACAGAGGTTCTCATTCTTTTCAGAAGCTGTCTATGCTTTAACGATCTGACTTAATGAAAGCTAGGCACATAAAACAATGAATATAACTTTAATGATATATCACTGATCTCCTGAATCCTAGTGGGGTCATGAATCCAAGAATAAGAACCTTCTATAATTCCCATAAAATAAGGAAAATAAGAGCTCTGTTCAGAAGATTTTTCAGCTCGAACATTCTACACATTTATTGCAATAAACATTTAGCAAGCCTTCTTCAGAGTGAGGAATAAAAATATGTGCTGTGAAACACAAAGGGAGAATAAGGCTCAGCACCAGTCCCTGAAGCTCATGCTCAAACGAAGAGGCTCAATGGTACACAGATTGTTACAACATGAGGGGGAAAAGATACGCAGCAAGAGAAAAAAGTGTTTATATCATTTAGAAAGCAAGAAAGAACAGTATAATCGGGAGTAGGTTCTTATAAAGGAGACATTCAAGACAAATCCCAGAGGGTGTGTGGGATTCTGATGGAGATGAGAGGACAGAGATGGTTTTGTAAGGGAAGGAAGGATATCCGTAGGTGTGCAAACTCACAGAGCAGCCAGATAGAACAAGGCCTCAGGCCTACCTACAACTAGACTATAGGTAGGAACGCACAGAATATCAGAACATGGAGGGTCTCCCAGGAGGGCCTTACTTACTATTAGCACTGCAGCATACCAAAAGGGAGAAGGTCTTTGGAAATAGAAGCTGACCAGGTTTCACGTTGTGGTTTACCCACCGTACCTGCTAGAATGCCTCTCACAGAAAGAAATAGAACAAGAAAGGTAACTCGAACATTAAGGGATGTGTTATCTTCTTTGACAGGAGGAGGGAGTTCATGCAGCTCCAGGCCTAGTTCAGCCAAATGATGGCCTCTAGGCCCACATCACAAACATGTTTCCTTTCTGACAGTGTCAACATTGGTGCAACTTGCCCTCATGTTTACATAGCGATCATCACATTTCTTTGCAGCCAAAGCAAACAGACGTGGCTCCATCCAGCAAAGAAAATGAGGACCTCTGGTGTATTCCGGGTTTTGTTATGTTTTGTTTTGCTTTTAAATGAGAAAGGAAACTTTTCCAAAAGCCCTCGGGGCAGACTGTCAGCTCAAGAACCAGGAATCAGCCACCTGCCCACATTTTGACTGCCGTGAAAGCTGAGATGAGGAGGAGCTGGTATTTTCACTTGGCGTTTTCTTTGGTAAGAGGTGGGTTTCACCAGCAAAGAAAACCTGGGGGGTGGCTGCTGAATAACAGTGCGGACTGTCTGCCATTGTGGAACCCTGCATAGTCAAATACAGAACGGATTTCTCTTATTTTATAAGAAGGAAAAAGAAGGTAACATATCTCTCTCCTTACTCTTCCAAAAGGGTGGAAAAGAAACAGAGCAGGCAATGGGAGAACTCTGTGTAACTGTCACAGTACTAAGCAAAGTAAGTAGTTGCTATTATGAATAAAATCTAGCACTTATGCCTATTTTGTATGTGGAACAATACATTATTAAAGGTATTTCAAGTAAAGACTTTTTTTCTAATGAGAAAATTGAGGCCCACAGGGACTAACTTAAATTACTCAGCTTGTAAGTGGTAGACAAGTTAAAATTACATTACATACAGAGTCTTAATCACTGTGCTTAACTATCTCAGGTTATATTGCCTGAGTATGACTGTTACCAGAGGCAAGGTAGAATCACGGGAGGATCATCTTTCTTTCTTTTCTTCCTTTCTTTCTTTTTCTTTCTTGTTTTCTTTTTTCATCTATAAAACATGTTTATTTTTTATTTATTTTGCATCTATATTTTTTCTTTTTCTTAATTAACTTATTGTTGTGTTACTGTTGTCCCATTGTTCTCCCCTGACCCACCCAATCCTCTCTCACAGTTAACCTGCACATGTTGTCCATGTCTTGATCCAGCGATTCCACTACTAGGACTATACCCGAAGAACCCTGAAACACCAATTCAGAAGAACCTATGTACCCCTATGTTGATAGCAACACTATTTACAATAGCCAACTGCTGGAAACAGCCTAAGCACCCATCAGTGGATGACTGGATCAAAAAACTTTGGTACATTTACACAATGGAATACTACACAGCAGAAAGAAAGAAGAAACTTTTACCTTTTGTGACAACATGGATGGAACTGAACAGTATTATGCTGAATGAAATAAGCCAGGCAGCGAAAGACAAATACTGTATGATCTCACCTAATACAGGAACCTAATGAACAAAACAAATAAATGAGCAAAATAGGACCAGAGGCATGAAAACAAGGAATAGACTGATGGGGGAAAGAAGAGGAAGAGTTCAGTCAAGGAACTAGTATAAATGACTCACTCTCTCTCAATTCAAAAGTACTGGAGATCTGTGACCTATTGTCCCATATGGTGCTGACCACAGACTTAGTCTCTCTCACTCTGCCTTCTTCCAGACATTCCTGGAATACTTTTTTCTTGACAAACTTGATTTTTAACTCTTTATTACCCTCATGCCAATGGCACTTGTGTCATTTTTAATTTTTAAAATAATTTTAAACCTTTGTGAAATCCTTTATTAAGAGCTGATCCTTCTACTTAGCTCACTACAGAACTAGGTTGTCCCCAGTTCAAGGATTCCTGACAGTGAATGTGCTCACATGGAAGGGCACATTTCAACAGGGTGCTTTATGGTATCACCAGTTTTGGAAGATGCAAGTGAATGTGTAATAGCGCTCCATTTGAGTCATCAAAGGGAAGAGCAATCAATAATTGCTAAACTGGATCAGGAAACCCCAGAGGGGAGATGAAAACTGGTATGAAGTTGAACATACATGCACTTGAAACCATCAGACAGAGGTAACCCAGACATGCAAACACAATTTGAAATGGAAAGAATGGAATAAATCTGGAATATAGGGCCAGCAGAGATATATTTGCCTCTGGGAGGTCTTCTCATTTTGTAAGAGCCCACACATAATTTACTATCACGAGTATTTACAGACTGTCCTCTGTATGACAGTGAGATGGTGTAAGTTAGGCACCACTACACCCCCCACCCCTGGAGAATTTAAAAGATGAGACAGCCAACAGCAGTGATACAGACAAAAACAGAGGCATATAGATAATCTAATCAATAGTAGGCATGGAGCAAATTGTGGTCTATTAAAGAACCCTTGTGGAAAGCAGAACATTTCTTAGTAATACATGCTGTGTCCTCCTCCTGAGTCTGCCTCCCTGTATAGGTCATTTGCTACTACGATGCAAGGCCATGGCCAACACACGGGCTCTGGAATGCTGTCCCAGGATCCTCTACGTGAGAAAAACTGCAGCTCTCATGCAAGGCAACTCATATCTCTCCTTCAACCCCCAACCCTGTCTGCTGAAAGTCAAGTTCCTCCCTGTTAGTGACAAGCAAAGACATTCTTGTAATAAAAGGCTATTATAGTCTAACCCTAGAGCTAGGTCATTATATTTTGCAAATAAATCCAAGTTCAATGAATCCATTGGTTGAATTTTTAAAAATATACCATACCAGACTAATTCCCTTAGACTATCAAATTTTAAAAAATGACAACAGCCAACATAACAATAAGCCATCTAGTGTGAACCATAATATATAGGTCATATAATAGAGTTGCATCTTATTGGTCATGTCACATAAGGTTGCATCTGACTGGTTAATTCTTGGTACCAGAAATCTTTATATACAAGTATAAACACCTGTTTTGTTTTGTTTTTGAATCTCACTTTGGAGCAAAAATGGCAGGCAAATACTATTATGTTTTGTCAATCGAGCAAAATTATATTTTTTGTCAGATCAGCAAAAAATTTAAAAATACTTTTTGGTGTGCCTAGAATTTTAGTAATTGGTTCATATGTGCTGTGAGATGAAAAAAGTTAAAAACCACTGCACTAGACCTAAGTCATTTTTTGATGCAGATCTTGAAAGTAGAAGTTGCTTTTCTATTCCCCAAAGTATGAGACACAATCAACTCAAAAATAAAATTCTATTAACCTCACAATGCTAAACCATATAGTATAATGACACTTCATTCCTATGTATTTTTCTCCAGTCCTCCTCTTTTTTGAACATTAAAGGAAGATAATTCCAGAACTATATATCTACATCTCCTAGATAATGTGGACCATTTCATAGTCTTCACCCTCTGTTTAACCCTTTCAATACTGTGGGGATATATGTCCCAAAAGTCATATTAAAAGGGTTAAATTACCCTACCCTAAATTACCCTCTGCTTTACACCAAGGGAAGTAGGGAAATCCTAAGTTAACTTTTTTTTCTAGAAAAGATCCAGATATCAACACTAATGTAACTCTAAAGGAGCACCAAGATAATACAAAATAAGAGGAAAATGTTTATTTAAGATAAGACCTCTCTGTCCAGGGCTATAAAATAGAAAATTAAACAGCCCAGTCCCAAAGCCAAAGCTTTGAGACTTGAAAGCATGTGAGGCTATGGAGTGGGGGAGGGACGCAGGAGACCCAAAGGTTGTTTGGAAAGCTCAAGTTCAAGAACACCGTGTAGAACATCCGGGCAAGTCCACTGTATCCCCCACACAGGGCTCAGAAGGGAATGGAGGTAATACCCAAACTCTTCTCCTTCAGGTTAATCCCTGTTCAAACTAGGACACCTGCTATATACTTAGTTACAGAAACACAGGCAGTGCAGAAAATGGCTAATGCAGAGTCATAAAACAATAAGAGGCTGTTTCTTACTGATCCTCTTTCTGGAAACCAGAAAACAAAGAGACGAAGGCTTCCATATGTTTAAGCAAAAAGAGGTACAACTTGAGTTTGGTAGGAAAGGGAGGGTAGGAATGCAAGGAAAGGAGTCATTCCCTTTCAACTTCCTCGATGCGCTGGTCAGAGGAAGGGAGGTCGCCTTGCTCCCGGCAGCACTATCTGTCTGTCTGAATTATAGACATTATCTCAATATTAAGACATCCTACGTGGAAACCGGCACACGGAGGGAACACCTCATTGAGCAGCAAACTGCCTGCTAACAATAAGGGACCCTTCTGCTCATTTGCTTCCTTATACTCTGCTTCAATACAAAGAAATGAACCCAGTCTTTCCCCTTTCTACATCTTCATCTTCATTTTTATGCTGTTACTCAGAGGTCTGAAGAGGTTAACTCAATTTTTCAAAATGCTATTCTTCAAGGGTAACACACCATACTTACAGGAATCTAACAAAAAAAGATATGCTTGGTATGGTGGTCAGACATGAACCTCAATAAGACACTGGAATAAAAAAATGAAAAGAGTGTAAGCTTTCATATATAATTTTTTTTTGCACTTTCTCTTCTCATTTACCATACAGTACAACTAACAAAAGCAACAAGAATAAAACACCAGAGAGAGTCAATATGCTTAGTTTAATTTTTTTTTCCTTTACCATAGAGAAGTCTTAATGTAGTTAGGGAGGAGAAGAAACAATTTACTCATTAAAAAATAAAGAAATATACAATAGCAGAGCTTTTGTTTGCCTTGTCTGAGTGCCACAAATAAATTTCAAAGTTTAAAAAAGCTGGCTTGACAGTGAAATTTAAATAAACAGTAAGATGTATTAATAAATAATAAAGGTTTCTGTTGGAGAAAAAAAATCCTATAGCAGTTAAGTGATTCTTATACATCCCTGGCCTATTTTTAATCACAGAACCAAGATGCTTCTACATGACTCCAGTTCTAATCCTTTACAATGGCATCTAGAAGGCTGATGGACCAATTAAAAATGAGCTTTTTGCCACCCTTTTAAAAGAAACTGAAGATAAAATTGAAAGGTACTGGAAAGACCATCTGACTCCAACCACCTCATTTGACAAATGGTGTAGGTTATACTTTTAGAAGAATCAGTTCTTGAGTAAGAAGCTTCTGAGAATACAGAATCATCTTAACATGCCATCTGCTGATTTAGTGCACGGAGCGGGCGTTCCTATGTACAGAAGGGAGGACCAGATCGGGCGGTTCTGAGAGGAGAGATTTGGAAGAGGTAGACTGAGGGCTGCAACCAGTAGGATGAGGCATAGATTCAAGTTTTGAGAGGATGAGAGTCATACAAATTTGGGGCTTCTCTTTAATAAAAATCACAGAAAAATATAAACAAAATGAGGCTTAAAAGTGGATATTTAGTAGAGTGAGAAAATAAATCACAATAAATTGCCAGTGCTATTTATAAAGATATGCATCCTTTTCTTCGGGGGGACACCCTCAGGCAATGTGGGAGGTAGGAGGAAACAGGAATGTGTTCAGTCACGCCCCCACGCTACCAGAAATCACAGGAAGCCTTGCGTGTAAAGGCTCTGAACCTTAAACTTCATTAGCCTCATTGGAAATCCGCCTTTGAGTGGGATACCACATTAGATGCTCATTCAACCTTTTCAATGGACCTATGCATGTCAGTGGACCTGGACTATGCTAAGTCCACTAAGAAGTGGACTTGAGGAAGCTCTGGGTTTCAGCTTTCTCCATGGTTACCCTACATGTTTGTAGGTTTCTTCCCATAAAAACACCATTCAATGCTGAATACTGAACTACTTGATCTTTAGTATTAATTACCACACTTAGTGAAAACTATTTCTGTTCCTCAAAGCTAGGGCTCTGAGTCTTCCTAACCCTATCCCACTCCTTTACCCCAATCTCATCACTGACTAGGTCCTATAAACCTCCCCCATCTTACCTAGAAGAATGCAATGCCTCTGACAACTGTCAGCATCTCGTTTCCCCTCACCACAAAGAGCACTGCCATGTCATCAAACTCCAATATTAAGAAATGATAATCCAAACACTTCAAATTTCTTCTTGAAAATTTAAGCTGATTAAAGAATACTACAGATAATTTAATGTTGGTATCTCTTTGGGGAGGGTTGAGTAGGTGTAAAACATGCCCATGATCCCATCCAAATGTTTACTGATTTTCCTGTCCTTTCATGAAAGAGTGTTAGCCTTCATGCACAGCACTGCAAGATATTCAGGGTTGGCCCAGGCCCCGCAGACAGTCACTTCCCACTCTGTGAGCTGCTTTTATCTCAGAAGGGATAGCCCTGGAAAAAATGCAAGTACATCAGAGTGCAGATCTGAAATTAAAGCCTGAATTCCAGGTCTTTCACCTAGTTTTTATGAATCCCTCAAAATCACTTCCACTGTAATATGGGAACAGACCCAAAGAGAGGCTGTAAGGGAGGCAGAGGAGGCCTAAACCTAGAAGGTAGCCCTAGCTGGTGGCACAGCAGATAAGGCACCAACCTATGAACCTAAAGGTCCCTGGTTCAATTCCCAGCCAGGGCACATAACCAGGTTGCAAGCCAGGTCTCCAGCCAGGTCCTTAGCTGGAGGCAGATGAAAGGCAGCCATACATTAATGTCTCTCTCCCTTCCCTTCTCTCTGGAAATAATAAATAAAACCTTAAAAAAAAAAAAAAAACCCTCACTGGTGGCACAGTGAATAAGGAGCCGGACTCAAACCCAAAGGTCGCTGGTTCAATTCCTAGCCAGGGCATATAATCAGGTTGCACGCCAGGTCTCGAGGCAGGTGAAAGGCAACCACACATTGATGTCCCTCTACTTCTCTACCTCTCTCCCTTCCCCCCTCTCTAAAAATAATAAATAAAATCTTTAAAAAGGAAAAGAAAAAGACCTAGAAGATAAAGCTGGCTCTGGTTACAGATCAATTTTATGTCCTTGTATGACCTTAGTCAATTTGCTTGATTTTTTCCCTCTTTCCTAGTAAATGCAACTGATAAAACTAGGATTCCCTTTTTAAAACTGGATTGTTATCATCAGTTTACTTTATGGAGCACTTTTAAATTTGTGTCACTCTGTTAAGCATTTTGAGTAACATAATCTATATAGTTTAACTACCTTACAAAACCAATACTTGTTTTCATCCTTCCTTCTTTCCTTCCTTTCTTTTTTACTATTTTTCCGATGGCAGATTAGACCATTTAAGGAATTTGCCCACAATCAGCTAGTGCCAAAATGGAAAAGCTGCCATCTGAACCCAAATAAACTGAATTCATGGCAGTTAAGGGCAGGTGCTTAACCGCCATGCTATACTGCCTTTTGGAGAAGAAAACTGAAGAGCTTCAAAGAGTTTCAAAAATTATATATTTCTTGCTTTCAATCAGTCGGATGATAGGCTCTATCTGTTCTGTCTATCTATTATTACCTATCTACCTAACAATCAATCATCTATCCAACTGATCACAGTGTATGAGGTCTGTCCAGAAAAAGTACAACCATTGTTAATATAATGAGAACAGGTTGAGTGACATCCATGTAACCTGGCACCCAAGGAGAGTGGATTGGAATGTGCATGCATGAACAATGAGGACTTCACTGTACTAGTCAGTGGGGGCGGTAGACACTGTTGAGTGAGCATGTGTACTGTGTGGCTGTTGCGTTCAAAATGACTGAACAAGTAGGGCGGTGGATTTGCACCCAATTTTGCATTAAGCTTGAACATTCCTGCATGGAAAGTACTCGGATGATTCAGAAAGCCTCAGCTATGGGTGACTGGTGATTAGCAGCTTTACCACAACAACCCGCCCACTCATGCATCACATCTCCTGCCGAGATTTCTGGCAGAACATCAAGTGACCCAGGTGACTCAACCCCCTGACAATCCAGCTTTGACACCCTGCAACTTCCGGCTTTTCTGAAAACTAAAATCACCTTTGAAAAGGAAGAGATTTCAGACCATCAATGAGATTCAGGAAAATAAGACGGAGCAGCTGACGACAATTAGAACAACTGTGTAAGGTCCCAAGGAGCCTACTTAGGAGATGACTGAGGCGTCATTGTCCTACGTACAATGTTTCTTGTCTTTTCTTCAATATGCGTCTCTATTTTTCATAGTGTGTGGCTGGATACATTCCAGACATGCCCATATATTTGTTCTGGATGCCAAAAGACATAACGGATACTGTCCTCATCACACGTTAGCTGGAAAGAGATTCACTGAGCTGATCTGTGGGAACCAAATGCTGGAGAAACTAAATGCCATGGGAATAAGGATAAGGGAGCAAGCCCCCTGCTGCCTGTCAACGGGACCTTTTCAAGCTCTTACAAGAAGCCAGGTGCTTTCCACTCAGTGCTCCAGTTAATTCACTTCACTATCCTGGTGAGACAGTTTGTGTTATTATCGTACAGGACGTGGAATGGGCTGGGCTGCAGGTCATGCATATGTAAGCCTAGATATTGGTTTCCAATCTGGGACTGAGGCCTGGAAGAATGAGCTGAGTTGCCTCTCCCACTACCCTGAGCAGTGGAGTCATGTCTCACTTGCTGACACCTCCGTGGATTCTAGGCCACTGAGCCACATTTCCCCTTACCCCGCCCCCCAGCAGGTGTAAACACGGAGGAGACAATTTCAGAGCAGAAGGGAGAAACTTCCCAAGAATCAATAAGAACACCTCTCCGCTAATGAAGGACTCATGAACTAAAGTCCCTCAAATGTTCCTACATCAAACTCGGGAAATGGGGCTTCAGTTAAAGAAGGATAAAAAAGGCTAGAAAAGAATGCTATCTCTATTCCACATGGGAAATCGGTTAGAACATGGATAAGTATGTCACTGCTGCTTCTCTCACTTTCTAATCCTTTAATCCTGAATCAAGACACCAGTGTAATTTAGAAACCCAGCACCCTATAAACCCTATGAAATACAAATCTCCCAGGAAAGAACCGAATTCCTGGCCTTGTGACAGCGATTGGCCATCACGAACCTCTTTCTGCAGAGAAAAGAAACTACGCTACTCCTACTGTTAAATAGGAATGTTGGGGGGCTGGTCCCTGATCCCAGTCAGAGGGCTTGAGTAAGTCACACAGAGTGAGTGGCTGGGGGAAGTGGAAGTACATGGGCCAGAACTCTCTCCCTGGCCGCTGCAGGAGATGGGAAAAATAAAGAAACCTTTTTTCCTGAAAGCAGCATCTCTTCCTTAGATTTCCTCCTATTTTTTTTTATTCAAGTTGTCCAAGATTAATGTAGGGAAGAAGTGTCCCACAGGCTGCTTATTTGGATGCTCACTAAAGCATATAAAAGTGATGAATTAGCATGGACTGCATAATTTATTCAGACCTTTACAGTTAGTTTAAGTAAATCACTTCCATGAAAGCCATGTGTACCCAAGCAATAAATCATCGATTAGTATCCTGTCTCTAGGAAAAGATACCACTTGGTGGAATTATTGAATGGCAGCGTCTAGCAGGAAGGCAGGCACAACAATGATGAGGGTGATGTTCTTGCATAGTGGGACTTTCATTGGATCTGGAGGAGGCTAGTTTTGAGTGAGATTCATGATTGTGGCCCTACCCTTTAATTGCAAGGTTTAAGTGAGCACCTAGTTGTGCTAATGTATCCCATATCATGATTAGCACAGTACAACTTATTATTGTTATAGCAATTATTACTATTATTATTATTGTTGTATTGCAATGACTGTACTATGGAGTCTAAGTGTCCTGGATGCTCCAACTGAAACAAAACAATGAGTTGATGGCTATACAATGTGGTGAGTATTATGACAGTGGTGCATACAAAATGCTCTGAGGATTTGTCTAATGACAGGATGGCAATCTGGAAGGATTTCATAGAGGCAGTGTCATTGCATCCAGACCTTGATTCAGTCAAAAGGGTAGAAAAAGGTTAGAACATTCACCATAAAGCCTGTGCAGGAGCATAAGAATGCAAGTTATGAAGCACCTGTGATGGGTGGGTGGAGAGGCTGTGTGCTGATGTGATAAACTCAGTGAGGACGGAGAAGAAAATGAGCAAAAGGAGACGGGAGAAGAGGTTTCAAAGAAGACCAGCGGAGAGGCAGGATGACCTCTGTGGGCCCTAAACACGGTGCCTCCCAGATAAATTGGCCCTAGAGACAAGAAATCCAAACCAGTTTCTGTTTGCAAGGCCTGGCTATTGATGCGGTTCATTCCCAGCCTTGCTAATTACCAATTCTATCTGCATCAGAACCGCAGTGAAGTGTTTCAGGTCAAAAGACAGAATGACCCTGCTGCTCCCCTTAGAGTCAAATCGAACATGTTACTCCTCTGTTGCCCTGCTTGGCGACATTCTCAGAAGAAACCATAATCTTAGTTTTTACTGGAGCAAGAAACAAAGCAGTTACCAAAGGGCTAAACTACCTCAGATAACAAACGTTAAAGGGTCTTTCCTTTTTTCTTAGAAGTCAATGCCACACATAAACCTGAAGTCTGACACTCAACGGTGTGATACCTGCAGGCCTCCATTACTTCTGGCAACTGGTGACAATTAGTGAAGGCTGATAATTCCTGTCGCCTGCAGCACAGAAGGCTGATCACCTGGTGTCTACACAGCTGGAAAAGAGCAAAACCTTTCCATTCTGTCAACTGCACCAAAGGTTCCTGAATTATCCCACTTCCCTCTGGCTTAAATAATAACAAGAGCAATGGAGTCCTCAAAGAGTGTAAGAATTGGCATTTCCCAGCCCTATTTTATTAAGTGGTTTAAGCAAGAAGGAACTTGCAGCCTCTACTAGAGAGTTGTAACTTTGCCAAAATTTGCTGAAAACTGAAAACAACACTTCTGGCTACTAGAGTGAAGGTGACAGGCACTGAGAAATGTCATGAATTTGATGCCTCTTACCACCTTAACAATATTTTCTGCCTCAAAAAAATTCACTATCTTGGTGTCAGCATTTTATCAAACTCAGAGAAAACTCAAAATGCTGTTGGCCACCAGCCAGCCAGAAACACTTCACCCTCAGAAGAAATTAATCAACAAACAGCTCTACTGAATGTTCACTATGTTCAAGGAGAGCTGGTAGACCCTTTGGGAGACAAAGAGAAAGATACACCATAAGTTCTGCCACCCAGGAATTCATTTGTTCAGAAACAGTAAAGTTTCCCTTGCCTTGATAGGATTAACTCCTCTACTTCAGGACATCCAAGTTCATTCTATATAGTACATATCTCCTTTCTAGATGCCACTTCTTGCAATATTGCCATCCTGACCTCCTACTATTCTTGGAACCACCATGAATTTTCAGGCCTCTGGGGCTGTCTCAATTTCCAATACCCAGCTCAAATGTCACCTCCTCCATGAAGCCATCCCAACCTCTCTGGGCAGAGTTTGTTACCTCATCTTTGCTTCTTTACTATTTTATGTTGCTATTATGGGCTAAGCACATAATTTTACTTGTTCATCTGTTTTTTTATTATATTGTAATCGAGTTGTTGAATTATTTTTATGTAGTTTCTTTCAAGCATGACTTGAAAGAACCTCCAGTATATGTTTAAAAATAGAAGTAAGTATGGGACAAAGAAACTTATTTATATGTGCAAGTCTACCTACAGCCATTCTTGAGACACAGTAGGTTCTCAATAATCATTAGCTTTATTAGAATCATAAATGCCCATTAAATATCATACTTCAAAGAATGATGGTCTGCAAATTATACTGCAGAAGGGTGCTGGCACATTTCCGCAAGTTCAGAGTTAGGGAGAGCCTGGTGTTTGTGGCTCATCATTTAAACCAGCATGACCTACCGGAGGTCACAGTGATGTTGAACATGTAGAGCTGGAAAGACAGACGAGGGTCATTTTTGGATACTGTCTGATGCCAGGCTGAGCAATCTCTAGAAGTCAGTGTGCAGTGAAAGGTTTTGAGCACAGGACTGATCACATAATACTGAAAATACAAGTGAAATTTGACAGCTACATGAACAATGAGTAGCAGACATCCTCAAACTTTTTCTTAAAGGACAAGAAAGTAGTTTAGGCTTGTGGCCCACAAGATGTTTGTCACAGCTACTCAGTTCCACAGCTGTATCATGAAAATAGCCTCAGACAGTATGTCTACAAATGGGTGTGGCTGTGTTCCGTGAAACCCTTTATTTACTAAAACAGGCGATGGGCCATATTTAACCCACAGGTTATAGTTGGCCAGTCGCTGGATCGGAGAAATAATTGGCTGAACTTTTAGAAGACATTTAAGAGTCTAGTTAATCATGCTGTTGTAAAACTTTGGAGGCTCATACCAGTCTGGTGGGGGTGGAAATGGCAGGGAGGGGAGGGGTTACAGGGAAAAGAGGGAGCTGATTGGGGAAAATGAAGAAAAAGCAAAGAGAGCATTTCAACTCTTGGAAAAAGAGGCCTAGGCTAATAGAGACACAGTCAATAGGACAGGGGTTTCTGTGCTAACTACCTGGGGAACTTCCTCTTTAAAAATTTGAAAGGAAGTAATTTGAAAAGATGCACACATGGAAACCAGAAACATGAGATCAAAGAATTGCGGAGAATTTTGGTGCTGCAGGAGGGGACAGAGCAGAGGGATCGTTTAGTCCAAACTGGTCTTCTTATGATGCAGCGGGGTGGATAGTGTTTCAATCATAGGTCATTAAGCAGATGACTGCCAAGCCCCAGGGTCCACAGATCACGTTTTGTTGCAGGAACACAACACGGGCCTTCAACATGTGGAAAAATACAGCGGATCAGTTGCCAGCGTTTAAAGTTCAGGAGCTGAAATAGGAAGTTGAAATTCTCACTTCTCTTGGGGGAGGGAAAAAAAAATAGAAGATCTGGCAATTTACTAAGCTTCCATTCCTGCACAGAAAAACCGGCTGAGTGTTTCAGGAGCTCCTGTCTACAAGGTAGGGCGCTGCATTTACTGAAGCCAACTCCACGCCATCAGTCCCTGTCACAGCTCCTGTGGCCCTAGCAGGCACTTGAGCATGTGAACCCTGATTCTGGGATCCGGGCTCTAGAGCCACACTGCCAAGCTGCTGTCCTGACTCAGCTGCCTTCTTGCTTTGCAAGTTTCCGTTTCCTTGTCATGCGGGTGAGGAACATGGTGAGCTCCTGCCTCCTAAAATGATGATGGTGATTCACTGAACTATTATATGCAAAGCACAGGCAAAGAGGTCCTCAGATGTGGAGATGGTGATTGGTATCGTTATGGGAATTTGAAGCCCAGAAGTTAAGTGAATTGCCTGTCAGTTAGTGGCAGAACCAGTAACAGAGCCCGTTTTCCCCCGAGCCCAGTGCTATTTTCATCACTCTGAGTGTATTCCCTTCAAAAGCAGCAGGGGTGTTTGAAAATAAAGGTGCTCCCTGAACAGAGAAGAAAAAGTCAAAAGAACAAGTCAGATACGATGATGGACCAGCATGTCAAACCATTTCCATGTGTACCACCCAAGCCACATCTCAAATCAAAGCCTGGTGATTTCTAGTTGCCCTTCTGTCCTGGAGAACAAGCGTGGGAAGAAAGATGGGCCAAAATATCCTGGAGCTGCTTTTTCCTATTTATAAATTCTAAGTTTCTGCTTGTTTCAAAAGTGGATGAGAAAAAGTGCTAAGTCAACAAACTTTGGCTAATTAGGTCCCCCCCCCCCCCGCCCACTCTCCCCCATTTGGTGACTGTAAATCAATGACAAGCAAACTTCTAATCCTTGCATCCTGGCTGAGAAATGTACTGCCACCGGCCATCCATCACTTCTGCCTGTAAGTGGCCTTGCTGAGCTCTGTCAAAAAGCATCCAGTTCTCCAGTTACAGGCATTTCCTCTGTTCTGCAGCTGGATAGGAAAATATGCTGGTGGCAACATTTTTGTAATAAGCTGCATGCTGTGTGAGGCCAATTGCAATGCAAAGGTCGTATGTTCTAAACTGTTTATAGATTGCAATTTGTAAGGTTACAATGTCACATACTGTCAATAATTCAAGACGGAGAATTACAACTATTAATGGATAAATTCTTCATTCTTCTTCAACACTCATTCCCCTAAGATCCTTCATTTATTTCACTGAAGTGCGATTCCTTGAACTTTGAACTGAAGGTTTAATTTATTTATGGGGGGAAAATCATGGTAGAATACTGTAAGTAATTTTCTTCACAAGTTCCAAGGGATTTGAACCAATCAAAAGACCACAGTTCAGAAAAGAGAGATTATCAAGAATTCCCTTGACCTAAAAATTATGTTTCTGTCATCAGTGTACAAGAGGCCTAGGACCCCTCCCTTCTCCCTCCCCCACCCAAAAGTAAACAAAATGGGGTGTTGGTGTGGCAAGTATTTCTGAAATACACCAAATACTGGGAGCTAAATGTAAGAGTACATTTGCTGTAATTGTGTACTCCCTGGAATCTGTCCAAATGCTTTATTTGGGAAAATACTTAAACTGAAATCTAGGGAGACTGTGATTGCTGAACCTGTATCTGGGCTTTTCAGAAGTATGGGATGACAGCTATGGACATTACATACACCACTTCTAATCAACAATGGCTCTACACCAAAGTCTGGGGCAATCTTCTGAAGCTCCTTCATATAATTCTGGGTAAATAACTTGAGCTACTGAAACACAGATAATCTTTCTCATATAACTATGGTAGGTTTTCTTGTTTGTTTGTTTGCTTTTATTTATTTATTTTTAAATAGAGGATAGAGGCAGATAATGTAATCAACTTCTTTTGGGTACTTATAATCTCAGAGGATTCCAAGGAGTAACTGGCTTTTCATCTCTGAGAGTTCTTTCCCTGTCTGCAACTTTAGACATGGCATATAAATTGGCAGTGCCCAGAAAAATAACTAGTTATCCAAGGAGAAGGCAGGTCAGATGGGATTCCTCATCGCAGACCCCGGGGGTGTTTAAGAGACTATGTGTTTGGTTGGTTGTTCTTCCTATCACCTCCTTTCCTATAAATGTGCTCCCAACTACTTGATTCTTCTGTGTCCATTAGGGTTTGGACTGCTCATGAGTCTCCTATGAGAAACACAGAAAATGTGGTAAGCACCAAACATTCACAGATGGTTCCTGAGTTTCTGAAGGCAAGACGCATTCAAACCTGTTGTCTTGCATTATTTTGGTGGAGTTTCAAAACCCAGGACACCAAGAATCAGGCATCAATACATTACCAAAACATGGTACCTGGAAGTGGTCAGGTATAATTAAGACAGTTACCACATACTCTAGGATTTAAATTAAGTGTAAGAAGCTGAACTGCATTCTTTAACCACAAGAAAGGCCATTCCTGAAATCTGATAAAGGTAAATACAATCTTAGGCCCAATCACAACTTAATGCCTCTGATTCTCACTATGCTGACTTTATATATGAATATATGTTTGAGGGCTATATGTATAACTAGAACTAAATACATTTTGATATAAAAGGATCACTAACAAAATTGGGCTTCTGCCTGCCAAGGTAAGGATCACGTTTTTTCAACTTACTGGATGTGCATTGGCCAAGACAGCTAAGCAATTCCACAGTACTATGTCGGTCTGTGAAATGTGGAAATGTAACAAAGAGCTGTGCTCAGTTTCAAGGATGCGCAAACTAGATTTTAGGTGGTTATGGGGGGTACTTCTCTTTCATCAAACTGTTATCATTCCCAGGCATCTATCTGAACAGTTAAGAAAAATATCTTTTTCAAATACTCAATTGGTAAGACAAGCTCTCTGTTGCCTTTTCTTTCTTTATGGGTTTGGTTTTGCTCTCAGTTTCTTAAAGGGATCAGTATCACAAGTAAAAGCTAAAACCAGGACAATTAAAAGTTCTAGAAAAGGCAAAGCTCTGTCTTGTTCATCTTCCCTTACTAGTATTACATTTTAAAATCACTAATATACCACAGTTTGGTAAAAATTCACCCATTAGTATGTTGTTCTTCTCAATGTTAGTTTTAAGGATAGGAAATAACCAAATAAAACACATGTGATGAGCCTGGAAGTCTCTCTCATATCAGAGACCTTACTATTTCCATCTTATATCACATATTTTTAGCTTTCCTGGCATGAGTTATTTTAACTAATAGTCTGATTAATGAAATACTAAAGCTTCTTAAAAAAGGACATTTAAACTAGTGCTAGCAGGCCCTGGCTGGTGGCTCAGTGGATAGACACTAGCCTGCAAACCCAAAGGTCACTGGTTTGATTCCCAGCCAGGGCACATAACCAGGTTGCAAGCCAGGTCTCCAGCCAGGTCTATAGCTGGAGGCAGGTAAAAGGCAACCACACATGGATGCTTCTCTCCCTTTCTTCCCCTCTCCATTCTTATACTATTTTCTTATATAAACTGTATATGTTACAGGCACACAGTGGTTCTTCCATTTCTGTACAATAATGGGGACCCCACCAAAAACAGCACATTTTTCCCCCTGTAATGTAATTAAATGTCATTCAAGTAAAAAGTGCTTTCTGCTTCCCAAGAAATTTGTCTGCCTTCTGCCACTTTAGAGTTCCCATAGGCAACACTCACTCCCCTTGATCTCTGAAACCAGACTATGCTCTTATTAAAAGCTATTCTTATGAATAGTAATCACTGGCAAGCATGTATTCAAGTTTAGACAGTGCCATGTCATCTTTGTGTTGGGCCTGACCATAAAACTACAAATTGATAAACTCAACACAGAACAGCAGCAACAGCAAAACAGAAGCCTAATCACCTAAAACAACAGTAATTTTTTTAAACAGATTTTATTTGTTATTTCCAGAGAGAGAGGAAAGGAGAGAGGCAGAGAGGGAGAGAAACATGCAATGTATGGTTGCCTTTCACCTGCCTCCAGCTACGGACCTGGCTTGCAACCTGGTTATGTGCCCTGGCTGGGAATTGAACCAGCAACGTTTGGGTTTGCAGGCCAGTGCCTTATCCACTGTACCACCAGCCAGGGCCTTGTTTCTATTTTCTTAGTTTACTTTGTTCATTAGATTGCACATTTAAGTGAAATCACACAGTACAATATTTGTCTTTCTCTGACTGGCATTGGGGGGTGAGTACACAATACAATATACAGATGGTGTAGTACAGAATTATATATTTGAAACCTATTCAATTTTATTAACCAATGTCATGCCAATAAATTCTATAAAAATAAATAATTTACTGTCTGACCACCTGGATCTTGTGGTTTACAGTTTATCAGAGACAGCCTAGATCTTCACTTAGGCTTCTGGAAAATTCCTTATTTCTGGTATATGGTCTTTATTCCCATGATGCATCTCTTCTGTGTTTTAATGGAAGCACCAGGGTATTTATTAAGCCTTTCTTGGCTGAGCAAAATTTTGTTTTTGCTCAGCCAACTTTGTTTCCCTTGCAGGAAAGCAGCAGCCAAAACCCTTTTCGGCGTTTTTAGTCTGAAAGCTGTTTCTGTCTGCTGATTCCTTAGAATTTAGGGATCAGCAGGTATTAGATAGATTTTGATTCTCCCTCCTCTGCGGCCTCTCCATTTCTGAGATATCTCCAAAATTGCTAGCTTCTTTGAACACCCCAAATTCTACCCACTGAAAGTTTACATACAGCAGCCCTTTGAGGTTCATCCACCCCATGCTACAGGGACATGAACGTGCCCTCGGGGGAAAACTGTATAAACCTAGAGTCACCCAATTCAGTGCCCATCCTTCAGGAGTTTAATCCCCTTCTGTCTCAGCCTGTTGTTGATACCTCTCCAATGTCTTCAAGTAGCTTTATATTTCCTTCTCAGTTTCTAATTATTATCTACAGAAGGCACATCCAATACCAGCTAGTCCTCTAACACCCTACAGCTTATTCTTTAAAACAAAACAAAAATCTGTGTTCTTGACAGAATACTTTTAAAAATTGTATTCTAAACATCCTTTGCAAGGTGATGATGATGATGATGATGATTACAAAATCACTTGCCTACTTATGTTCTATAATGCTTCTTATTTACTTCTTTTCTGGTTTTGTTCAAGGCCAAAATCTGGATTCCTTCAGGGCCAACTTCAACAGAAAGTGATAAAAACAGAAATATACTGACACTGTTAAGGTTATTTTGCCAAATTATCCTACTTTTCTCTTACTCTATTGCAGAAAAATATGGGAAGTTATTCATCTGCCATCTCCTTCCATGCCTGGTGAAATTCCCTAATCATGTCCAATTAAGTCATCAAAAGAACTAATAGGAATAAGGTGCCAGCCTGCGAACCCAAAGGTCACTGGTTCGATTCCCTAGCCAGGACACATAACCAGATTGCAAGCCAGGTCTCCAGCCAGGTCTATAGCTGGAGGCAGGTGAAAGGCAACCACACATTGATGTCTCTCTCCCTCACTAACTCTCTTCCTTCCCCTCTCTCTAAGGATAATAAAATAAAATCTTTTAAAAAGAGAGAGAATAAAGTAGGGCAACCCCTAAAAAGCTGGTGACTACTTTTCCAGAATTATACACTCATGTGATGCCTGAGTATCAGTAGAGTAGGAAAAACACATTAATATTTAGCACTCATATAGCAGTATAAATGCTTGCCATGCTCTACAATAAATAAATCCAGGCCTCAAAATGTGCATTTTAACACAATTGTAACACAAAAATATCTTTAGACTTTGTAATGACTTCCCAGGGGGAAACAGCCAGAAGTCCCATCATGTGAAACTGTAGTATACCGAGCAAAGTGGAGGAGACTCTTCTATAAAACACAATCTTGTACTGATAAGACAAAGATCAAATGTCCCTAGGAGGAGCTTTTTTCCCCCTGTAATTTAAATGATGTTAGAATATTGCAAGTGCCTTCCCTAAAACTCCCCTTCAGGCTGCCTGTCTCCCTTGGCGGTACCCTCATTCTGTCAAGTTCACTAAGTAAGCAGTAACCTGGATGTACAGGGAGTTAACTCTCTTGTACTCCTCTCTACCGCCCATCTTCCAGCCTGGTCTATTCCTTGTCCCCAATCAGCAGGACATTGCTGACAACTTAAAGCTCATAATTCAGTTTCCTAGCATGGCCTTTTCCCATCATCCACCATCACTGCCCTGTGTCCGTCATCACATGAACTTCCAAGTGGAAGCAATTGGCACTGGGTTTGCCTTCATTGGTAATAATCCATTCTGAAGCACACCTTCCCTTTACATGAACCTACTTCCTTAATGCAGCTTCATCCACACTACTGTCAATCGTCCAGAATCATGTAATAAACAAGCACAAAATGGGCTCAGAAGTAAGTATTTCAAGATAAGAGAAGATAGTCTCAGCAGATTCCTTCAAACCTAACATATCTTACCTGGTCAAGCCAGCTTTCATCCTACTCTGAAAACTCAAATCCTTCCCACAGACAAAGCCCCTTTGACAGGCTCCTTCACATTTCAAATTGTTCTTTCTTCGGAATGAGTGCTGTTACCGATGTCACGGTGTGTAACAGTGTAAGCCATAAGGGAAAATGGCGACCAAACGGTTGTAATTAAGAATAACAGGATGTAAGGAGATAGGAGACAGCCTAAGTTTTTATTGGCACTTGCCATTTTCATCTATATCTTACTTTGCATGCACATATACAATGAATGCAATAGGTTTACATTTAAAAGCCTGCGAGCAAATTCATTCCTAAAATACTATTGACAAACCCAACCATTAAAACACAGAAATGATTGTAATTCTATAGAAAGAGTCCATAATTTAAAAATATTCATAGACAAGTCTTTTAATTGAGGCAAATTACTCTTTTGCAATGTGAAAAATAACCTTTTCATTTGTACTTTTCACAGTTATAACTGTTGACAAAATAGGTTTTCTTAAAGGAAGTCTCATCCACAGACACGGATTACTGAGCTCGGTTCTTTTCCATCAGGTCGAGAATAAAGCTGTCACCTTTTCACCTGTTCAGCATCCCATGAGCCTAATCAGACTTATACTTATGTTAAGCCATTTGTCAAACACCAGCTACAGTACAGAACTTTAAGTCCCACTACCTTTGACTTACATTTTATATTTGACAAGAAAGGCCCTTGGGATACAAGAGAGCTTTCCACCCAAACTAGTGCCTACTCAGCATGTGTTCTAGAAGCCAGAGTGTTATTTTGGCTTTCCTGTTCCCTGCTTGCAGAAGTCAAATGGCTCAATAATTCTCTCTACAGTGATGTGATGTGTCTGACAAGTCAGATGGGGATATGACATGCTCATCCTTGTCCTTTTCTTCCTCAAATATATGAAACCCAAGCCTGAAACAACAACACAGGTTTAGCTGGACTAACCAGTGAGTTGGGCTGAAATGTTTGGAAGTGCACAGATCTTAATTGTACTGGGAAATTCCAACTTGAAAATTGATTTTCTCTGAACAGACCTTCTCTGTGTCAATTCTCAATTACTGACAAAGGTAGATATGGTTTTTGGAACAAAGTCAACAGATCCAGAGAAAGGTGAGTCTATGATTTTCAGCCTTAAACATCACTAATAATTTATGTCTTTGATTAAAAAATCATTACTGTGAAAGCAGAGCTTTATTTGAACTCGGTCACATTATAGAAAACACTAGAATGGGTAAAGGAAAAGGACACACAGGTAGAAAGAAAACAAAAGAAGAGGAGAAAGAGGGAAGGAAAGAGAGGAGACAAGAAAGAGAAAGCATGGAGTTGAGGCTGCATAAAGTCACTTTTGCATTTTCCTCTTTAGCTTCATTTTAAAGCTATGCAAACGTCTCATTAATTTCTACATTTGGAGTCTGACTCTGATAGTAAAAGCAAATTACTCTTTTGGGTCTTTTGAGCTCCACTTCTACCAGTGACAGATCTGAAAGAGATGAAATATTTTATGCAATTAAATACCGTATGCTATAATGTGACTCAGTGTGAATACCGTCTCAGTTACTCAGAGTGAGGACCAGCACAGGAAATAAAAAGGGGAGGACTGAGCAATCATTACAAAAGCACAATGAACAGGCTGTTGGATGCTTGTTTGTAATTTGCTCCTTAGTACATCTCCGAAGAACAAGAGGCTGCATGGGCTTAAAAGCACAGATATGGACAAAAGAGCTCCTGGCTTGCGTGAACGTTTCCCCAACACTCACCATGTCCAGACTTCCTCTCCTCGTCATCATCATGAGGAACTGGCATGGTCTTCTGTATAGACTCAAGCCAGGAAAATAGAGGCCAATTTTGGACTTAGTAGAACTGGATTAGAAGAATGGAAAAGGTATCTTTTCCATAGCTTTTTCCAAGTTGGGAAAAACTACAGAGGTTTCTAATGATGTGCATTGTAGGACTTTCTAATCAAATCTAGTATCTGGTTAATTTATTTCTTTTTAAAAAATACTTTAATAATTTCTTTTTAGAGAGGGGGTAAGGAAGGAAGAAAGAGAGGGAGAGAAATATCAATGAGTGGTTGCCTCTCACATGCCCCCAACTGGGGACCTGGCCTGCAACCCAGGCATGTATCCTGAGTGGGACTAGACATGGCCACTCTTTGGTTATTTGGTGTATGTTGGTATATTTGGTGTATTGAACGGTTATTCAATACACTGAGCCATGCCAGCTAGGTTAAATTCTTACAGACCTTTCATGTTAGGTCTAGATACTATTTCCTGGGCCAAGATTCTAAGTAACATTTCCATTTCCCAAATGGGGCTGAAAACTCTTTCCACGCATCTTTTTTTCTGCAGATTTTCATGCATGGGCTCTGACAGTAGACTGCTCACTTACTTTGGTCCCTGCCACCAACTTTACATGAAGTTCACTGGCAATTTTGATTATATCTGAGTGCAACCTACACTCATAGTTTATTTTAATATAACCCCCAGAGCATCCCTGTGACTGTCTGTCATTTCCACTTCAAAGTTAGAAAAGTGAAGCTCCAATACATAAATGCTTTTACTACCAAAGATGTAAAGCAAACATGAGGGCTGAACTTTCAATTAAAATCTTTGCCATCTGGAGGAGTCAAAGGAATGCCTTAAAAAATATATAGGCAACAACATGGCATGGTATCATGTCCCAATGTTCACAATTGAAACTATTGGCATTATATTTGAAGGTATATGTGAGAAAAAATGCTCTTTTAGAAGTTGACAATCAACAAAGTAAATTTATTTTATCCATGAATATGATATGAAAAGGGGAAAATAGGATACATAAAAGGGAGAATTAGAAATCAAAAATTTTTAATTTGTGACCCTGATAAGAAAAATAAACCCCATTTGTTATTAATGCAAGCCTATTAAAACTCTTATTAAACCTAGGCCCAAGAAGTATCACAGAACCTATGTGATACTGAAATTCTCCTATCCACCGAACTGATATTTTTGAGGTTAATTCTTTATGACCACAATATGATAAATATTCTTAGGAAGTATGCTGCATATCTAAAAAAAATTGGAGTCGGAGAAAAGTCATATAACCAGGTATCTGTTGCTCTGTCAGTATGTTACTCTAAGTAATTGGGGGATAAAAAAAAAATAGAATTATATCATGTAATTAACAAATAAAAATTACAGAGAGGCAACTACAGCAACTGTCCCACATTTAAGTTAGCAAACACTTTGGGAAAAGATTGTGAATCCGTTTTTCTTGAAAATTCTATTCATTCAAATGGTGATTTTGATTTTAGCAGCTGGTCAAAACTATTCTGGGAAAAACGATATACACTGAGCTGGGGTTTTCTTGCCCTGAAATAAAAATAACAGCTCAGATTCAATTTAAAGTTTGCTGGCAAATACACTCTTTAGCATTGCCTGAACGTGAAAATACTGGCAAAGGTTTAACCAGTCAGGATATCGCATTCTGACATGGTGCTGACTATCTTGGGGGAGGAGGGCGGAATGAAGAATCAATCACCCCAATGGTACTAATCTGGTTAAGAGGAGCTGACAGGTACCCTAGGATCAGGCACCAAAATAGGTTTTGCCTCCGGCCCACCTTCTGTGCACAGAAAGCAAAGTGAACCCACCAGTCGATCTCATAAAAATTAAATGGAGATATTGTCAATAGAATGATGATTAGTTATCACTGAAATTAGGGATAAAACACATTGGGGAGGGTGGATATTAAGAATTAAAAGTTCTATCAGAGAGAAGAGTAGCCCTAGGAACTAGTTAGGAATTTATATCTCAGGGTCACGCGTCTGTCTGGGTGGATAGGAAAACGAGTGGAAGCCATGAATTAAATTGTACTATTTCTGCTACGTTCTGACAAGGACTGCCAGGTAACCCTGTAAGTTATGAAGGGTAGGGGACCAAAGCCTGTGCAGACTTGGAATTTTGTCTTTGCTTCACCAGGTGAAGCATGTTAATGCAGGTTACCTGAAATGTTGCTTTTCTGGAGCATTAGAGTTCCTTCTCTCAGTCAGGGCTGCCTGAGAATTGAGGGCTAACACTCCCCAAAACATCAGTCATGGCGGAAGCAATCGTTGGAGCAGCAACAGTACTCACAGCAACATCAACAGTGATGATCATGCAGTACAAAGGGGACATTTCATTTTTAAGTATTTTATGTATTTATTTTTAGAGAGTGGGGGAGTGAGGGAGAAAGAAAGGGAAAGAAACACCGACCTATTGCCTCTCTTGCACACCCCCAGCTGGAGACCTGGCCCATGACCCAGGCATGTGCTCTGACTGGGGATTGAACCAGTGACCTTTAGGTTCACACACCAGTGCTCAGACCACTGAGACACACCAGCCAGGGGAAGGGTAATTTCAAAAACACAGTAAAATCATGACTCTCATGCAGATAAAAAATGAACTCAGATTAAAGATTGTTTCTTTTTGTTTGTGTTTTACTCATAATGAGGGAACATGGAAGATGTTATAACTGGTCGAAGAAGTACAAAACAAAACCAGTTTATATGGATTAAAAGAATGTTGAAACAAATGTACTGATGGAGGTAAAACTGCCGTCAGAGGATTGGGGGAGTCAGTACAACCTCCACAGATTGGGGCAAGAATTTGCCTGTGGACAAAATTTATTTGTCATTGCTATCATTTATCCAAAATGGAAAGAATTATAAAATAGTGTTCACAGAATCAGAATCGGATAGCTACCAGAAGGGTGTGCTATAGACAATGTTTAGCTTACCACTGAGGTGCAGCTTTTTCCTAAAACAATAAATGCTATGCCCTAAAACTGGACATCCAGGATCCTCAGAAATCAGAATTGCACATTAAATCTCATGCATACCCTCTCTCAGGCATTGTCCCCACCACCACCCACCTTTCTTCACACCAACAAACCAGAAGCAAGTTGCCTACCGAGCTACCATCTTCCCATGAGCAGACGAGGTACAGCAATGATGTAACAACGCAGAAGCAACGAGGTGGCCACTCTGTATGATATGTGACCAAAGCCTGTCACCTACACAATGTGATGAGTGCTGAAACTCTTTGGCAAAATGAGAAAGTCCAATTAATACGGAACTTACACTCAATGTCTCTAACACTCAGGGAAACTTGCCCAAGTGCACATATGGCACTTAGAAAGGAATATCCATGATGTTTTCTAAAAATGAAAGGAAACATGTTTAACATCATAGGAGAAGCATATGGGACTCCATTTCCATTGCTATTTTTTTTTCTTGGATTTTCTTTTCATTTGGGAAAAAGGAAAGAGTAGGAGGATTGCATAAAAATGTTTTATATCCCTTTTTTTATATTTTTTTTATAAAGCTGTACCAGAATAGCCCAGTGCCTTTAAATTGATGGGTATAGTATTGCCACCACAAAGCTGGTACCACATAAAATAGTTGCCTTATATTCTCTGTCCCAGTAACTTCACCCTGTGGGCAAGAACTGTGCATATTTATCTTTATGAGTGTCCTGCACACAGTAGGTGTGCTATGACTGATGACTGAACTCAGCCTTGACCGTGTTCTCAGTCTTTGCTCACCATGTGTGCACCCTCCGTTGCCCAGTCCTGCTCCTACTTCTGGATTCCTGACTTGTGCTCCATACCTGCAGCTGAGCCATGCTCCTAGATTCTCTAAATGTGACCCACTGCTTTTCTCTTTGACTAGAGCTAGACTATACTAGTGTGGATATGCTACACAGTAAAATAACTGTCCTAACTCATCTCATACCCAAGCACTTTGGAATGCATGTTCCCAGTCGCCTAAAGAAAGCTTATAACCCAGACAGGGAGATTTTCCTTATTCAGGAAACCTCCCAAAAGACATTGAACATCAGACAAATGCATGGTATTGTACTCAAGGCTTTTCCTAAATGTCTACATGTACCCTGTGGCTCTAAGTGTGAGAATATGATTGCCATTTTGGCAGTAAAAACCTGTAAGTTCAAAGTTATGCTTCTATTTGGTGAACTACTTCTGTCCACCACACTTAAGAGCACTCTTTCTCCTCTACCTCCCAAGATCCCCTTTCTAGCTGCTGGGGGGGTGGGGGGCGCGGGGGAGAAAGACCTTGACATTGGCCACCATTTATTCTGGTTACTTCTCAAGAGATTCCACAGATACCTTCCCTGTTTGTTTCTAATTTAGGAGAGGACATCACTTAAATGCCAACAGATGAGCAGCCCACAAATAAAAGTAAGATTAAAAAGCAGTTGCCAGAGATAACCTGCAAGAAGGAAAACCACTTAAATGGCTCTTACGTGGAAAGCATTGCTTTTAATATATAAGAGATATTTGAAATTCTCACAATGAATAATGCCTCAAGGTGTTTTTTTAAGGATAAGAAACCACCTTGAGTGGCATGATTATTATCCTGGACTGATAATTAACAGCTTGGATTAGGTATTTTGGATGGTTTTAAGCAGCACTTTGTACTGGGTCTGCTGAAGCATCTGTCCAGCCTGGTACCCTGTGTAAGTTTGTTCTTTTCTGGGTAGGCATTGTTCTAGAGTATTGTCCTTAGATTCAGATCATCTCTTCTACACTGAAAGCATTTTGATGTTTTCTGGCTTAAAAATTGGTATTCTCATAGATATTGTGGAATAAAGCTGAAATTGGGTGTGTGGTTCTTGCAAAAGTTTAAATGGCTGGTGAAGTTTTACACTTGTAAAATTAATATAGGGCACTAGTACAAAATAGTTTTCGATATATATATTTTTAAAAAGCTCTCAAAAAATAAAAATAAGAGCAGATGCCTCCTTGAATCGTCCCCCTCCTTGTATTGATGATGTTAGGAACCATAATTTCAGCACATCTTCACACACATGTCCACGGGATTTCGCACCCGCTGTCTTTGCATGACTTGCTCGTCTTTGAATTAATGCATGCTTGAATTCAGGGGTGGATGTAGAATGCATTGTGTAACACATCAGCTACAGGAAGAAGCTCAGCTTCTGAAAACCCATGTCTACTTAGCGTCAACACGGCGGCACTGTAAGGCTGATGTGGTTACCTGAACTACTGGAGCCACTCACATCGTCCTTTCTTGTCACCAGGATGCCCAACCTCTGGCTTCTTTCATGTCTTTAACGTTCAATGAAGAAGCACATTTGGTTTTTGCAGGGGAACCTGGGTAGGGGTGGGGTGAAGGAGCATCTGAGCACAATTTCATCTCAGACTCCTTCTATTTTTAAAAGTGCACTTTAATATGATAGGCAGTCTTAAACTACTTTTAAAGGCTGATGAATTGACTTGGAATAAAAATACGCTGTATTAGAGACTTTCAGACATACCATGAAAGTGAAACGGCTATTATCTTTTTTACATTAAGAGAAGGGCAGCATGCCATCCTCTTTCATTCCCCCAGTACATCAAATTGAATTATTCATTAGCACTAAATGTTTCCAAACCACCCCCACCACCATTACCTCATTTTAAACAATGAGCTGTTTCATTTCTTCTAAAAATAACTTCTCTGATACATGGAGCTCCTGAAGTTTTGGACTTTGCAAAAATTAATCCCCATGGTTAGTAAATCTAACAGTTGCCCGAGTAGAATCAGACAGTGACTACAATAAATGAGCCATTAAAAATCAGCTCATTCTATGTTTTTTTTCATCTCTCCCATTTGTCTCTGCCCATAGACGCTCAGTGCCGAGTCATCCTGGGAACCTGAGCTTGGCCAGGAATGACTCAGGTGAAATCTTATAGTAGAACCATAACAAAACTTGTCAAGTCCCAGCCCACACACCAATACATTTGGTCCTGCATGTGATCTCAAAGTCCTCAAATGACTTCCCAAGAGGCAGTGTCAATCGACAGCTGTAGATTGACATTATTCAGATTTAATGGAAACACATGGGATGCCCAGTACCTTCAGATCAGTAAATACACACACACACACCACCGTACAGACACACACATACATTGACATACACTATCATAAACACATGCACTGCCAAACACATACATTCACATGCTCATCAAGCACAGGCACACATACATGGAGGCAAATAAGCACACACATCCCACTATACACATAGACATTTCCCACTATGTGCACATATACTTCCAAACATACACACACACACACACACACACCACCGAACACACAAACCTATCCCACAAGACGCACATATACACATACATATGCATTCAAACACACACACACATACACACCTTCACCAAACCCACACACCAGCACGCACATACAAACAGACAAACCTCATTTGCCGTCTCTACTCTCAGATTTCCAGGCACCAGGGTCTGGATTTCAGAGGGAATCCCGTCTCCTGTCTCCTATGATCCTTCGGCACCTGCCGCGCCATGTTTCATTAACAGGAGCTCATCAAAGCCACATCAGAAAGTGAAAATGCATCGCTTCTATTGCCATTCGTAGCACCATTTGTTTCATTTAAGAAAATGTGTTTAGTTCCCAGCCTTCAATTACACGGCTCACACAGGGATACGGAGTTCAGGGTACATATATTTTCTCCCATCTCTGCACTTTGTCAGAAGAAAAATCGCTTTGAGTTGATTTCTAAGACAAACTGTTTCCATTTGCTGCAGCAGCTGCAACAACTCAGCTCTTTCAAACAGTCACTTGGCTCCCGAGACTTCCGAGCCACTCTGGTTTCTAGATTGGGCAGCGGCGGCCTCACGACTCTCCTTTTAATGCAGGCCTTACAAGTTCCGCTGAGGGTAGAGCTCAGGTTTGAATTCTGCATGGTGGGGATGGGATTTCTCAAGTTCAATGAAACAGGGGAAGTTGCATGATCTTAACAATTGGCACCAGAATTGCTCTCAAAATGAAAACGGTCCTTGGTTGTAAATGGATCATGATCCTAATTGCTTCTGTTTGCCTGTTTTGTCTTTTTCCTATTTGTTTGTTTTGGAGAAAGATCTCAGAGAATGCCTGCTGGGCCATAAGACAGAAAGTTTGGAGTTGCTGGGAACAATCTAGGCAGGGGCAGGTGAGGAACAGAGAGGGGTGCAGGAGAGGGAAAAGAGAGAAACCCTCCCTGGTCACTCCTGTCTCCACGCCCTGCCAGATCTTCCATGAACTTGGCAAAGTTAACAAAGATTTGAAGTAAGTGGTTTTTTAAAAGTTGAAGGAGGCAGAGAGGAAAAAAAAAAAAAAAAAAGTATTTTGTGCGTATTGGACACCAACCTGGCCCTAAGGACGGTCTCCCGCCTCCCCTGGAAATGGACAGAAATCTTGGGAAGGTCCTGAATTGTAACAAGTCCATTTCAGCTGCAAACTAATCCCTGGCTCTCCCACAGTAAGCACGTCGATTAGACTGTGCAGGTCTCTTTGAACAAACACAAATTAATAAATGATGCTCATATACTTTTAACACGCTATTCTCAGTATTGTGCTGGTTTCCAAGGACCCCTGGAATGAAGGGCAGAGTCCTATCCCCCAAAATCTGGACACAAATAATTATAATACAAGGCAGAACAGGAACTGTGAGAACACAGATCAGGAATAAAGAGCAATTCCAGTCTGGAAAAAGGCAGAAAAGGGAAATTTATTATTATTATTATTTTTTAATTTTATTGTTGTTGTATTACATCCATCCCCTTTTTGCTCCCCTCTGTCCCCCAAGGGAAATTTATTATTAATCTCAAAATGATTATTTTGAGAGAGTCTAGAAAAGATACTTTTACAAACAAAAACAGCAGCAGGTGAGGAAAAGATTATTTTGGTAGACTTCTTGTATGATTATCTCAACACCTCCCTTACTTGACCGAAGGATAGCTAGAATGCCTTTTAGTCTACAATGTCTTAAATAGAGTCATCTCTTCAAATTAATGTTTCATTGAATCCTACGCTGAAGTTTAGCCTAAACAGAAGTAGGAAGAAGCAAACGGTAAACAGGAAACTTCAGAATTCTGGTCGGTCTGGAAGTCAAGATGTGTAAGGTGGAAACTGGCATAAAAAGGTGGTTAGGTCAGGTGCAGATGTGTGTAGGCGACCAGATGCTGAGGTACCCAAACTCAAGTCCCATAGTTTTCTGTAGGCAATGAGGGGTGAGATGGGAGTGCCTGGGTCAAGAAAACATAGCACAGGGCGCATTTCTAACCTGTTATTTCAATGTCATATGCCAAAATGCTGAATAGGGTCGGGATAAATTTGTTGATGGGCAGCCCAGTCTAGCAAAAAGCACAGCCATGCAGTGTCTCCCCGCGGCTGCAGAAGTGAAAAGAGGTGCAGCATTGTAGGAGAGAGAATTTGGCGGCTTATAAACGGGGACTTTCTTCAGGTCACTTTAACAACTGTTTAGATCTCACCCAATACAGGAAACTAATGAACAAAACAAGCAGACAGCAGAATGTAATCAGACATGGAAACAAGGAGCAGATGACAGTGACCAGAGGGGTGGGGTTCAGTCAGGGATCTGGCATGAATGACACATGGACAACCAGGCGGGGACTGAATGTAGGAGAGGGGTTGGGGTAGGTGGGGCAGGGGGAGCAGTGGGGGAAAAAATGAAACAATTGTAATACAACAAGAAGAAACTGAGAAATTAAAGAGAAAACTGTTGATTGAGCACCTACTGTGTGCTCTGGCTAAGGGAGTTAAACTTAGGCCTGAAAGGGTTTGTGCCAAACTGATACCTACTGGTTATAATTGAGATTTGAGTTGGAAGAAAATAAAATCACTGACATTGTTTCCACCTGTAAGTTCTCTGGAGGTATACCTTTTATGACTTTGAAGGAATAAATCCCAAGACACATAAATTTTTGAAACGTGTTACACAGCAAAGGAACACAACAAAGACCACTGGATTTGTATACCACATTGGGGGGTGGGCGGACAGGAATAGCCCTGAGAGAATTAAAAATGATTTTCTCATCATTAAAGCCAGCCTAGGGGCATCACCACAAAAGGTGCTGAGCTATTAGCTGGTACTTTTAAATACAGCACCAAGTCATAAAGCCATGTTTCAATTTAAGATGTTAATTTTTTTTTTTTTTCATGCTTCTCATTAAGCCAAACTCTTATCTCTCCCAATAATTCTAAATTAGTAAGGTCAGACTATCTTGGGACTAAAAAAATAATTATGGAGTGAGTGGATCTTCCCAGTCTTCTTTAATTACTCTGTACAACCTAGGCCCTGGGAAAGCTCCTACCTGAGACTAATTTAGGAAGCTCTGAGAAACACCCTTTGGGGCTATTAGGTGCTGTCTGTCTCCCAGAGTATAACTCCTTCCAGCCAGCATACTGAAGCAGAAATTACAGCTAATGAGTCCTCATTTCCACAGGTGCAAAAACCTGGGAGAATTTAACCAAACACAGTGTGACTTGCCTCAATATGCTATAGCACAGGAACTGTATGTTCACGGCAGTTGCCCACACACGAACAGATAATTATCTCAGCAAATCCAGGCTGCATTCTGCACAGGCAAGTCATCTGTACCCATCAGTTCAAGCAGCAGTTCCCACTCTTGTCTCTTCATCACTTAACACCTCAGATGTCTTAACCCTAGCAAAAAGAATGTAGCTTATTTTTAAACAACAGTGTAAGGTGCCATATGACATCTGTCCCGCTATGGGACACATGATGCGTTCCACTCAGTTCGAGGGGGCTGCTCTGCTGGCAGAAATCAGCTTAGGGTTTGTTATCACTTGGCCCACTTATTAGTCTAAAAAGTTGTTCTGCACAAGGTACCTAGCTGCATAAATAAAATATTTGCACCTTGTATTCCTCCAATGGAGTAACAACATAAGAACATACATGTTTATGTAAAGCTAAAGTATATACACACACATATATTTTTTACTCATATATATACGTATTTTTACATACACATATATATATACTTGTATATACACACACATATATTTTACACACATATACTCATATACACACACATATATATGTATAAACAAACCTATTAATTGATCAATTGATCAATATATCCATCTCCTACAGACCTGCTTCCTGCTATTAATCATTTAAATAAACAAATGCCCAAGAGAGAATATTAGCTCTGATGCTGGCTTGGTGTTTCTTCCAGATCCAAAATTCTAGCCATAAAAATGCACCATTAACAGCACTGTGCTCCTTTAGGTAACAATGTTATCAGCAGAGTGTGTATAAGTGAATGGCGTCCCTGGCCTCCCATGAGGGACAATGTGTGGCATGGAGGCCAGGTCTTGGAGGAGGTCCTGCTTCTAGCTCAGGACCACCGTGCCTCTCATTACATAATCAATATGGTCCTGGATATTTGGGAGGCAGAAAGGAAGGGAGAAAGGGAGAGGCAGGAAGAAAGAGGTAGGACAAAGGGGGAGGGAGGGAGGAAAAAGAGCAAGGAAGGAAAGTATTATGCCTAGAATTTACAACTAAAAAGCTATCCATATACCTGCAGTTCATAACTCAGTATTGTATACTACTTAAAAGTTGGGAAGAAAATATCTGACGCATTCTCACCATATCCATAGAAGGTGTTCAGAGTTTGCTTAGTATATATGTATATTGTAAGTGGTCCCTGCTTTATCCAACTTTTTTGAGTCACCATTTCATTTTTTCTGATTACATCAGATAAGGAAGTTGTGACTTGAAATACCATGTTTTAGGAGCTTGTTACGTGCCAAGACCTCTGCAGCACCCTTAATGTATAATCATCTCATTTAATTATTGCAAGAATGTGATGGGGTAGTCTTTCCTCCAGCAAAAATGTATTAATCACCCATTTTGTGCCAAACACTGTTCCAGGTGCTGGAGGTCTGGGTAAGAGGCAGGTCTCAAGGCGCTTTATTCTGGTGCTCTATGTGTTGGGAGAGAGGAGGCAGAACATCAATAATAAACCAATAATGATTTCTTGTTTAGTCCAGTTATTTTATATTTACACAACAGGCCTCTTAAGGGCCTCTATCAGGTTTTTTTTAATATACCATCCAGAATAGCAAAATGTATTGAATAGTTACATGAGTGTAGATGTTGAAAAACAATAATAGGAAAAACTATAAACTGCCATGGCCTTTGTCAAAGCTATTTTCCAAATATGTCCAAGGAGTCTTTGTGTCTGGCATGGAGTGGCACCACTTTTTAAGATGCCATCTTCTATTAAATCTGTGTCCAATAAGCCTCGTATACTGTTCACTAGATTAGAGACATTTTTTCATCATTTGGGCAGTGGGTTCTAATTTTTATTTTTTTCATTGAAGTTTTTCAGCTCTTCTCTTCTGATCAATGCAAAGTCCAAGTATGAATATTGCCAATGAGACATGAAATCACTGGTTTTATGTTCATTTCTCTCTAAAATAGCATAGAATTGTAACAAGGTTCTTGTGAATCTTATTGAAGATTTTAGTAAGCAGAACACGCTCAGTTTGGTAATGTGGGAAACAATGTTATTAAGCTTACAACTATGGGCAAAGTGACTAGAATTAAATGGAAATTTAAAATCTGTACTCAAGATGAAAAGCAAAATAAGATTTTCTATTTTGAAACGTTAATTGAGTGAGAAAAGTACTGAAATATACAAAATTTTAAAAAACCTGATTGAAGATATCACAATCTCATTATACAAACATTTTTTTCTAACAAACAAAAATTTAAACTTACTGAAAAACCTATTTTTTACTTCTTTTAATTTGAAACTTTACCTATTGAGAAATACGAATAAATTATTAAATGATGATTGTGATTCAGCCCCTGCCATGGATTCAACTGGAAAGGATACCAGTGGGAAAATCATGGTATATCTAGATGTGAGCTGTGGAAGAATGTTTACAATGTATAACTGCTTACGTACAGCAGCCAGTATATTCCCATTTCTGAAAAACTAAAGTAACATACGCAAACCTATTTCAAAAAGTAGCAATAGTCATCGATGATGCTTATTTTCACATTTATGTTCATCAAAATTAATTTGTGTTTGAAGTTGTGGATTCCATAAGTACATCCGCATCTGAACTCACAAATTCATGAAAGGAAACGCGTTTGAAATCTTGTTGGAAGGGTAGAGTCAGGGGAGGTTTCACAAACGGTTGCATTTATAAAATAGGTTCCCAGCTAAACATGTTGGAAAACCCACTGGGGCTCGGCAGGACAGAAGAGGAACAACACCCCCCCGCCTCCACACACACACACACACACACACACACACACACACAACCATGCTTCACTGACCAGAGACCTACTTGCCTGCTCACAAGGCAAAGAAAGTACTTTCCCCTCAGTTTTCTCTTAAGGACTCTTGAAAAGAAAATGCCATTCAGTCAAACATCCTGTGGTTGGTGCACATTTATCACTCAGCTCATCTCTCCTGCAGATGTGTTTATCCAAACTCTGGGACGTCAACTGCTGTGGCATCAGCTCCAAGCAGGCACTTTCCTGAGTCAACATGCCCAGAAAACACACAAAAAAAAACCTCAGATAATCAGCCAGGCTCAAGAAAGCTTAGCAACAACAGATGGAGTAATGAAGCTATCCTTAGGGCTGTGGTCATTTAGGGAGGGCTCACATCCTCTTTTCTAAAGCTGGGTGAGTTCAAAGTTCTGATGGTCAAAATGGGCTAGGGCAGTCCTACGGGCAGAGCCGTGCCACACAATGGTTTTCTCCCCCGCTGTATATTGCACAGAATTTTGGCTTCCCTCACACTGGGGCTTTCAAACCAGAAATCCCCAACAGAGACAGGAATACAAGTTTTCACACACCCCACCAGAAAATGCCTAAGTCAACTGAGCCATATGGAGCTGAGAGTTGTTATTCTGCGACAGTGTAAGATCTTCCCAAAGTGACGGGGGCAATTCCCCACACTGAGCTGAGCAGAGGAACCTTGGGAGGGAAAAAGAAGTGATTCTGTTGTAATCACCACTTAAGCCCCACAGAGCCCAGTGAATAACAGCCCCTTTTACTGACCCTCCCCACTCTTTTGCTCACGGACACAATGAAGCCCCCTTTTTAGATCTGTTTTAGCTCCATTCTCACTCTTACACAACATCACCCACAATGAGAAAAGCATTCCAGTTCCTATCTCTCACACCACTTTTCACTTTTTATTCAAACCACGCCTCCTGCAGGAAGAGGCCTCATCAGAAGTCTGAGAGGTAACAAAGAAGGGGAACTCACCAAGAGCAGATGACAAGAAACAGGGCCTTCATCACAAAAGAGAGAAAAGCATGTTCTTGTCTCAAGCCTCAAACGACTGCAACTGCTCTCTCTCTCTCTTCTCTCTCCATCTACCTAAGTACCTACCTCTCAATACACATCCTCAAATGCTCTATCCTTGCTTCTGCCCTGCAAACAATCTGATAGTGGCTCCTTTAGATTCTGTGTGGACTCTTAATCAATCTTTCTAAGTACAAGGTTTACCTTGCAGCTAGCCACAACCTCCTGAAGAATCCAGCTCTCTGGAGATCTTGACAAGTCCCCGCCTCTTAGAGACCTGATCCGCTGAGTGTTCAGAGATTTGTCAGATAACCCAAAGAGGTACAAGAGCACACACAACACCATGTGCCACCTTCTCCCTGCACAACCCCCACTTAGCAATTTTTGACCACCTAAACACCAGAAGTCATTGCCTGTAGGACAGGTTCTTTCTCCCCAGCCTTTTGTAGGGGTGCATGAGGTAGAAAGCAGCAGTTAATTTACCACACCTGGGGTCCTTTTGGTTGGCTGACACTGGATTGAAAAAGCAAACCTGTTCAAACGTTGCAATGTCACTGTTTTATCTTTACAATGACCAGTGAGATAAGGAATCCTTACTTCAAAAAGGAAAAATAAAATCACAAAAGATACTGAATGCTACTCTTTTTGGGGGGTGGGGGGACTAATGTTAAACATCAGAGGCAATTGCCTGAGGACAACATGCCCACCATGTGGGCTTGGACCACTAAGTGGGCAAAAGACCAATAAGGTCTTGTCCCTGCCTCTTCCAGGCCGAGTTCCTGTCCCTCTTCCACAATTCCTGAATACCTTTTCATGTCTCTGCCATCAGCTGTCCATGGGTCCATTCCCTCCCCTGGTTGAGCAGGGAAATGGCATTCACTTCCACATCCTCAGCAGTTTGTGGAGTAGCCAGTACACAGTAGGTAGCTCATTAATGAACAAAAAGAAGACGAGGCACTGCCCCATAGCACCTGGTGGGCTCCCTTCACAAAACTCAACTGCTTCTCCTTCTACCCTTCAGTAGGTTGGGAGAAGAGCAAGGACTCAAACTTGGGTGGCAATTCATCCAAAGACCAGACCTCGTTGAAATTCCATGAGCAGCCCTGCAGAAGTTCAAGTAAATGGCAAGAAAAGGTTTCAGATCTAGCTGGGGACCCCACAGGGCACTGAAGGAACCTGCCACCAAGAGGAAGGTAATGAGTAATGAGGTAACTGCAAATCAGGTACCCAGCAGAAGACTCACTCTGACGTTGGATGAGCTAATAAGGTCATTACTCATCCATACTTTCTTTCATTGCTATCTATTCCCTTCCTGCGTTAGCACCAGGGTTAACGTTAATAATGAGCTGTCTGCGTATTTACGCACTGTAATTAAGCCTAGGTGAAGCCTAAAGATCTCTTCAGGGATATTTATTAGAATGCAGAACCACCTCAGCTTGGAGGCTCCCTTTGGCCAGTGGTTGGAAGACAGAATTAAATAAAACATTGACTGCAATGACTCTCTGAATTCCCTCCAGGCCTTCTGCTGCCCACATGCCTGCCCTCCGCATGCTACAAGGAGGGACGCCCAGGTTGCTGAAGACTTTTGTTTCTTGCAAGCATATCAGGGTTACAAGTCTGTACAAATGTGCATCCTGTTCAGCTCCTGAGTACTGCTCCTGCTAATTCAGAATCTCTGGGTTCCCACAAAGAAGGCCTACTCAGTCATACCCAGTCATCCTTGCGGGTGGCTCAAATGTGCTTGTTAATAGAAAAAGGAGAAATGGAGGGAAAGAAGAAAGGAGGGAGGGGGAAACAAGAAAGGAGGGAAGAAGAACATAAAGAGAAATAAAAGAAGGGGAGGGGGCAAACATCTTCCACCATGTGCTCTCCATCATGTCCTTCCACTCTCTCTGGCATCTGCTTAGTGACCAGGACACCCACCTCTTACGGGGACCACTGTCTGCTTCAGCAGGTACTTCAGAGATGTATCAAAGTTGGAAAGTGTTCTGTGGCGAATCGAAGGACCAGGGAATGCCAAAATGCTTTCTTTTCCTTACAGTCACACCCCAGGGCATACTGAAGCCCAGCTCCCTTGCATTCTGATGCCTTGTCACAGGGGTGCTCAAAGGCGGGGCATAATTACTAAGGGCGTGTTTTAGAAATACAAGTTATCCATCCTGTGCTAAAATTTAATTTCAAAACAAGTGATGTGCTGGAGCCTAGGTCTCCGCGACTTAACAAGCCCCTGAAACAATTCTGATGCACATTCAAGTTTGAGAACCTTTGTTTACAGAATTTTTATAGGGAACAAAAAGTTCCACTTTATTGCTAACCAGCATCTTTCCTCACTCTTTTCTTTCCTTCTTTACCGAAGGAAAGAAGCCAGGCTGGAGTGTGGTCAGAACCATCCTGCCCCTGCAATCCACTCAGACAAGGTGTCACTGGGTGAGATGTCCTATTGGCAATTCAGACCAGTTTTTTCTAGAGAGCTTCTGAGACCCTTGTTGACCTCTCTCTGGCAGGAACAACCTTTTGCTAGACCCTCCCTACCCCTTCCAAATCACAGGCAGAAATGAATTCGTGTTAAGACAGAAACCTTCATTCATTCATTCACTTCATTCTACATATAAATACCTACTATGTTCATGGTACAGTTATTCCTGTATAGAATATTAGCCAAGACCTCCACTACTTTTTAAAGAGGGACAACAGGTGGACCCTAATCAGAATGTACAGTAGATGGTGTGTCAGCAAGTGACAAGTGTTATGGCAATCACAGGGTAGAGGGGTTGGAAGTTACAACGTTAACTAGAACTTGTTAAATTGTGTTTCATTGAGAGGGTAGTGTTTTAGCCAGGTCTCAAAAAAAGGTGAGAGAGTAAGGCCTGCCAGTACTAGGGGAAAGGCACTTGGGTTGGGCAAGGATAGTTCTCCAGAAACCGACACACAGAAAGTGAATATGTTATATCTGAAAATAAGACACAGATTTTGAAATGTTTTCAAAATAAAAACTAGAGCAATAGAGTAGCATGCAAACATGGCTCCCTGACTCTCTAAAGGAATTATGGTCTATAATGAAGGTGGATGTTTAGCCTGGAATCTTCCCCATTAACAGCTTGCAATCTTGTGCATGAATTAGGAGTAAGCGTAATTGCTGTCATTTCTGCTGGCAAGTCACAAACTTGTAAAGGTCTGAAAGAAGCAACTTCAGACCAAAAAATCCATAAGTCAAAAACAGACTATAGTAGTTGATTAAAAATTAATAGGGAAATGTAATTGGCCAAGAAGATCCGAGAATATCGTTAACTAGAAAGGAAATTTAGAGGACTTACAGATACTAGGATTTTCTATAAATCTACAATAATTAAGACAGTATAAAAGGATAAACCAATAGTAAAGAACAGGAAATTCACAAACAGCCTCATAGTGCTAGAATCATGTGATTTATGACAAAGTTGAAGTGCAGAGTACTGGGGGAAAATGGTACTATCAATAAATTGTTTTGGGTCAACTGGATATATCCATATAGAAAAATATAAACACTGACTTTTGTACCATACACAGAAATCAATTCTAGGTGGATGATAGATCTAAATGTGAAAGGCAGCATGAAACAGTTTCTAGAGGATGATCTAAGAGAATATTTCTGTGACCTTGAATAAAATAAGGGATTTTAAAATAGAACATAAAATGAAAGAATGCTCAACATCACTAGTCATCAGAAAGATGCAAATTAAAACCACAATAAGATACCACCTCACACCTGTCAGAATGGCAATCATCAACAAATCAACAAACAACAAGTGTTGGCGAGGATGTGGGGCAAAGGGAACCCTCGTGCACTGTTGGTGGGAATGTAGGCTGGTGCAGCCACTGTGGAAAACAGTATGGGGTTTCCTTAAAAAACTAAAAATGGAACTGCC